>CM060910.1:842974550-843583300 GCA_030737875.1 Allium sativum | reverse complement strand
ATATGTCTATATATAGATTAGTCAAATAAATAATAATTTGATTTGAAAAAAAAAATTATAACATATGTGAGACAGTGTGTTCATGTGAGTTGAATACAAGCCATACTTTAATGCCCTAGAAGTGCCATAACTTTTGTTTTGATTTTAAAGGGAACAATTGGGAAAAAATCTGGCTTGGAAAATATAAAATCTGTGTATATCTTTTGGGTAAAAAACTGGCTTAGAAATTATAAAATCTATGTATAACTTTTATCATTCAAGCTATATCATTCAGTTTGCGCATCTGAGTTTGCAACTCAGTTTGCGCAAAACTGAGTTTGCAACTCAGCTGCGCGCAAACTGACTTTGCAACTTAGCTACGTGCAAACTGAGTTGTAAACTCAGCTTGCCGGGAAACTGAGTTTGCAACTCAGTTTGCGCGCAACTGAGTTTGCAACTCAGTTTGCGCGCAACTGAGTTGCAAATTCAGTTTATAGTTCATATGAAATGCGATCATTCATTGAGCATTCATTCTATTATATATGAGATTGGAAAGATCACTCCCTGTATATAGTTCAACAGTTTTTTTTAGAATCATGTTATATGAATTATATTGTGAACTTTACACATATCTTCCACCACTAAATAGAATAATAAATTTATACAAACACTCTACTGGTTTAAATGGTCTACAAAAATGGAATGCGGTTTTAAATGCAATCATAAAATAATTTAAAGTTCGAATATGGAAAAATAAATAAAGTGGGAACATAAGTACCATCTTAAAAATATAAGACTGTGAAACCAAAAAATCATAATTTAGCCATAACTCATGTGGAACTCTAAGTATTATATTGTCCATCTTGAAGGTTTTGACATGTATTTTATTTTGTCCATGATAAGCAATATAAAGTTGTTAGCCTACTTTGTGAACTAGACTACACAAAGCTAGATGATCAAGTAAGGAAGAACATTCACTCTAAGGACCGGATCGGATCGAGGAATGTCGGATCGGATCGGAGAACGTTGGGTCAGAGAAAGTCAGCATAAAGCAGAGAAAGAAGGGGCTTGGGTCAAACCGGATCGAATAAGACAAATCCGATCCGTCCCTTCAACTGAAGGACTCCGATCCGAACCCATATACTCAGAACTGCAACTATCACACCCACATTCCCTTAAAGTTCGGAGCAGTTAGAAGGCCACGTTCCCACGTTCATCCACAAACTCAATGTGCTGGCACCATCTTGTGATATCCGAACCCGCAAGTGATGGAATGGAGGCCACGTGGATCCGAACCGAAGCCATCCCAGGGGCATTTCTCACCTATAAATACACCATCAAGAGGCATTTGGAAGGATCTTTTGGCATTTTCAGAACTTAAACTCCTTTGCAATCCGAGTTTCATCAACTTACTTAGCTTATAATCATCTTTTGAATCATATTGCGAAGGATTGTTGTGGGAAGGGAAGTTAGATATAGTTAAAGATATAGTTGTCATTCCACCAACGAATGCCGTCATTTGAGAGATATAGTTGAAAGATTGTTGTGGGAAGGGAAGCTAGATGAGTACAAGGTTGTCCCAAGGGACATGGAGCAAGGAGGACAAGCCCCAGACCAAAACCAGCCTACTTCCAAACCCACAGCCCAGCAGAAAGGTAAGGGGATCGTTATCAGTACCATTATAGGCGGATCCCACCTAGCTAGTTGTAGTTTCAAAGCGATGGATCGGTATGTCAACACCGATAAGCATTTTGAGGTAGGAGAATGCAGTACCCTTGAAGACATCACTCCAGTAAAACAACAAAAGACGATGTCAGACGACGTCATATTCCGTAGTAAAGATGATTTCGGAGTTCAATCCCCAACCGAAGATCCACTGGTAATTACCACGACCATCGGCCCTGCTTTAGTCCATAAAGTGTTGGTGGACAGCGGAAGCTCGGTCAATATCTTCTTCAAGAAAGCTTTTGAACAAATGAGACTTGAAGCAAAAGATCTAAAGCCATGCGAAGGATGGATACGTGGCTTCAACGGGGCGTCGACGGCTCCAATAGGCTATGTAGAATTACCAGTGACATTAGGGCAGGGAGATCACCAAAGAGTGAGGATCCTGCCATTTATAGTTTTGGATGTAGAGTCACCCTACAAACCCTTCCTAGGCCGACCGGCCCTTGCTGAGTTTAGGGCATGTATTGCACCTTGGTGCTTGCTGCTTAAATTTTCAACTAACGCAGGAATTGGGGTGATGAGAGGCGACCAAGCTACGGGATGAGCTTGTTACATGACGGAGTTGAAGATGCTAATGAAGGGGTTGAATATAGAAACTAAGGACGATTCTCCCCCTCCGAAGGAGAACTCAGCATAGCAATTAAGGGGTCCAGCCCCAAGAGAGTCGCCCTTAGATGTGCTCGAGGATATAGATCCCAGAGAGGATAAAGAACCCGAGGATAGGAAGGCGACTCCCAACGAGATAATAGTAGACATACCTATTGATGAGACAGATCCGAAAAAAGTACTAAAAATCGGCTCGCAACTAGATCCAGTTCAAGCAAAAGAGTTGGCTGATATTTTAAGGGAAAATCTGGATGTTTTCCTAGAATCACGCTGACATATGTGGGATTTCGCCTGCCATTATGAGCCACTCTTTATGTATTAATCCAAAGCACCCACCAGTCAAACAGAAAAGAAGGATGTTAGGCCCAGAGCGGTCAGTAGCTTTGAAAGAAGAAGTAGAGAAATTAAAAGATAATGGATTCATTAAGGATTCGAAATATCCCGACTGGATATCAAATGTTGTCCTGGTCAAAAAGTCTAAAGGGAAGTGCCGTACATGTATCGACTTCTCTGATTTGAACAAGGCTTGCCCGAAGGATAGGTTTCCTCTTTCCAGAATTGACCAGCTAGTAGATTCGACAGCTGGGCATGAGCTTTTATCCTTTATGGATGCCTATTCTGGGTACAATCAAATTCCCATGCACATACCAGATCAGGAGCATACAAGTATCATTACAGACTTGGGGTTATATTGTTATGTGGTAATGCCATTTGGGTTAAAGAATGCAGGGGCCACATACCAGCGCTTGGTCAACTGCATGTTCAATAATCAAATCGGGAAAACCATGGAGGTTTACGTGGATGACATGCTTGTGAAGTCTAAAAAATCTTCCGACCATACAAGGGACTTAGCTGAAATGTTTGATATTCTTCGAAGGTATGGAATGAAGTTAAACCCCCTAAAATGCTCGTTTAGGGTCGCATCTGGGAAATTCCTTGGGTTTATCGTGAGTTCTCGAGGAATTGAGATAAATCCTAGTCAAATAGCAGCAATAAGGGATATTGAAGAACCACGAAAGATCAAAGATGTTAAAAGCTTAGCCGGAAAAGTTGTTGCATTAAGCATGTTTGTCTCCAAAGCTACAGATAGGTGTGTAACTTTCTTCGATCTAATAAAACGAGGAAAGCGAAATTTTGAGTGGACCCCCAACTGTGTGGAGGCGTTCCAGAATTTATTATACTTATTAGAAAAGCCTCCAATATTATCAAACCCGTGGAACATGAGGATTTGTTTGTCTACCTAGCGGTATCATCTAACGCCGTCAGTACAGCATTGGTACGTGAAGATATAAAGTCCAGAGGCCTGTATACTTTGTGAGAAAAAAGCTAGCTGCTGCAGAACGTAATTATCCGAAGATAGATAAACTTGTTATAGCCTCCTGATTGCTTCCCGCAAGCTTCGTCATTATTTTCAAGCTCACCTTATAGTTGTGTACACCGATCAACCTTTAAGACAAGTGTTGCAAAAACCCGAAGCATCTGGGCGGTTACTTAAATGGAATATCGAGCTAAGTCAATTTGATTTAAATTTTCAACCACGGAAATCAATAAGAGGGCAGGCATTGGCCGACTTTATAGCTGAATTCATAATTCCCGAAGAGGAAACGGTGGGTGACAAGGTAGTTACTTTGGACCAAGAGTTAGAGCTTAGTCCGTGGAAGCTGTATACGGATGGAGAAAAAAAATGATCGAAGGTCCAGCGCCAGAGTTGTTTTAATAACTCCTGAAGGACGATCTATTTACTATGCATTGCGATTAGAGTTTGCTGCTACCAATAATGATTCCGAGTATGAAGCCCTGATTACCGGGCTGAAACTCGCCAAAGAACTGGGAGTGAAGACACTAGATATATGTTGCGATTCCAAGATAGTTATATGCCAGGTTTGGGAGGAATTTATTTCTAAAGGGCCTCGACTCGTTACTTATCTCAAAAAGGTAAAGGAGTTGCTGGGAAGTTTAGAGCATTACAACATAATGCATATTCCAAGGACGGAAAATCAGAAAGAAGATCGGCTGGCAAAGCTAGCAAGTTCTGATAATCCCAAAGAAACTGAAATGGTTCCGATAGAGGTTTTGGAATCACCGAGTTTCGACCTGATGGAAGTGGAACTAGCCTTGGAAATCGACCCAGAGAGAGAATCGTGGATGACATTGATCAAGAATTTTCTCAAGGATGGAACCCTCCCATTGAGGAAGAGCGAAAGACGAGTTGTAAGACGTAAGGCTGCAAGATATGTTTTACAGGACGACGCCCTTTATCGCCAAGGGTTTTCAATGCCCCTGCTACGGTGTATTGCGCACGATGACATCAAACGTGTACTGCAAGAAGTACATGAAGGTGAGTGTGGGGACCACACCGGGGGCCAAACCCTAGCAAAGAAAGTATTACGGTATGGATATTTTTGGCCTACCGTGAATAAAGGCGCGGCTGATTATTCACGACGCTGTGACAGATGTCAAAGATTTGCCAAGATTCCCAGAGCAGCTCCGACTCAGCTCAAGTTGATGGTAAGCCCCTGGTCGTTTGCCATGTTGAGGAATGGTATTATTGGAGTGTTACCTATTGCCAGAGGAGGAGCTAAGTACGCGATCATCGCCGTGGACTATTTCACGAAATAGGTGGAAGCTGAACCTTTAACAATGATCATAGCAAGAAAGGTGATCAGTTTTGTGGTCAGAAACATTATCTGCCGATTTGGGATACTGAGAACCATCATAACTGATAATGGGACACAGTTTAATAGCATCGAATTCAGAAACTTCTGCCAGAAGTACAAGATTGATAAACGGTACACTGTTGTAGCTCACCCGTAGTCAAATGGCCAGGTCGAAGCAATAAACAAGGTCATTAAATCTATTCTCAAGAAGCAGTTGGAGCGGGCCAAAGCCAAATGGGTAGATGAGTTGCCACTAGCTTTCTGGGCCTACAGGACAACCTTTAAGACGACCACCGGCTATACTCCCTATTCACTTTCCTTTGGGTCAGAAGCAATAATCCCGGTAGAATTGGAAGTCCCTTCTCATCGAGTCGTGTACTATGACCCGATGACAAATAGAACACTCCTCCTAGAGTCTCTTGACATGGTTGAAGAAAAAAGAGACGAAGCAGACTTGCGTGCCTCAAGACATCGACATCAAGTAGCACGTTATTATGACCGGAAAGTTCGCTTTAAAACCTTTGAACCAGGAGAGCTAGTACTGAAGCGAGTCTTCCTGCCTTCGACCCAATTGGTTCCAAAATGGGAAGGGCCATTCACCATCCAACGGAAGCTTGATACAGGAGCATTCAAGCTAACGACCGTGGACGGTAAATAGATTTCCAGAGCTTGGAACGCTCAACACTTACGATGATATCTGAGCTAAATATGAAATGTCTTCCTTCTTGTTTTTATAAGCTATGTAAAAAGGCACGACTTGCCTTAAAAAGTTTGTTTATATGAACAAAGGATTATGAAGTGGATGTAGGCTACGACTTAGCTGAACCACTATAAAAATATTGTGTGTCATTTATTTTCCTGCATTATTTATATCTTTAACCATTGTTCTGTCATGACAATGAAACACAAAACACAAAATTAAATTTCAAAAATTAGAGACAACCCATGTGCAGGAGCAAACAAAATGAGAGTTTGCATGACAAGATGCAAAGAATGGGAAGACGACATTCCTAACTCTAACTCTCATGAAACGAGAGAGAGTATAAAGGATGGGAAGACGACGTCCCTTGAGGCATGAAGGTGCACCCCGATAAGAGACCGCCTCAGTAATACTCTAACCTGGTTATGAGACAGGAGAGTATAATGATGCTATAAAGAATAGGCATCAATGACGAAAGGAATATGGCCCCATCAAAGGACCGGGGACAGCTGAATTTTGAATTTAATCGATCTTGAATAAGTCTTAATCAGTTATCCAAGATTGATTGGGGGCATATATATGTACACATGTTCCCCTTAATAACGACTTTACTATATAACTATGATTTGACATGCTGTTTGTGCGCATCTTTACCTAAATGTTAAAATTTACGAATATCAGACATTGTAGGGAACAAATAATTTTATTCACAAATATGTAAGTTTATACAGGAAGACTAAGCAAAAGACGTGAGGGCTGCACTCATTACAACAACAGCGGACCAGTGGAATATCAAAATAAAATAAAATAAAATAAATCACATTATCACTTGGGCTTTGGAGCAGACTTGGATTTTTTGGCAGCCTTAAGAGCATTTCTAGCCTCTTTTTCAGCATCAGACATGAGACGCTTTGGCCTTTTCTTCTCTGTAGTTGAAGTGCCAGAATCGGTAGATTTCTTCCCAGGAGTTGGAACACTAGAATCAAGAGAAGATTTTTTAGCAAGCTCTTCTGTAATTGACCTAGTTGAAAGCTTAACAACTAACCTCGATCCAGGATCCACCACTCCAAGGGGCTTTAAGGCTTTCGGGGTTTAATTCCTTGACTTTCAGTTGCATGCGCTTGTCTTGTTCGGCTTTCATTTCAGCCAAAGTCACGTCATTAGCACTTTTCGAATCCCCAATTATAGCCACATCAGGATCTTCTTCATGCCCCTCATTACCATCGTCATCTTTCAAGGCATCTATCATTTCTTCATCATGAGAAGTGTCGGCCTTAGACGGTTCAGCTCCCCCTCCGAATTCGATGATGGTAGCCTTATCATGTCCTCCCTGAGCCTTTTCCATGGATTCTTCTCCAATAGAGGCTCCCCGAGGTTCATCAATCTTCTCGGTCGGTCCAGCACCTACAGAATGAGAATCAACAGTTATCAACTCAGGAGAAAATAAAGGATCCTCGATCGATTGCCCAATGATGTGATGAAAGGTGGAGACGGCCTTGACAAATTGAGGTGAAAAGGTATAAATACCTTCTGATGATTTATCAACTGGGACAGCTACCATCTCTGACGCTGATTCGGGTATAGGAGATAAAAGAGACGCTTTAGGAATTCCCGGATTATCGGGATCATATCCCTCAACTTCAGTAGTTTCGGCGGTAGCAGAAGAAGAACCAACTTCAAGGATATTCTTTTGTTTGGCCAGGCGTTTCTCCTCCTCCATAGCAGCAGCAATGAGGCGACGCCACTCGGCCAGGCGTGCCGGCTCATCATCTCTCAGATACTTATCCATAAGTTTGTCTTCATCAACGAAGTCTACCTTAAGTTCCTCTTTCTCCCATTCATGATTTGACTCCATACGTGAACTAAGGTAGTCGGATAGTCTTCGATCCAAGAGATGTTTCGGCGACAAATTATGTGTGCAAAGAATTCAATCAATAGTTTGCCAAAACCGTGCAATTCTTCCTGAGCCTCTGATAGCTGTTTATGGGATTCATCAGCAGACTTAATGGCGTTATCCACATTCCCCTCAGCTAGGGCAGCGCTATTCTCGTCTTCCATTAACTTGGACTCCAAGTCAGCATTTCGTTTCTCCAGTTCAGCATTTTTCCATGCTAACTCGGCCTTTTGTTGCTCAAGAGTATTGTAAGACAGTTGCATTTTGATACTGTTTGACTTAGCGTCTTCCGCTTGTTTCTTCAACTCTAAACGTTCTTGACTATGAGATTCCAGCAAGTCATGATAACGCTTCTGTAATTCCTCAAATTAATGTTTGAAGTTGTTGGCATCTCGTTGAGAAATGACTAGTTGATCCTGTGTGTCTTCTAGGTCCTTCTCCAAATTTTTCAAGGCATTCTCATCGGAATCCGCAGCCTTTTTCATTGAATCAACATCTGTAATTAAGGCCTGAATGATTCTGGAGAGATTGCGTGAATATTTGTACATCTCTGAGTATTGTTTTTCAACTGCGTCAATCTTTGCTTTAGCCTCATCTGCCCACTTTGAAGAAATAGGCTCAAGTACGGGTAAGAAAGTTAGATTCTCAAAGTAGTGATCTGGGAACTGCTTCTCCAGATATGCCAGCTTAATTTTGGAATCAACATCCAGTGATGGGGGCTTGCAGTATGATAATTCAACGTGTTTCCGCTTAGCAGGGACGATGGCTACATCACTTTTTCCAGATCGCTTCTCAGAAACTTTGTGTTTGTCTCGTGAATCTGTATGTTTCGGTGGACTTTTTTCCCGACTATAATTGTCTTGAGGAGAAGTTCGATCTTTGGATTGGGACATGTCTTCTCCACGATGACTTTGGTGGCTCTTATACCTATCTAGATCCGACCGGTCAGGGGAATGAGAGCGTGAGGTGTGTGGTCGATGAGAATTGTGAGGCCTTCTGTCATCCCTGCTCCGGCTCACACAGCGATCATGCTCGATGTCGAAAGAGGTCTAGACATGCTACGGTGCATTTTTCTGACATCATAATAAGGGAGAGACATTGTACCTGCACAACAATATAAGTGGAATTCAGAATCAATGCATGAGTGTTGTGACGTGCGGTGCTAATGTGTTATGTGCATCCTAAGTGGTGTTCCCCCCAACAAACCCGAGTCTGAAGCCGGATTAGCATGAGCGGGCTCTTTGGCCTTCACGGGAGTAGCCTCCTCTGAATAAGTGAAAGTTAAAGGATTCGTGCCAAAGTCCTCTGAAGTATAGATGGTTTCAGGCAGGGGGAGATTTCCTAAACCCTTAAATGTGGAATCGTCGGTAGTAGGAGCATCTCCTTGAGAAGCATCTGTCGGTAGCTCTTTAGGGGATGTTGACTTCTCAGGAGAAATAGCATCGTCAGGGACGGTATACCCTTCTCTGTGCTTTTCAGCTATGTTGGCTAACTCATCATCCTGAGTTGAAGATGGAGAAGGAGAAGTCCGAAGAGGTATTGTTGGACCTTTCGAACCCTCGCCCGTCTCAAGAATAATGTCTACCGACGGTATGTACACATATGGACCCATCCCATGACCTATACTACGGGTAATAGATAGTAACCCGTGATGATAGAGATACTCATCCTTAAGAACTTCGTTGATGGTTAGGAACTTTTGATCGCCATTGAGAAGCCGATGCAAACGATCAAAATATAATTGATCCGATATTTGCTTTGGGTTATCAACTGCGAATGAAAAAGAAAGCAAGTTAATGTGTTGGCATGAGCATTTAAAATTGAGATCTAGAAAGTCGGTGCTTTACTTGATTTGGTCCATCTCCTGGCGCACCCCGGCTGCTGTCTGATATAAAACCATTCAAGCTTAGAATCACCAGCCTTGCTGCTAAATGGAACAGTTATAATTTTCCTTTTCGAGACTGATTCGAAATATGAGAAGGAAGGAGTCTCCTGAGTCCGATGCTTGAAATTATAAAAAAAGTGGACGTCATCAAAGGTAGGCTCTATACCTAAAACTTCTTTGTATGCTACATACAAGGTGTATAAATAAGCATAAGAGTTGGGATGTAATTTCATGGGGGAAATCCGCATCTGTCTCAGAAATTCGACGTCAAAAGGCGGAAACGGTGGAATAGCCCCAACTAGGCACATCAACCGGGTAATTGCCATGAATCCTTCCGGCGGATTGTGGGGGCGATCTGTTTTCGATGGCACCAGGGTATCTCTTTTTAGTATTCCATGCTTTAGACATATTCAAACGAGTTTGTCATCATCGATCGTCGATTTAACAGAATCTTTGGGTAACTCCAATATAGTGGCAGATTCAAACTCATTAGGAGCATGATCATCTCCTACCCCTCCTTCCTCTTCATCGCCAAGAGAAACTTCACTATCAGAAGGTATTTCACTATTGTGTGCTTCCACTTCATAATTTGGGCCCTCATCGTCCCATTTAGGGTCTGAGGGAGAGGATATGTCATCAAGAGTGAATCTCTCGGAAGTTTCTGCAACTTCTCTCTTTTCTGCTAACCTAGATGAATGTCTCTCTGCCATGATCACTAAACTACTGAAGAAGCAATAACATAAGTTAGAGTAAGATAGCCCTTATCACCCCGTGTACGTGTGTAAACTAAAGTGTGTGCTATGTGAGCAAAGGATGCAAAGTAAACACATGAGAGCATAACGCAAAAGTTTGACGAAGTAGTGATATGTTCAAAATAGTCTTAAATGTTCGCTCATGTTTATAAGGCGCTATCCTAACTGTTCATTAAGTTATAGATCACGGCAAGCATTGACAAAGCTAGTTGAATAGATTTTTGTGCATTAAGTTTGATGAGTTCGGTTCGGTTCGGATGTGTAATTTGGGATCGGATCGGGGGCAAAACCATGATTCGGTTTGAAGCAGAAGTTAACGCCCTATATAAGAATTGGATCAGTTCGGGAATGGATATTCTGAGTGGTCCGGATCGGCTTGAGAACCCATGCTTTTCGCTCTTTGCTTTTCATTTCGACCCGACCCGACCCGGTTGAGTAAGCCTTGTTTACCTTTTACTCTTCACTTTTCAATCCGATCTGATCCAGTTAGATGAAGCCACTATCCTCTTCACTCTTATGTCTCTCCACCCGAACCAATCCCAAATCCTCCTCCTTTCTTCTTCTTCTCCATCCTTCCTCTTCCTTAGCTAACACCGAACCCAACTCTGTGCCAAGAACCAAGTCGAAACTGAATGTTCATACATTGGCCTGGCCAGTATTAGGCTCTGGTCTCCTCTGTAACTGCCTCGAGATGGTAACAAGGCCATCAACGACGATGGCGATGGGAGGAGGTCGTGATGCCAAGGTCAAACAAAAACCATACCCAAATCGTCTAAATTAACCAAAAATCCTAACTGAAAACAGCTATTACGAAGTTAATTGAGGTTATAAACCTACCTATTTGTTTGATTCGAAGATTAGCATGAAAATTCTTTAAGTTTTTGAGAACTAGGGTTTCGGTGTAAAGCTTAGAAGGCGAGAATGATAAAAGGAAGGGAGGTAGAAGAATAGGAGTGACTGATTTATATAGGCTCGAGATGGCTCTTTGTATTCCCAGCCCTTTAATTCTGCTCGGACCGGTGTGCAAGCCCATCTATACAGTAGGCCCATTGAACCAGTAGTATGGGGATGAAAAATAAGCTATTCGGATCGGTGACCAAACCCGGAGGGAATCATACACATTGACATAGTATACGAATTGAATTCAAAGAAAAACAAAGGAAAAGCTTACCTAGAGGAATTGCTGGACATCAAAAAGAGTTCCCAGAATTATTTAAAATAAAGAAGGTATTTCATACGTTTTATGGTGTATATATAAGCAACTAGAGACATGACTTTATGAAGCAACACGTCCTTACAAATGAATGGAAGTGACTATTCAACAGTTCAAGTTCAGAAATTGATGGACAGATAACATCAAAGCACACTCCATCTTCAATAGAAGCGTCCTTTGAGGGGGCAAAATGTTAGCCTACTTTGTGAACTAGGCTACACAAAGCTAGATGATCAAGTAATGAAGAAAATTCATTCCAAGGACCAGATCGGATCGGGGAACGTCGGATCCGACCGGAGAACGTTGGGTCAGAGCAAGTCAGCATAAAGCAGATAAAGAAGGGGCTTGGGTCAAACTGGATCGGATAAGACAAATCCGATCCGTCCCTTCAACTGAAGGACTCCGATCCGAACCCATGTACTCAGAACTGCAACTATCACACCCACGTTCCCTTAAAGTTCGGAGCGGTTAGAAGGCCATGTTCGCACGTTCATCCACAAACTCAATGTGCTGGCACCATCTTGTGATATCTGAACCCGCAAGTGATGGAATGGAGGCCACGTGGATCCGAACCGGAGCCATCCCAGGAGCATTTCTCACCTATAAATACACCATCAAGAGGCATTTGGAAGGATCTTTTGGTATTTTCAGAACTTAAACTCCTTTGCAATCCGAGTTTCATCAACTTACTCAGCTTACAAATCATCTTTTGAATCATATTGTGAACGAAATTGAGTGAATCAATGTATTAGATAAGTGAGAATTGAGTGAAAATCATTGTTGTACTCGCATTCAAGGCATCAATCCAAAAAGAAGAAAGTGGACGTAGGCTATTTAATGCCGAACCACTATAAATTGTGTGTTTTCGTCATTTTTGATTTCATTTCAATAGAATCATTATTAGTTTGTTTGTTAGAGCCAATTTTGGATCTAACAAAAGTAATCATGAGCCACTAATAAAGATGCCACGATATATATGTAGTTGAAGAGGTGATCACATAAGTTTGTATCAAAACTAATATATCATGTTGCATACCTTTATGAATAGATAATCACATAAAACCATGTTCTACGGTGTTAAAACTGTTATTCTATTCTTCTATGGTGACATCAATTTTACCACTATCGACGTCTTGCAAGTTAAAGTGGCATCTGCGAACCTATTTAGGAAGATACAACAAAATTAAAGTAAGCATTTATTACACATACATATGTATAATTTCCATTTGTTTTGCAATGCATGAATCTATATATAATTATTGTGTGCTTATGCTTGAATTTAAATATGTATATATATAAATTTCCATTCGTTTTGCTAAGCCTGAATCTACATATAAATACCATGTGTTTTTCCATGCTTGAATCTATACTTTATGACGATCTATAAATCATTAAAAGCTAGCAGTATTACAATACTTTGATTAATATTATTGCTTGATTGTTCGTAAATTAAATTTAACTATTTTACTTATACAAATAAAAATAATCCTGAAGTGGATAAATCATAATTAAAACATCTTTAAACGTTGACGTTGTGACTCAGGGAGTGGATGACTGACAATCAATGTAAAGTCACTTATATAACAATGCTATTATCTTAAATAAAGCTGCATGGTAAACCAAAGAAGCAAATGCTTCTTTCTCATCACCAAGAAAGTAAAATATAAAAATATGGAGATATGTATAATTTTTTTGTAGATACCTACGAAAACAACGAAGTATTAATGTTGTGGCTTTCTCATAATTTTTCTTATAATTTCAAAACTTATTGTAGCAAATATTTCTAACACTAAGACGAAAATAAATAAAAAGTTGTATTAATTATTTTTTTGAATGTTTTTGATTGATAGTCATGACCGAACAAACATCAAGAAGTGGATTAGAAATACACATAGAAATGAGGAAGAATATAAGCACGTTGTTCAGAACTTTATCAGCTTCGTCAAGCAACACTCACCGCATGATACTCAGTTATGTGTGTGCCCTTGTAAGAAGTGCAAAAACTCTAAAAAAGCTTCAATAGAAATAGTTGAGAAACACTTAATATTTTTTGGTATGCTTCCGACATATGATGTGTGGTTCTTTCATGGAGAGAGAAATGATACTACTATACAAATGACTCATATATCAGATTCTGTCCAAGAGTCTCACATTCCAGACCAAATGCAAGTAGAAGAGCCTATTGAGGGCCCTCTAGGAAATCTTGCTAATGATACATTTAGAGTACATGATATAACACAAGTTAGCGATGAAGTAAATTTTGAAGAGATAAATGTTAAGAAAATGTATCATGAATACAAAAGCAAAGCAAGTGAGAAATTATATCCTTCTTGTAAGGTTGGACTTACAACTTTGAGTGTAATGATAGAGCTTCATAACTTGAAGAAAGAATTTAATTGGTCGGGAAATAGTATGACAGAATTACTGAAACTATTTTAAAAATGTCTTCCAGAAGAGAACACATTACTTGACAAGTATCCTACCATGAAAAAAATGTTAAAAGATTTGGGAATGAAGGTAAAATGTATTGATGCATGTGTACGATTGCATGTTATTTTGGAAAGAGAATGCTAGCGTGGTAGTATGTCGTCATTGTAATACGTCAAGATTTAAAGATAAGGCAAATGCATTAGGCATAAAAAAAATATCAACTCAACCAAGGAAAGTTTTAAGACACTTCCCTATAATTCCAAGGTTGACTAGATTGTACCGTGGATAGCTCGTAAAATGCAATGACATAAGCATGTCGATCCTTCTTGGGATTTCATGTGTCATCCCATTGACTCAGCTGAATGGAGATCAATCAAATGTAAGTGGCCGGATTTTGCAAATGAAGGATGTAGTGTTTGGCTTGGTATCTCTACTGATGGATTTAATCCGAATGGGATTCTCACCAATAGTTACAGTTGTTAGCCCGTGTACATGATTCCCTACAATCCACCTCCTTCATTATGCATGAAATCACAATTTCAAAAGCTAAGTTTATTAATTCCTGGACCGAAAGCACCAAGTCAAGACATTGATGTGCATTTAGAACCTCTTGTAGATGAGTTGAGGGAACTTTGGATGGAAAGCGTAGCTTCATTTGATATGGACAAGAGATAAATGTTTATGATGAAGGCAATATTATTATCACGACTTACCGGCATTAGGAAATTTATCTGGTTGCGTGAAACATGGTTATAAAGCTTGTCCAGTTTGTGCTATGGAGACCGAGTCGGAGTACATAAGTAACAAGGTTTTTTACCCAAAGTATAGACGATTTTTGAAGGATGATCATCCATATAGATGCGTCAAATATGGATGGTATAAGGATAGCGTAGATAAAGAACAACCAACAAGGTTAAGAGGACCATCCCTTTTGGAAAAGCTTAATCATATAAGTTATTTTCCTAGAAAATTACCAAGGAATAAGAAGCGAACAATATTTGAAGCTAGTAATGAATATTCCTTAATGCTTGAAGGTAGTGACGTAAAAAAATCTCCTTGGTATAAGAAGTCAATTTTCTATAATTTAATTTATTAGAGTCGTCATAAAGTACGACATACTATTGATGTGATGCATACAGAGAAGAATGTCGCAGAGCATCTTCTCACTTTATTGTTTGATAGGTTAAGGCAATCATCTAAGTTTGCATTCGATAAGATTCATAAAACAAAATGTTGTGAAGTTCTACAAGATAGAAAACTTCCAACGTGCCATGCAACTAGATTTGGTAGTCTTGTTACTGTTCAACCACCTACTTTGCACCTTAAAAAAATATACGAGTATCATATTGTAATGCAATACTTACTTCCTACAATGGTTCAACATGCATATCCGAAGCATCATGATCTACGTCGAGCTATTTTACAAGTGAGTTTGTACTTTAACTTGATATGCTTGAAAGTTTTAGTTCGAGAACATGTTCAAGCTGCCAAAGATATGATTTCTGAGGCATTATGTGTGCTAGTGCATTATTTTCCGATGGACTTCTTTGATATAAGTATTCATCTTATGGTGCATCTAGTTGACCAAGCTTTGCTATGTGGACCTGCAAACTACATATGGATGTATCCATTTGAAAGGTGATATATTTTTCTTACAAATTTTATGAATGTTATTTTAAAAGTGATAATTTCTAAAAACATGTGCTTGTGTGCTATTTTTAGAGCAATGAAAGAATGCAAAAATATACCTAGCAATAAGCGCTACATAGAAGGATCAATTGTTGAAGCATACCTTGTTTTAGAATCAGTTAGATATGCAACGGAGTATATGCCGAACCCGCATGATGGAAATTATAGTTCTACACAAGCATCTTTTTTAGATGATGGTGATGATATATATGAACGTCCCATCATGGAAGGCAAATGTATTAAACTAACTAGGGTGCAACGTGTTCAAATTCAAAGGTGGATACTTTTTAGTATCGATATTCCTGAAAGAGATGAATATTATATGTATGAATTTTCTCTATATTTTAATAGATACCAATGACATAAAATATGAAATATATTTACACGATAATATCTAATTTGTAGTGCATATCGCTCGTCCTTAGAAGATGTTTCTCACGATAAAAGAAAAGTTACCACAATGGCAGAAGTAATCGTTCAAACCGAATTTATTGGTTGGTTGCACAAAAAGGTATATTATTTCAATATATATAAAATTGTAGGTTTTGTTCTTTTTATGTTGGACGTTCAAGTTTGTTCATTCATGGCAGCTTATACAAGAAAAATGCATGAGCACAATGTTATGGCAATATGTTAGTGGTCCAAAGTGGGAATCTAAAAGTTATCTTAAGTACAGAGTGAACGGATATATATTTTCTCTTCAACGTTATAATGACAGTCATTCAATCCAAGATAGCGGTGTTTGCATGGATGCAATCACCACATTTGTTGCGAGTGCAAAAGATATAAATCCTACGGATGATGACACTACTTGGTATGGTATCATTAAAGAAATCATAGAGGTTGATTATTATGATTTCCAACATGTTGTATTCTATTGTGATTGGGTAAACATTGCGGATAAGACAAATGGTTGTAAGATTTGTACCGATTCCCATTTGTTGACGGCGAACTTGAAAAGGCTCAAAAATGGGAATGGGGAGTATGACGAGCCAGCTATTTTAGCAACTGAAGCATGTCAAGTTTTCTATGTGCAAGACACTCAAAATTTTGATTGGTCCATTGTTCGACGTTCTCCAAAGCACATGACAGGCAATGTAAATTACTACACCATACCAACCGATTTTCAGTCTGTTTTGAGAGAACAACAAAATTTAGTACCATTATTTAAATGAAAGAGATGTAATTTTGAAACGAATGTTTGTATTGTTTTTCTTATTTAGGTGAAATGCATTAAATGATTTTGCTTTTTGGATTTTTCTTTGTTCATACTCAATATCCATTTGTAAAATCAAATCAAGCACGCATACTAGTTTCAATATGCATATTAATTCATTTTAATGCAGAATGTCGAACAATTACATTGGTAGTGCAACTGAAGGTACGAATGAGGAGCTTGAAGAAACTAGCTATCCTCCACCAAGTGATAAAAAATACTCAATAATAGTTCACTTCGATGGTGTTAAAGGTAATGATGAAGCTAAATGGGGCTCCAGATGCGGAGCTAACTCGTGGTCATATACCAATTGGCTATGGCGAGTGGAGAAATGTTGATGGTTACTATAAAGATATTTTGTGGCAAGAACTATTAGTATGTCACAAAATCACCTTATTTAATTATTTACTTTCTGCACAAAATTTATTCTTCATATTGAAATTTCTTTGTTAAAACAGAATGAATTTGACGTTGACATCGATCCTGATCTAGCTCGACCAATTTTAGAAAAAACGTTTCCACGATATTTTTGTATGGTGAAGTCTACTTTGTGAAAAAGATTGCAAAGAGTCAAAGGAACCATCATACCCAAGAACATCGCTATCACTAAATGTCCTGCAGACATTGACAAAGTATGGTGGGAGAAGTTTATAGACAACGAATACACTGATAAGAAAAAAGAGCAATGTAGGAGAAACTCCCAAGCCAAAGCTAAAAATATTATCACTAACACGGTAGGAAGAAAATCATACCGTAAAGTTTATGATGAAACGGTAAGAAATCATAGTAAAAACATTTCTTGTGAATACTATTAATAAATAGTTAATTAGTTTAATAATATTTCTTATTGCAGGTTAAGAAAAATCCGGTGGTGAATGGTATAAGCACAATGGTTTGGAAGGCGGGACATAAAAATAGGAAAATCAGACAAGTTATTCCATCAGCAGCAAAAACCTATGTAAGTTTTTTTTGGTGAATGTTTGAAGTGTTTTATTTGTTTTCTGTATTTTTATTTTTGTTTATCAAGTATTATGAAGTTTTCGCACAAACTGAGCCTCTTAGTTCGCGCGAAAATTGAACTGAGCAGCCCAGTTTTTCCGCCAAAACTGAGCAGCTCAGTTTTCGCATGTAAAACTGAACTAAGCTGCTCAGTTTTCATGCGTAAACTGAGCCTCTTATTACACTCGTTTTTATTAATTTTATTCGGGCACAGTAGATAGAAAAAAGGGAGTAATGCAGTGCTAACTAGGCTGATCATTTGATATTGGATGTTTATGGCTTTGATTGCTGTGATTGTGTATTGATATGATAGAATAGCAACCATGTAGTAGTCGAATATGAACAAATACAGCCATTACTTAATAAGCATATATAAATAGAATCAAAATTATGATTTCAATACTGAAAATTTGTAGCCATATATATATATATATATATATATATATATATATATATATATATAGAAGTAGAGTTTTTGATCTCCTGAGAAAAAAAATCACCCAACCTTGAAAGGAATTAAAAGTGTTTAGTGATACAGGTCATTAAGACACTGAAGTGTTACATAAAATATTTATGTATGACGAATATTTTTGCTAAAATTGAGTGCTAAAATCTTTAGTTTAATCGCTATGTTATCAGCATAATATGTAGTGTTCGATTTGTTTAAACTAACATTATATAGGTCTTCCTGCAGTAAAAAGAATAACCTGAAACTCCTACATCTTGTGAGTGGTGTTTGAGTAAAGGCATGCTTAATAGTAACAAGAATGTAAACACCAGTTTATTGAACAATCTGAAAATTTAATAAAGTTTAACATGACTGCATATATGAACATATTGATAAGTTTATGAAATATTGATAAGTGACAAAATTTATGTTTGAGTTAGAATGCTTGGGGTGTTAAGCATCAGGATTAGTGAATAATGGCTTAGGAAAAAAATAAGGGTTGATATAAAATTTAATGACTAAAATATGAGCTAAAGTCAATAGCATTGAAAGTATGTGGATAATAAAGTTTAATTTTTACCATCAACCTTGGATTGAAATTTCTTTTGAAACTGTATGAGGCACTAGGCAAAGAAAAGTATTTTGAAATTATTTAAAGTATGAAATGCTTATATGCCATATTTTAACATAGATCTGAATGAATATATTTTGGTATTTCTTAAAGTAAGAGACTAGATACTATGATTTTATACATGTATCACAATGAAGTATAGGCATATGATATGCATATATATTTATGTGTATATATATATGTGTATATATATATATATGTATATCCTGGTCAAATACATAATAATTTGATTTGAAAAATTAAAATTATAACACATGTGAGACAGTGTGTTCATGTGAGTTGAATACAAGCCGTACTTTAATGCCCTAGAAGTGCCATAACTTTTGTTTTGAATTTAAAGGGAATATTCGGGAAAAAACCTGGCTTGGAAAATATAAAATCTGTGTATATCTTTTGGGAAAGAAACTAGCTTGGAAAATATAAAATCTGTGTAAAATTTTTATCATTCAAGCTATATCATTCAGTTAGAGCATCTGAGTTTGCAACTCAGTTGCGTGCAAACTGAGTTTGCAACTCAGCTGCACGCAAACTGAGTTGCAAACTCAGTTTGGTCGGAAACTATCTTTGCAACTCAGTTTGCGCGCAACTGAGTTTGCAACTCAGTTTGCGCGGAGTGGAGTTGCAAACTCAGTTTATAGTTCATATGAAATGCGGTCATTCATATGAGCATTCATTCTATTATATAGGAGATTGGAAAGATCACTCCCTGTATGTAGTTCAACAGTTTTGTTTTAGAATAATGTTATATGAACTATATCGTAAACTTTACACATCTTTTCCACCGCTAAATTGAATAATAAATTTATACAAACACTCTACTGGTTTTAAATGGTCTACAAAAATGGAATGCGATTTTAAATGCAATCATAAAATAATTTAAAGTTCGAATATGGAAAAATAAACAAAGTGGGAACATAAGTACCATCTTAATAATATAAGACTGTAAAACAAAAAAATCATAATTTAGCCATAACTCATGTTTTACCAATATAAGTGGGAACATAAGTACCATCTTAAAAATATAAGACTGTAAAACCTAAAAATATAAGACAGCAAGACTGTTATTCTATTCTTCTATGGTTACATCAATTTTACCACTATCGACATCTTACATGTTAAAGTGGCATCTGCGAACCTATTTAGGAAGATACAGCAAAATTAAAGTAAGCGCTTATGTAACGACCGACATTTTTAGTATATTTTATTTAAATATTTAATTTGAATTTTTATTTTTTGATTTCATTTTATTTATTTAAAACTCAATTTGTTTTGTTTATTTTGAAATAATTATTTTGATTATGATTTAAAACTAAACGAGTTTATATAACCAATGAATTTGATTTCGGTTTAAATATAATTTAATAATACAAATCAATGTTGATAATTTCAAATCTTATTTACTGATAAATTTTTAATCGAGTATATTCTTCTGAGTATTTAATTTAAACTTAAATTTAAAATTTAAAACATTAAACTCGTATTTTAACTACTTTATTTATATTATAATTTGTTATTGATATTACTAGAATTTTTCTTTGATTTTATTTCAAATTATTTCTCCTGTTGATCTGCTATTTTATATTTATTGATTATCGCTATGGATATCGTTTATTTATCATTTTTCAGATTAATTTTCTTTTTTTATTTTCAAATCGTTCGTTGCATATTGGCAAGATAGCTCGTTCAATTTTTATATTTCAAAACTGTTCATTATATATTCTCAAAACAGTTAGTCATATGAGTTTTAAAACTATCTGTTCACTTTTATCATTTAAACTGTTTGTTCCCTTTTGAATTGATAGTCCGTTGGTTACCTTTCCATTTTTTTAACGTCCATGTGTTTTGAAATGTGAACTGCAACTTTTCAGCTTAAAGGGCCTTTGCTTTTCTTGTTTTCCCATTCCCAATGATGCTGCTTCAATAATAAAAAAAAAAGAAAAAAATTGAGAAGCAAACAAAACGAAGTGGACGGTTTCTTCCCAAATATATTCAGCTTGTCTTCTGCTCTTTTCCTTTTCTATATTCATTTTCCTCTCCTACTGTTTTCATTCTTCTCTAAACCAACGCTCGCTCCTCCCCGTCCCGCATTGCCCACCACCCACCGAGCCCACAAAGCCGACATCCGCCTGCTCCACTCTCACCCCTCCTCGCCCATGTCCAGGCACCACCGTCGGATACCAACTTCCGTACCTCCAGGCTGCCGAACCATCCTTTGCCTCGCCTCCCTATTCTCCTCCGCCTTGAGCCGCCCTCCGACCCCTTCAAGCCCGAGTTCGCCCCCTGCTCATCGCACCTTCCACCTCTCTTCTACATGAACCGATCCGACTTTTCCTCCCCGAACCCGCTCCTCCCATAGCTGCTCCCTAACTCATCTCCGTTGAACTGACCCACCGTCAGCCGCCCTGTTCCTCTTCCACCCTCTCGCTTTGCCCACATCAGACCCAAGCCGATTCTTCCCTTCGGCCTTGCCATGCCGTCCGAAACCCTGCGCCTTTCGCGTCGATATCCCCTACCTGTCATGAGTGCGTGCATTTTGGTGTGGTGTTGAGGTATATCTGTATGCGCGCATGTGTGAGTTCTGTGTTTCCTTGCATACGTGTGGGGGATAGTTTATTGTTTTATATATTGGTTAAGTGAAGTGGAGATGTTCAACAACCGTACTTCGAGCTCCAGGTTCCTTTTTAAACAACTATGATTTATTTTTTATTTATTTTTATTTACTGTGAAGGACTGTATGGAGTGTTTTGTGCTGTGTATGTGGTGTTAGTGGAACTGTGTTTAAGTGAGCGTATAGTATGTGTTAGAATCCGTATGGCATGCGTTGGTTTGAACTGGGTTTATTGTTGTGTGAGGAGTTGTTTCCAAATACAATATTTGTATCATATAAGAATTTTGAAATTTAGTTTTAAATTCTAATAGTTTTAAATTATATGGTATGTGTTGTCTGGCGTGCGTTGAACTTTTAAAATATATATGTTATGAAGTTTACGTGTATATACGTATATATATTTATATATTATTTTTGTAAAATTTGAGTTAGTGTTTATTCTTGAGTCGAGGGCGTTGCTGAGTTTGGAAACCATTCTAGGATAACCCAAATGACCGTGCTAATCCGTTGAATGTTCCTAACCTTCTCCTATAAAATAAATTATATCAAGTTGAACCATTCTGAATCGTGCCTAGGAGTCGCCGTTTTATTCTGCATCAATCCGTTCGCCATTTTCATTTCTATTGCCACGAAAGGTGAGTTTATCTCACACATGACTCAAATTTATTTCATGGATGTTAGATCAGCTATTTGAATTGTTATGAAATGTATAGGACTGCTAGTAGAATTTGTTTGATTTGATATGTATGCACATTTCATATGTGACACGATATATTCATATGACACGTAGTTGCACTGATGATATATATATACTGTGATTATTGCTTTGAATTATTGATACCCTAGTTTATAAAAAATCACTAAGGGTTGAAATGATACATACCCGAACGGACATTAAAATAAGGAAAAATCGTTATAGGTTGAAATGATAGACCTAAAAGATTTTACTGAATTTGGGATCGCGGGTTGAAATGATAGACCCGTAGAAATTTTATAAATTGCGTATTGAAATGATAAATTTCCGTATCACTTGATCATAGGGTAGAAAACTATATACGGACACCGGCGATCATGTTTTCGAAGTAAAATGAGTTTTATTTTAAAATATTTACTCAAGACCTTATATTTTTATATTTATATTTTATTTAAATTTATATTATTTTGTATATTTTAAATTATGTGTTTTAAAATGATTTTATTTATAAATAGGGATTTAAATGTTTATTTAAGATTTTACTTATAAATTTATTTATTTTAAACCATATAATTTATTTCTATACGTAATTTAACCTTTTTATATTACTATAAATATTTTTTTAAATCTATTTTTATATTATATTAAACTTATATATGTTCAAAATCTATTTCTAATTTATTTAGAATTTTATAAACTTATATATATATATATATATATATATATACATATCTATTTTCAAACTTAATTTTCTTATATATATTTTATAAATGGATAGGTTAGATTTCACAATTTAAATTCGAAGTTTAAAGATGTAAATCTATATAACAATAATTGAATAACGAATGAACTCATATTTAGTTATGAATTCGAATTGATACAAACCTTTAGTATTGATGAATTTGAATTAGGTAAAAATGTAATGGATTTGATTTCTTTAGCGACAAAAATGTGAATTTGAATGTATATAAAATTTATATAGAATTGGTTTTATAAATCGTTTGGTTTGAATTGGGAAATTTGTAAAATTGATTTATAAGAATAATTTTTAATCTTGTATATTGTTTGAGTTGAATATAAGCCTTCGACTCAAATTTTAAGTAATGAATTTGAATAGCTCGATTTGAGTTAATATATTATATGATTTGATTTAATTTGAAACATAAGATTTCGATGTGAATTATATAAACTAAATTTGAACTTAAGTGTTGGATTTTTGAATCGACTTAAACGAATGCTTAAATGGTAAAACTAGATTTTATGAATTGTTGAATAATGATTCGAATCATATGACTTGAATGTAATTCGTTAAATTGAAATATAAGTTTTGGAGTTGAATCGTTATGTTGAATTCTAACCAAATGTTAAAGTTTACGAATCGATATAAACGAATTCTTTTAAAGGTGGAATTGAATGGTTTGAACTGTTGGAAGTCGAATTTTTCGAATATAAATCATAACAAATAATCTTGAAGTTAAATATTTTGTTTTGATTTAAACGATAACTGTGATCTTTAAGGTATGATTTAATATAAGTCGATTTGAATTGAAATTCGTTGTATGAATATTTTTGAAAATCGAATATAATCGTAGTTAAATAGTATAGTATTAGTTTATACTTTATTTTGAGAACTTTTCGATATGTTTCTGAAATCAATTTGATTTAAGTGATTTAAGTTGTCTTCAAATTTAAATATAATCGAAGTTAGGTATTTAATTTTGATTTCAAATTCGAATATGAGATTTGGTATAAACTATTTTATAAAGCGATTTATAAAATAATGGCCACGGTGTGAAAAATGTAAACGTTTGGTTGTTAAAGAGACTAGGATCGACTATTGTCATACTCTCTGCCAATACCGAAACCACTTTAACAACTGTGTACGCGGTGGAGTACCCGAATAAACGGATGGTTTGGCGAACGATTCCATTTTTCTATTTCATATTAATTACGAGACCCTGACTACCTTGAGTCAGCTTGATGTGACTAAAACAGGAGCTACGTACGGACCAAGAGAGGTCATACCTCCTATCGAGCACACTTCTTCGATGTTATTCTATTACTGTTGAGATTCGATTTGGGCCCTTTTGATTATGGGAGTGTGTATCGAGGTGGGCGGTAGTAGCTGCTATGCATTACCACCAGTCCGGCTATGCAAACGGTGAATGCACCCTGGAATTCCTTGCATGCCTTGTCACATGCCTTATACGAGCCCACTACGATTTTGTTTTGTACTGTTTTATATGGAGTGCCCTCTGATCAACCTCCAGTTTACAGAGGAATTACAGTACTATATATATTATGGGAATATATAAACGGTGTAAGGGTAATAATGATAATCCCGCTTACGCTATTTTGATATTTTTATTTTACTGATAGACACTATTGAATATAACGTATTATACTATATAGAATTAGTTTGACGGATCCTTAGAGGATGGTGATCCCAAACATCTTTTAAGTTATTGATTGCATTTCATCGAACCTTTCATTTGAGTTGATTTACTTTCATGAGAATGTTAGTCCTGATCCAAGTTTGTTTTGTTTTTGCATTTTTGCTCGGGTCAGTTCGAGTATTCCAGTTTGGAGATTTATCCTTGAAGTTGGAACTTATCTTCGGTTTTGCTCACCTATATCTACTCATTGATCAGTTGTTCCAGTGTCAGCTATTCTCATTGTTTTGTTTCATACCGTTATCATTTACTTATGTATCAAAATTCATTGTATTAGACTTCCGCTGTATTATTTATGTAAACTCTGATGTAAAATTTCATTTAGTAGCTTCATGAACTACTATTGTATTTTGTATTTTCCGCTGCGAGAGATTATATTGCTCTGTATCTATGTCTATGATCTGTGATTCTATGATATATTCTATTTACCTCAGAAGCTAATAACAATCTGTTGTTTTGGAAGTTTCAAGTTGACATATTTTGTCGATTCAGCATGGTCAAAATGGCGGGTCATTACATGTGGTATCAGAGCTTTGGTTTATCAAAGATTTAGCCTATGGGGTAAAAAGCTCATTAGAGATAGGATAGCGATACCCTAGAATGAGTGGAATCAGTCGCATAATCCTTCTTGAGAGAGGGAGAGCGTATTTTGAAAGTATAAATTGTTTTAAAATGGTTTTAAATGTTTTAAAACAAATATTTTCAAATATAAAATTTTGTTTAATATTTAAATCTTTTTGAAATTTCCTTTCCATTTGAGTCCATCTTCCTTCGTAGATCCTGTTTGATTAGTTTTTTTTCGTTTGTTCAGCTTTCAACTCGAATTCTATAACTTATCTTTCCCATAACAAGGTAAGAAGTAGAAGGAGAGTATAAGTATTATGGTGGGTCCATTTCCTATTAAATATTAGTTTGGAATTGGTATTTTGAAAGGTACTATAATATAAAACTTTCTTGTTGCAATTTTGAATTTTGATATATATATTTGTGAAATATGTATATTTGTAAATAACCTTTTGTTTAATACCAATATTTTGAAAATATATTTGATGCTTCTACTTTAAGATTTATATTTTATAAACTATATATTTTGAATAAGATATAAAGATCTAGATTTTTATAAGAAAATAATTTTATCTTGGTTGAATCTATAATGATATAGTTTATAAATGTATGTATACTTATATAAGAATTTATAAATTCAACTGGATTTATGAAGATTTTTATTTGTGATATATTTATGTGTTAAACTTATGGAATTTAACCAGTTTTATAAGTTTGAATATAGATAATATGGATTTGATAGAATAAATTTGTTATGTCATTTGATTTAGTAATGGTATTATTTGTATATTTATTAAGAATTGGAGTTTAATTTTAATAGATAAATGAGTGAGGGAGAAATGTATATTTCCCTATTTAAATTTTTATTTGATTTGAAATATATTATTTACAAAATATGATTTGGAGATTTGGTATATATTCTGTTTAAATATATAAAGATGTTTTGAGTATTTACCTGACGTTAAAATTGGCCTATCAAGTACCTAGTGATTTGAGTATACGTCTGATCAACGTATATATTAAACCCTAAATGTATTTGATAGATATAGAGTCACACTCTAGTTACTTGAAAATGATTTTGGTGATGACCGCGGCATCATCGATATCTATTTTCAGGTTTCGAAAGTGGGATAACTATATATCGCCAATTGAGAAGTCGAGTGAATACTTAAACTATTTTGAAATGACTAAAAATATTTTAACTTTCGATTTATATATATTTTAGTATATACATAGGTATGAGAATAAATATGAACCATTGGTTTGAATATATAAATTATTTAATTACTATTTCCCTTCCTTTTTCCTTTTCGAGGACGAAAAGATTTGAGTAGGGGAGATTGTAACGACCGACATTTTTAGTATATTTTATTTAAATATTTAATTTGAATTTTTATTTTTTGATTTCATTTTATTTATTTAAAACTCAATTTGTTTTTTTTATTTTGAAATAATTATTTTGATTATGATTTAAAACTAAACGAGTTTATATAACCAATGAATTTGATTTCGGTTTAAATATAATTTAATAATACAAATCAATGTTGATAATTTCAAATCTTATTTATTGATAAATTTTTAATCAAGTCTATTCTTCTGAGTATTTAATTTAAACTTAAATTTAAAATTTAAAACATTAAACTCGTATTTTAACTATTTTATTTATATTATAATTTGTTATTTATATTACTAGAATTTTTCTTTGATTTTATTTCAAATTATTTCTCCTGTTGATCTGTTATTTTATATTTATCAATTATCGCTATGGATATCGTTTAGTTATCATTTTTCCGATTTATTTTCTTTTGTTATTTTCAAATCCTTCATTGCACATTGGCAACATAGCTCGTTCAATTTTTATATTTCAAAACTATTCGTTATATATTCTCAAAACAGTTCGTCATATGAGTTTTAAAACTATTTGTTCACTTTTATCATTTAAACTGTTTGTTTCCTTTTGAATTGATAGTCCGTTGGTTACCTTTCCCTTTTTTTAACGTCCATGTGTTTTGAAATCTGAACTACAACTTTTCAGCTTCAGAAATGCTTACTGAACCGAAGAATAGTTTGTCGGATTATGCGACTGAAAGAAAAAGTAGGGAGGGACCCACTGCAAATTACAAAATTACCCCCCTTGAACTACACGAATTGCACTGTTTCGTGCTATTGGACCGAATTTCCTTCGGTCTGACTAGCACCATTCTTTCAGATTAAAGGACCTTTGCTTTTCTTGTTTTCCCATTCCCAATGATACTGCTTCAATAATAAATAAAAAAATTTGAGAAGCAAACAAAACAAAGTGGACGGTTTCTTCCCAAATATATTCACCTTGTCTTCTGCTCTTTTCCTTTTCTATATTCATTTTCCTCTCCTATTGTTTTCATTCTTCTCTAAACCAACGCTTGCTCCTCCTCGTCCCGCATTGCCCACCACCCACCGAGCCCACAAAGCCGACATCCGCCTGCTCCACTCTCACCCCTCCTCGCCCATGTCCAGGCACCACCGTCGGATACCAACTTTCGTACCTCCAGGCTGCTGAACTTGCCTCGCCTTCCTATTCTCCTCTGCCTTGAACCGCCCTCCGACCCCTTCAATCCCGAGTTCGCCCCCTGCTCATCGCACCTTCCACCTCTCTCCTACATGAACCGATCCGACTTATCCTCCCCGACAACCGAACCTCAGTAGCATGCCTGACCCAAACCCGCTCCTCCCATAGCTGCTCCCTACCTCATCTCCGTTGAACTGACCCGCCGTCAGCCGCCCCTGTTCCACTTCCGCCCTCTCGCTTTGCCCACATCAGACCCAAGCCGATTCTTCCCTTCGGCCTTGCCATGCCGTCCGAAACCCTGCGCCTTCCGCGTCGATATCCCCTACCTGTCATGAGTGCGTGCATTTTGGAGTGGTGTTGAGGTATATCTGTATGCGCGTATGTGTGAGTTCCGTGTTTCCTTGCATTCGTGTGGGGGATAGTTTATTGTTTTATATATTGGTTAAGTGAAGTGGAGATGTTCAACAACCATACTTCGAGCTCCAGGTTCCTTTTTAAACAACTATGATTTATTTTATATTTATTTTTATTTAATGTGAAGGACTGTATGGAGTGTTTTGTGCTGTGTATGTTGTGTGAGTGGGAACTGTGTTTAAGTGAGCGTATAGTATTTGTTAGAATCCGTATGGCATGAGTTGTTTTGAACTGGGTTTAATGTTGTGTGAGGCGTTGTTTCCAAATACAATATTTGTATCATATAAGAATTTTGAAATTTAGTTTTAAATTCTAATAGTTTTAAATTACATAGTATGTGTTGCTTGGCGTGCGTTGAACTTTTAAAATATATATGTTATGAAGTTTACGTGTATATACATATATATATTTATATATTATTTTTGTAAAATTTGAGTTAGTGTTTATTCTTGAGTCGAGGGCGTTGCTGAGTTCGGAAACCATTCTAGGATAACCCAAATGACCGTGCTAATCCGTTGAATTTTCCTAACTTTCTCCTATAAAATAAATTATATCAAGTTGAACCATTTTGAATCGTGCCTGGGAGTCGCCGTTTTATTCTGCATCAATCCGTTCACCATTTTCATTTCTATTGTCACGAAAGGTGAGTTTATCCCATACATGACTCACATTTATTTCATGGATGTTAGATCAGCTATTTGAATTGTTATGAAATGTATAGGACTGCTAGTAGAATTTGTTTGATTTGATATGTATGCACATTTCATATGTGACACGATATATTCATATGACACGTAGTTGCACTGATGATATATATACTGTGATTTTTGTTTCGAATTATTGATACCCTAGTTTAGAAAAAAATCACTAAGGATTGAAATGATACATACCCGAACGGACATTAGAATAAGGAAAAATCGTTATGGGTTGAAATGATAGACCTAAAAGATTTTACTGAATTTGGGATCGCGGGTTGAAATGATAGACCCGTAGAAATTTTATAAATTGCGGATTAAAGTGATAAATATCTGTATCACTTGACCATAGGGTAGAAAACTATATACGGACACCGTCGGTCATGTTTTCGAAGTAAAATGAGTTTTATTTTAAAATATTTACTTAAGACCTTATATTTTTATACTTATATTTTATTTAAATTTAAATTATTTTGTATATTTTAAATTATGTGTTTTAAAATGATTTTATTTGTAAATAGGATTTAAATGTTTATTTAAGATTTTACTTATAAATTTATTTATTTTAAACCATATAATTTATTTCTATAAGTAATTTAACCTTTTTATATTACTATAAATATTTCTTTAAATCTATTTTTATATTATATTAAACTTATATATGTTTATAATCTATTTCTAATTTATTTAGAATTTTATAAACTTATATATATATATATATATACATATCTATTTTCAAACTTAATTTTCTTTTATATATTTTATAAACTTTAATAAAGTCAAGATGGATAGGTTAGATTTCGCGATTTAAATTCGAAGTTTAAAGATGTAAATCTATATAACGATAATTGAATAACGAATGAACTCATATTTAGTTATGAATTCGAATTGATACAAACCTTTAGTATTGATGAATTTGAATTAGGTAAAAATGCAATGAATTTGATTTCTTTAGCGACAAAAATGTGAATTTGAATGTATATAAATTTTATATAGAATTGGTTTTATAAATCGTTTGGTTTGAATTGGGAAATTTGTAAAATTGTTTTATAAGAATAATTTTAAATTTTATAAATTGTTTGAGTTGAATATAAGCCTTCGACTCAAATTTTAAGTAATGAATTTGAATAGCTCGATTTGAGTTAATATATTTTATGATTTGATTTAATTTGAAACATAAGATTTCAATGTGAATTATATAAACTAAATTTGAAGTTAAGTGTTGGATTTTTGAATCGACTTAAACGAATGCTTAAATGGTAAAACAAGATTTTATGAATTGTTGAATAATGATTCGAATCGTATGACTTGAATGTAATTCGTTAAATTGAAATATAAGTTTTGGACTTGAATCGTTATGTTGAATTCTAACCAAATGTTAAAGTTTACAAATCGATATAAACAAATTCTTTTAAAGGTGGAATTAAATGGTTTGAACTGTTGGAACTCGAATTTTTCGAATATAAATCATAACAAATAATCTCGAAGTTAAATATTTTGTTTTGATTTAAATGATAACTGTGATCTTTAAGGTATGATTTAATATAAGTCGATTTGAATTGAAATTCGTTATATGAATATTTTTGAAAATCGAATATAATCGTAGTTAAATAGTATAGTATTAGTTTATACTGTATTTTGAGAACTTTTCGATATGTTTCTTAAATCAATTTGATTTAAGCAATTTAAGTTGCCTTCAAATTTAAATATAATCGAAGTTAGGTATTTAATTTTGATTTCAAATTCGAATATGAGATTTGGTATAAACTATTTTATAAAGCGATTTATAAAATAATGGCCACGGTGTGAAAAATGTAAACGTTTGGTTGTTAAAGAGACCAGGATCGGCTATTGTCATACTCTCTGCCAATACCGAAACCACTTTAACAACTTTGTACGCGGTGGAGTTCCAGAATAAAGGGGATGATTTGGCGAATGATTCCATTTTTCTATTTCATATTAATTACGAGACCCTGACTACCTTGAGTCAGCTTGATGTGACTAAAACAGGAGCTACGTACTGTTGGATCTAGAATAACCCTAGAGGGGGGGGGGTGAATAGGGTTTTTCACAGTTTTTTAAACAGAATTGATTAACTGACAGGATATTAAAATAATAAACAGATCACAGAATATAGCAGAAACAGAAATACAGAAAATAAATCACACACAGATATACCCAGCTTCGGCAAAACCCTGCCTACTGCTGCATTTCTAAGGTTTCTACTAGGTGATAGAACAGATCCCGCATACAAGACCATGTACACTCGCAAACCCTGCTCCTATTCTAACCCTACGCTCAAACCCCTAGACTGATCTAAACCCCTAGATCAGATTTCCCGAATTACAAACCCTGTAACTCGTAACTCAGATTTACAGACTCTGAAACTGACAGTCAACTCCTTGACTAAATCCCCCTAGATTTTACAGACCTAGAACTGTTCAGAAATGATTTTACAACACAATTTAAAAAACAACAGAATGTAAAAAAAATGTAAACCCTAGTTCTTAAAATAAAAATAAAAAAGGAGTTTATATTAAAGGGGTCATCCCCTTTTCCCATTAAAAAATGGCCGGCCCATTCTCCTTTTGTTTGCACCCGATCCCGTTACTTTCTCTTTTGCTCTGGGAAACAAAAAATGGCGGCTGCGATAACTAGGGTTTCACTGAATCTTCCCCAAATCGATCGTTTGCTTGATGAATTGGCTATCTCTTTGATGCTTGAATTGTTTGGCTCTATGATGCTTCGATTTTGGGGTTGCTCCTTTTCTCGATCGAAACCTATGTGAGTATTTTTGAGTTTGATTTGTGCTCTGCGAGTTTTTGGTTTTCGATTTTTTTTTTTGTTCTGTGGTTTCGATATATGTGCCGATGATGAAATGGTGTGATAAAATAGGATTTGAAATCCTCAATCAACTCTGATTTCGCCAAAGAATGGCTCGATCTGATTAGGGTTTCCCCTTTTGTCTGTCTTCAATTTGAATTGTTGCTTCCCGACTTTGAAATATACTCTGATAGCTGAAACGTCTCTGTAAAAAATTGGAAACAAAAATAAATGATTTCCATTGTTGATTAATTCGGTTTTAAAAAAAATAATTCTTAAAAAAAAAAAAAACTTCCCTTTTTGCTATCCCTTGATTTTCCTCTGATTTTTCTCAAATGAAAAATGCGTGATTGAATTTGTGGCCACTTGTAATTCGATTGCTATGTTTCCTGAAACTGGAAACAAAAATATTTGATTGCTGTCCCCTTTAGGAAGTTGCCAAAACTGAGTGCTTCATTTCTGGAAATAAAAGCAAGATCTCTTTTTGCTCTATAAATGCCAGATTGAAAGAAATTTATTTGTTTCCATTTGTCAATTCTTGCCAAAAACATGATAACTTCAATTTCTGGAATTAAACCTCCCAAATATGCATCCAAATCAGCACTGATATGTTGCTGTTTCTTTGAATGAATCTGGATATCAGATTATGGTCTTCAAAACATATTTTCCCATTTTGAAATTTAAAAAGCCTCGACTTTGAATGTGACAATTCTGAAAGATGAGATGATGCCTCTAATCTTTTTCTTGGCCTTCAATGTATAAATCAAATATTCTTCATGTGATTTTCCATTTCAAAACTGATTTCTTGTTTGAACTGAAAAAACTTTTGAACTTGCTGTTGCCACCATGTGCTCGACCCTTGCACCATTCATTTGGTCTTCCTTTTTCATACTTGTTGCACTCATGAATTCTGAAACTGCTTTTGCACCATTCACTTGAGTTTGATGGCTCCACCATGCTTGACCACTTTTAGCCACTACTTGTACACATGCTGCATATGTTCATTTACACACACTGGCTTGTGCTTGAGCACTTGTTTGTGAGCTGTTTTGACTATGTCTCGACCATTTTTATGTCAGTAGAAAAACTGTTGCCCCCATCAGTTTTTGACTGTCTTTGGATGTGCATTGTAAACTTTGTGACCATGAACTATTACACACTGAAATTTACATTCTGGCACTTTAAAAAATGTGTATACTTGATCCATGAAACTGTGTCGAACACTTTGCATTTGTTTTGCTTGAACACTTTATACTGCCTTGAAATTTCTCTTGACATGAGTACTTTGTTTGAGGAGGCTGCACCACTGTTTTGATGTACATGCTTGAATTTGTATTTGAGAGTTGCTGCACTTAATGCTACCCCGACATTTTTGCATTGTTGTAGTTGAGCTGCGGCTCGAACATGATTGAACTGTTTTGAAAGCTTGCCTCGACCACTTTTAACTTCATGCTTCTTCATGCTTCATTGCCATGTTTATGATGTGCACCATGATCATGCTGTGTAACACCACCATGTACATTGTTTTGAGTTTGCTGAAGTTTCTTTGCTGATTTGAACTTCATGTGATATTTTGGACTTCCATGTTGCTTGACCATGTTGACTTGGCATGCACTTGTACTGAATTGACCTGCCATGTTAGCTCTTGTTTTGCTGTTACTTATTTGTTCCACTGACTTGCATGTTGACTCACTTGCTCGACCATTCTATGCTGTGTTGACATTGCATGAGCACACACTTGTGCTTGCTGACTTGTTTATTGTTTTCATTCATGTTTGCTCGACTACTTTGACTTTGTTGACTATGTTGCACTGAGTTGAGCAGGTCCTCGTGGCTACTCCTCAGCTGCACATTGGATTGGCGAGGTAGTGCACACGTGTATATTTATACACGTGTGTATATGCAGCCATCCAGACGAGTTTCCTTGTCCCTGCATTGTATATACATACTGTCTACCTTGTGGTATTTACAGTGTATCATTGTGAATATCACAAGCTGTCTAGACACAGATTGATGGTTTTTATAAAACAGATCAAGTCATGAAAAATGATGAGAAACACACCAGAAATCTGAGGCAAATGAAATTTTAAAAATAAAATTTATATTTGCATATATTCAGTATTATTTCTATTGCAGTATACTGTGTGTTTCTGTTTCATGTGTGACAGGTAAGCGGGGATGACTGGACTGACTGTGATGACTGGACTGAAAGCTGAGGATAAGAAGATAGTGTGTGGTGTCAGTCAGTGAATGTATGAGTCTGTATATACAAGTGAAAATGGATATATATGAAATGTAAACTGAATGAATGTATGAGTGTTGCAGTAAGGAGCTGTGTATATATGAAATGTACTGATGTCTGTAATAAACAAGTTTGATTGAAATAAAATATCATTTTATTGTTGTCAAACGAACTTGTCTATTTTATTCTGTTTATATACAAGTACAAATATTCTGTGAATGTATAAATAGTGGAGTTACAAATAGTTGTACTGTTTGAATATTGAAATAAAATATTCTATTTAAATAAAATACTGTGTTAATATTTGAATTTCTGTACAGTCGTATTTTATTTAAATATAAATATTATATTCATTGCTGTGATGTATATATAACAGTACAGTACCAAACACATTTATAATAGAAATATATTTGGTTGTTATCATCAAACAAAAATCATATAATTGTGTATACAACACCGTTATATACAACACGTACGTACCATGTGAGGTCATACCTCCTATCGAGCACACTTCTTCGATGTTATTCTATTACTGTTGAGATTCGATTTGGGCCCTTTTGATTATGGGAGTGTGTATCGAGGTGGGCGGTAGTAGCTGCTATGCATTACCACCAGTCCGGCTATGCAAACGGTGAATCCACCCTGGAATTCCTTGCATGCCTTATCACATGCCTTATACGAGCCCACTACGATTTTGTTTTGTACTGTTTTATATGGAGTGCCCTCTGATCAACCTCCAGTTTGTAGAGGAATTACAGTACTATATATATTATGGGAATATATAAACGGTGTAAGGGTAATAATGGTAATCCCGCTTACGCTATTTTGATATTTTTACTTTACTGATAGACACTATTGAATATAACTTATTATACTATATAGAATTAGTTTGACGGATCCTTAGAGGATGGTGAACCCAAACATCTTTTAAGTTACTGATTGCATTTCATCGAACATTTCATTTGAGTTGATTTACTTTCATGAGAATGATAATCCTGATCCAAGTTTGTTTTATTTTTGCATTATCGCTCCGGTCAGATCGAGTATTCCAGTTTGGAGATTTATCCTTGGAGTTGGAGCTTATCTTCGGTTTTGCTCACCTATATCTACTCATTGATCAGTTGTTCCAGTGTCAGTTATTCTCATTGTTTTGTTTCATACCGTTATCATTTGCTTATGTATCAAAATTCATTGTATTAGACTTCCGTTGTATTATTTATGTAAACTCTGATGTAAAATTTCATTTAGTAGCCTCATGAACTACTATTGTATTTTGTATTTTCCGCTGCGAGAGATTATATTGCTCTGTATCTATGACTACGATCTGTGATTCTGTGATGTATTCTATTTACCTCATAAGCTAATAACAATCTGTTGTTTTGGAAGTTTCAAGTTGACATATTTTGTCGATTCGGCATGGTCAAAATGGCGGGTCATTACATATGGTATCAGAGCTTTGGTTTATCAAAGATTTAGCCTATGGGGGTAAAAAGCTCATTTGAGGTAGGATAGCGATACCCTAGAATGAGTGGAATCAGTCGCATAACACTAGTACAAAACTGCTTATTTTGCATCGCCTTATTTGCGTCGGTTTAGCTAAAAACAGTAGCATATATGGTCATGTGCGACGATTTTAGTTAAAATCGTAGCAAATTGGTAGGGAAAAGCAGTAGAAGACAAAATTTGCGACGGTTTTGTGTAAAAACAGTAGCAAATATTTACAATTTGCGACTGTTATATTTAAAACCATAGCGAATGGTTGTGGTTGGAAATGGTGAAGTGATATTATGCGAGGGTTAAATATAAAACTGTCGCACATGACCTTTTTATGTGGATCGGCAGCATCGTTTCACGTGTTCTTAAGGCACTTGACAAAAAAACTAAACAGAATGGGGATCCATATTTCGATCAATCTCCAGATCCGTCAGAAGAATAAAAGCCCGCCTCCAGATCCTTACTTCGGTTTCGATCGAGATCATCAACATCAGTCTCTGACCCCGACGTCGTCGACCTCGTCAGAAACCGTATTTCAGATCTGGGTAAGTGATTCATTTATTTTTTTCTTGTTTTATGACTGGTTTCTTCCAATTACTTGATTCGTTCATTCCTGCTGCTAGTTTTGTCTGATTGGAGATCTAAAGTTTTGTATTAAATAGACATGTAGAGTTATTTTTTATAGAGATCTGGAGTTTTGTCTAATTGATTATCTGGAGTTTCCAACTACTTTATTTTTTGAAGTACTAATTCCTGTAATAAAATTATTTTGATATAATTGGAATCTAAGATTAGAAAAAAAATCATGCCTAACCACATGGATTCAGATCTGAAAAAACAGTTCATGGTCAGCTTTAGCCTCTTATAACTGCGCATTTCATTCATTGCAATTTTGATTTCAAATTCGAATATGAGATTTGGTATAAACTATTTTATAAAGTGATTTATAAAATAATGGACACGGTGTGAAAAATATAAACGTTTGGTTGTTAAAATGACCGGGATCGGTTATTGTCATACTCTATGCCAATACCGAAACCACTTTAACAACTGTGTACGCGGTGGAGTTCCAGAATAAAGGGGATGATTTGGCGAACAACTCCAATTTTCTATTTCATATTAATTACGAGACCCTGACTACCTTGAGTCAGCTTGATGTGACTAAAACAGGAGCTACGTACGGACCAAGTGAGGCCATACCTCCTATCGAGCACATTTCTTCGATGTTATTCTATTACTGTTGAGATTCGATTTGGGCCCTTTTGATTATGGGAGTGTGTATCGAGGTGAGCGCACTACAACTAAATATGTTATTTATAACGCCATTTAATAACGCATTAGCCTGAAGCGTTATTATTTACAATTAATTTTATACCTTGTAACAACCCGGATTTCGGGTAATCAGGAAATGCAGATTTATTGCGTTTTGTGATTTTTAAGATTGTAATCATATAATTGAGGGCATATTGAAAATATATATTTTTATATTGATTGGGAATCAATACTTAAGAGGGAAAATATATTTTCAATATTTGAGATTAATTGTTGGTTGTAATTCTTAAATTTTTAACCAAGGTTTTAAATACTAGATGTATCTTTGATAATAATTTCAATAGAGAAATTGTGTTTAAATTATCATAATTAATTTAAAGTGTACATGGGGCTTTTAACATGTTAATCAATGAGTTAATTGGGTTGTTGATTGTGTGAGAATATAAATATTGATGTGAATCAATATTTATAATCTTTGTGCATTTTATTATCGTTAATAATGAATTTAATTTGTTTAATTAATAAATGTACAACAATGTTGTTGTATTGATAAATTGTGAAAATTGTGTTTTAAATGCCAATAATACTTATAAATATATATATATGTATTGTGGAATAAGAATAAAAGAGTAAAAGTGTTTTTGTGAGATTATTATCAAGTTAAAACCATCTTATGATGGGTAATGACAATGATTGTAAATATTTTATTTTCATAAACAATCATTATAATTTTGTGTTATGATATATATTGTTGTATAAATATTAAGTGTTCAAATTTGTTTGTTTAATAATAAAAATAAAAATATGTGTTTTGACATGTTAATAACATATTTTGTTAAATGTGTCATTGATGACAATTGTCTTTGCGTTTAGAGATTGTGCATATATTTAAATAAAGTTAATTATTTATCAAAACACATTTATGTTGGTGCATAATGTTGTAATGAATATTTAAAACATGTTGCAAATATAGAGTTAAAACCATTTATTGTGGTTTGATAACAATAATTGTAAATGTTTGAATTGCAAAACAATTATCGTAATTTTGGGCTATAATAGATTGTTGTAAACAAATAATAATAATAATAATAATAAATGTGTGACACATTAATGACTTATTTTGTTAACATAAGTCATTGATGAGAATTGCTTGTGTGTTGTAGAGATTGCACAAGTATAAATAAATATAATTTCAACAAACATATTTATTTTAATGTTTTATTTCAAAAATTGATAATTAAATTTTGGGTTAACTTAATGATTTATGGAGGATGCAAACTTGTTGTTGAAACATAAAAATATTTCTTATGTAAATAGTTATAGTGTTAAACATGATTATATTATTTCGTTGTATTTAAATGTGTCTAAAATATTTTTTAATGTTTTAGAGATCATTGTAGTGTGTGTTTGGGTTTTGCAAATCAAACACAAATTTGTGTTAAGTTTTAATACTTAAAGTAGTGCTATTACGTTTAATTAGCATAATAACTTATTTTGGGGGTGTTTTAGCCCATTTACCTTTCTATGGTGGCTTCTGGAGATTTTCTCAAGGGAGATACATTCATTTCCTCCTCACCGTTCTTTTTCTTCTTACGGGAGAAAATCAGAAGAAAAAAAAAACGGCCTCCTTCTTCCCAATCTTCCTTCTAACCTCTTGCATGAAGAAATTTTGAGTTCAAAATCAATCTAGCTGCTCTCTAATCTATTCTCTAGCCAATTTCAGCCCAAAAGCATTCTCCAATGAAGAGAAGATCAAGATCTATAAACTTCAAGAAGCCGTGGCTGCTGCATGTTCCTCTTTTGCGATTCTATGCTTTGATTTGGCCTCTTACAGCTCCAAATCAATGGAAATCTTCCTTAAATCCAATCAAGGTGAGTTGATTGACTCACACACTCTAGTTTACCTTATTTTTATTTAATTTTTTTTATAAGTTTATGCTGTGTTGATGAGAAAATATGTAGCATATTCCGTTGTTTGATCTATTGTTGCTGCTGTGCTGAAACACAGCAAAACCTTCACTTTGAGCCTTAATAACTTTCCGATCCCGAAGAGTTTTCACTTGATTCTTTTTGCATGTTGTTGTACATCTTCTCGTGAATATATTTGGCAATTTTTGTGTCATTTCGAGTTGATTTGAGTGGGTAAACGGGTCACCAAAGTAGAGGTTTCGCTGGGATTTTGACCTGAAACAAAACAGCACCCAGGTCCAACTTTGGGGTGCTGTATCTTCTTCGTTATTGATCGGAATTAAGTGATTTATTTTTTGTTTCGAAGCTTGGAATCTTATCTATAAGACTGCAAATTTTTGTATCATTCTGTGTTGATTTGTGTGGTTAAATATGTTGCTAAAGTTGGGGTTTCATCGTGATTGTTGTTCATTTTGTTCTAATTGTTGAAATCACAGCCAAAGTGTAACTTTGGGCTGTTATAACTTCATGATCCTTGATCCGTTCAAGATGATTCTTTTTTTTCTTTAAAGCTTGAGACATTTTCTACATGACTGCAAGTTTTTAGTTAAGTCCGAAGTCGTTTGGTCGCTCAAACCAGGTCCAAAAGTTGGACCTGGAAGTGATTTCAGCCTCGGCTGAAATTCAGCCCTGAGTCCAAGTTCGGAGCTTTATAACTTTTTCGTGCGATGTCGAAATTTATCAAATCTTTTTTTTGTTGAAAGATATTTTATTCTAGTTCGTGCCTGTCAAATTTTAAACCAATCGCACATCGTTTGGTCATTCAGAACTAACCCCAAAGTCGCAACCAGAACTGCTTTCTTGATGCATTTTTGTGCTTTGATACTTGTTTTTCGTGATTTTCTGTGGTTTTGTGACTTCGTTTACTACTGTTTTAATTCGAGAAACGAAGTTTATATTTTAAACAATCCGAACTTCGGATTATGGGAAAAATTTATGATGATTCATTGTTGAGACTTTTGATGAGATTTACATGGACATTGAGTACACGTACACGATTTTAACTAGTTTTCCAATATATACATAAATATGAATTTTCACTATAGTTTTGAGGCTAAATGAGTTTTATTATCTTAGTTTTAAAAATTAAATGGCCTCAAAACAATTGTATAAAATTATTTTCGTAAATATGTTGTTTTCATAAACAAAGTAATCATTTTTGGGAAAAATCGTTTTATAAACTTGTTTTGTCAAAAAAAAAAGTATTTTCTCATTATAAACCGCACTTTTCTGCACCCTTCGAGATGACGTTATGGATATTAAACAATGTCGTAAACCCCGTGGTATGGGACACGGTTGTATACGAGATTGGTTAATTTCCTATTTCGTCTGATTGAAGCTATTGAGTTATTGTTGTGATTTATGAGATTTTTGTGATTGAAGATTTCTGAGTTTCCAGTGCGGAGTTGACGAGCAGCTAATGAACCAGTAGTGAGAACGTGTGGTATGGGACGCACCGTTACCACTACTTGGGTTACTGACTGTGAGTCAGTGACGCATATTGTGTTTGTTGAGCCAGTACTTTGCTTCGGGGGGAAGCCGAGACTCGGGGGGAGTCGCGTATACGTATTCACTTGACCGGGGGGTCAAGATACACTCGGCCGGGGGGGTCGCAGTGGTAGGCGCCTAACTTGAATACGTATAAGTACTGGGTTAAGCTCGGGGGAGCTATATTATCATGAGGTTGCACGTGCATATTTATTTTTTATGGATCCATATTGTGATGATATCTTGTGATTTGATCTATACGATCGTACGTTGAAGATTGTGGGATTTTAAATTACATAAATATTTTGTGATTTCCTATGTTGGAGTGTGATGCTCCTTCTATGATATTTGACTCACTCGAGTTATATGATGATTTTCATGATTTTCATTTGATAATACATGGCTATTGCTCGGGATGAGCAACATTATAGCTTGGGATGGGCTTTATCATTATGGCATGTGTACATTTCTTATGATTTCTTTTATGATTTGGGTTTGATGATTTTAACTCGATTGAAGTGATCGTACATTTGCAAAGTGCATTTGGATTTCTAATCCATCATATTTCGAGATTTAGATGTCTTGAAGTGGGTACTCCCTTTATTGATAATTTAACTCGCTTGAGATGTATATGATGATTTTGGTGTTATGTTTCCTTTGTGGCTCGAGTATGGGGATATACTTAGCCAAGATCTAGTCCTCGAGACTTGTAAATTTATCCCTTCTGTTATGTCATGTGAACTAAAACTAATTAATCCCTTTTGTCATCATATTCACAACTCTTAGGGTAAAGAGTTGTATATCTTATGCTTATTTATTTCTTGTATTGATTTGTAAACTAGACTGACCCATGTGTGTATTCCTCGAGTCAGACCGAGATGTTTCAGGTGTAGTTGCTGAGTTTGGGGTTAGCAGGTTCTCTTTAAGCTATCTTCACCGTAGCTTCACTCACTCGAGTTTATGTAGTCGATTTCGAATAGTAGGGCTTTCTATCATTTCATTGTTGTATCATGTTGTAAGCGAGAGAAGTTTATCCATTCTTTTTGTAGCACATGTAATTGTTGTACTCTAACGATGTAATATTGTGCAACTGTTCTGTGATCTGTGATGGTGTATTTATGTGTACTGTGTTCTAAGCTGATTCTGGAGCCACCGTAGAATTGTACTACATAAAGTAATAAGTATGTCGAGCCTCTTGAAAAAAAAAATAGCAATCATTTTATCGACATACTTAAGACTTGCTAATGCAAATCTACGAGTGGTCGCCCCTAACCAGCCCTATTCTCTGCTCTAATAGACAACATTACCTAGTAATGCTCTTTATTAGGGTGGGTATCGGGGTGGGGCGTTGCAAAATGGTATCAGAGCAGATGTTCAGAACAAAGTACATTAGACACCGAACAGAACTGGAATAGTACATGTGTTACAACGTGGAAGGATAATAATGGTGTCTACTTTATCGTTTCCTTTGTTATCCTGTCTTGAGTTCCTTATCTGATTGTAACGAAAATACTTGTGGTTGAGGGATACATCTTGGAATAAGAGGATTATTCCATAGGTAGTCCATTATTAATATCTCTTTTCGTAATGTGATTTGATAAGAGAATCTTTCCATCCTCTTTATCTTTCCAAGTTTGAACGTTTGGGTTAAAAAAAAAAGGATAGATTGAGTTGGTTGTTGGGTTTGGTAAAAGAAAATATGAGTGTATTTGTAACTTAAAATTTAAAAGTGAATTTTGCTTTAAGGATGGAATGCTAGAGTTTAAATAAAGTAAATCAGAGTGCGCAGCGGAAGCAGGAGAATCACTTTGGTTGTGCTAAAATTTTGACGTAATTAGGCATGGGATAAGGGATGAGAATAATGAGGAATTACAAATATCGATGAGCAAATTACTTTGTAAACAGATACTTTAAAATTAAATTGGAAATTATTTTAAGTGTTGAATGGTCTTATGAGTGTCTTAAGGGTTTTGGTCGATACGTCTGATCAACGATATCGATAAAAATTACTTAAACACTTATTCGAGACTATCCAACACAGAAGATGAGTAGTAAAAAATGAAGTTGAATACAAAAATTAAAATACGAGATTACCGCGTTGGGATAATTTTATACCACTACGTAGGATGCAGAGTATAGAGGCTTTGGCGAGGCGATGGCGATGATCTGTCGACATCGCAGCCAACTACTCAGAACGATTGATGGAAAATAGTGGTTTAATGTTATTCCAATTGAATTATGAATGAAAAAAAATTAAAATGGGTTGAATATAATAGCGTTTTAAATATACAAATTTCTAAAATAAGCGCGTCGCTTTTGAGATACACATTCATAATTACATTCACTTGGCTAGTTGCCGCCATAGAGATGGATATAAACCTCGAGAAATGGCGAAGCTATTTGATGATTGAAAAGTCCAAGTAGCAGCCATATTTTGAGGAAATTTAGATAACTTCAATAGGAAGGCAGCGTCAAGTAATGATGGGGAGCGAAAAATCTTGAGTGTGTATTTCAAATAATGCTTTATGAAAGATAAGTTGTGTTATTTAAAGCTTGATATTAGTGAGTTAATGAATATGATTAAAGCTCTATCTACGGTTTGGATAAGTTCAAGTGAGATTTTGAGGTTAAAATTTTTATATGATGAAAATGTCTAAATTTCATGTGATAGCTTTCTAAATTGAGAAATTTTTAAGAAGAAAATTGAGATAAATTACTAGTAGAATCTAAAATTGATGAAGAAATAATCTTAGCAAATTGCGAGGACGCAATTTATTTAAGGGGGGAAGTCTGTAACAACCCGGATTTCGGGTAATCAGGAAATGCAGATTTATTGCGTTTTGTGATTTTTAAGATTGTAATCATATAATTGAGGGCATATTGAAAATATATATTTTTATATTGATTGGGAATCAATACTTAAGAGGGAAAATATATTTTCAATATTTGAGATTAATTGTTGGTTGTAATTCTTAAATTTTTAACCAAGGTTTTAAATACTAGATGTATCTTTGATAATAATTTCAATAGAGAAATTGTGTTTAAATTATCATAATTAATTTAAAGTGTACATGGGGCTTTTAACATGTTAATCAATGAGTTAATTGGGTTGTTGATTGTGTGAGAATATAAATATTGATGTGAATCAATATTTATAATCTTTGTGCATTTTATTATCGTTAATAATGAATTTAATTTGTTTAATTAATAAATGTACAACAATGTTGTTGTATTGATAAATTGTGAAAATTGTGTTTTAAATGCCAATAATACTTATAAATATATATATATGTATTGTGGAATAAGAATAAAAGAGTAAAAGTGTTTTTGTGAGATTATTATCAAGTTAAAACCATCTTATGATGGGTAATGACAATGATTGTAAATATTTTATTTTCATAAACAATCATTATAATTTTGTGTTATGATATATATTGTTGTATAAATATTAAGTGTTCAAATTTGTTTGTTTAATAATACAAATAAAAATATGTGTTTTGACATGTTAATAACATATTTTGTTAAATGTGTCATTGATGACAATTGTCTTTGCGTTTAGAGATTGTGCATATATTTAAATAAAGTTAATTATTTATCAAAACACATTTATGTTGGTGCATAATGTTGTAATGAATATTTAAAACATGTTGCAAATATAGAGTTAAAACCATTTATTGTGGTTTGATAACAATAATTGTAAATGTTTGAATTGCAAAACAATTATCGTAATTTTGGGCTATAATAGATTGTTGTAAACAAATAATAATAATAATAATAATAATAAATGTGTGACACATTAATGACTTATTTTGTTAACATAAGTCATTGATGAGAATTGCTTGTGTGTTGTAGAGATTGCACAAGTATAAATAAATATAATTTCAACAAACATATTTATTTTAATGTTTTATTTCAAAAATTGATAATTAAATTTTGGGTTAACTTAATGATTTATGGAGGATGCAAACTTGTTGTTGAAACATAAAAATATTTCTTATGTAAATAGTTATAGTGTTAAACATGATTATATTATTTTGTTGTATTTAAATGTGTCTAAAATATTTTTTAATGTTTTAGAGATCATTGTAGTGTGTGTTTGGGTTTTGCAAATCAAACACAAATTTGTGTTAAGTTTTAATACTTAAAGTAGTGCTATTACGTTTAATTAGCATAATAACTTATTTTGGGGGTGTTTTAGCCCATTTACCTTTCTATAGTGGCTTCTGGAGATTTTCTCAAGGGAGATACATTCATTTCCTCCTCACCGTTCTTTTTCTTCTTACGGAAGAAAATCAGAAAAAAAAAAAAAAACGGCCTCCTTCTTCCCAATCTTCCTTCTAACCTCTTGCATGAAGAAATTTTGAGTTCAAAATCAATCTAGCTGCTCTCTAATCTATTCTCTAGCCAATTTCAGCCCAAAAGCATTCTCCAATTAAGAGAAGATCAAGATCTATAAACTTCAAGAAGCCATGGCTGCTGCATGTTCCTCTTTTGCGATTCTATGCTTTGATTTGGCCTCTTACAGCTCCAAATCAATGGAAATCTTCCTTAAATCCAATCAAGGTGAGTTGATTGACTCACACACTCTAGTTTACCTTATTTTTATTTAATTTTTTTATAAGTTTATGCTGTGTTGATGAGAAAATATGTAGCATATTCCGTTGTTTGATCTATTGTTGCTGCTGTGCTGAAACACAGCAAAACCTTCACTTTGAGCCTTAATAACTTTCCGATCCCGAAGAGTTTTCATTTGATTCTTTTTGCATGTTGTTGTACATCTTCTCGTGAATATATTTGGCAATTTTTGTGTCATTTCGAGTTGATTTGAGTGGGTAAACGGGTCACCAAAGTAGAGGTTTTGCTGAGATTTTGACCTGAAACAAAACAGCACCCAGGTCCAACTTTGGGGTGCTGTATCTTCTTCGTTATTGATCGGAATTAAGTGATTTATTTTTTGTTTCGAAGCTTGGAATCTTATCTATAAGACTGCAAATTTTGGTATCATTCTGTGTTGATTTGTGTGGTTAAATATGTTGCTAAAGTTGGGGTTTCATCGTGATTGTTGTTCATTTTGTTCTAATTGTTGAAATCACAGCCAAAGTGTAACTTTGGGCTGTTATAACTTCATGATCCTTGATCCGTTCAAGATGATTCTCTTTTTTTTCTTTAAAGCTTGAGACATTTTCTACATGACTGCAAATTTTTAGTTAAGTCCGAAGTCGTTTGGTCGCTCAAACCAGGTCCAAAAGTTGGACCTGGAAGTGATTTCAGCCTCGGCTGAAATTCAGTCCTGAGTCCAAGTTCGGAGCTTTATAACTTTTTTGTGCGATGTCGAAATTTATCAAATCTTTTTTTTGTTGAAAGATATTTTATTCTAGTTCGTGCCTGTCAAATTTTAAACCAATCGCACATCGTTTGGTCATTCAGAACTAACCTCAAAGTCGCAACCAGAACTGCTTTCTTGATGCATTTTTGTGCTTTGATACTTGTTTTTCGTGATTTTCTGTGGTTTTGTGACTTCGTTTACTACTGTTTTAATTCGAGAAACGAAGTTTATATTTTAAACAATCCGAACTTCGGATTATGGGAAAAAATTATGATGATTCATTGTTGAGACTTTTGATGAGATTTACATGGACATTGAGTACACGTACACGATTTTAACTAGTTTTCCAATATATACATAAATATGAATTTTCACTATAGTTTTGAGGCTAAATGAGTTTTATTATCTTAGTTTTAAAAATTAAATGGCCTCAAAACAGTAGTATAAAATTATTTTCGTAAATATGTTGTTTTCATAAACAAAGTAATCATTTTTGGGAAAAATCATTTTATAAACTTGTTTTGTCAAAAAAAAAAAAAGTATTTTCTCATTATAAACCGCACTTTTCTGCACCCTTCGAGATGACGTTATGGATATTAAACAATGTCGTAAACCCCGTGGTATGGGACACGGTTGTATACGAGATTGGTTAATTTCCTATTTCGTCTGATTGAAGCTATTGAGTTATTGTTGTGATTTATGAGATTTTTGTGATTGAAGATTTCTGAGTTTCCAGTGCGGAGTTGACGAGCAACTAGTGAACCAGTAGTGAGAACGTGTGGTATGGGATGCACCGTTACCACTACTTGGGTTACTGACTGTGAGTCAGTGACGCATATTGTGTTTGTTGAGCCAGTACTTTGCTTCGAGGGGAAGCCGAGACTCGGGGGGAGTCGCGTATACGTATTCACTTGACCGGGGGGTCAAGATACACTCGGCCGGGGGGGTCGTAGTGGTAGGCGCCTAACTTGAATACGTATAAGTACTGGGTTAAGCTCGGGGGAGCTATATTATCATGAGGTTGCACGTGCATATTTATTTTTTATGGATCCATATTGTGATGATATCTTGTGATTTGATCTATACGATCGTACGTTGAAGATTGTGGGATTTTAAATTACATAAATATTTTGTGATTTCCTATGTTGGAGTGTGATGCTCCTTCTATGATATTTGACTCACTCGAGTTATATGATGATTTTCATTTGATAATACATGGCTATTGCTCGGGATGAGCAACATTATAGCTTGGGATGGGCTTTATCATTATGGCATGTGTACATTTCTTATGATTTCTTTTATGATTTGGGTTTGATGATTTTAACTCGATTGAAGTGATCGTACATTTGCAAAGTGCATTTGGATTTCTAATCCATCATATTTCGAGATTTAGATGTTTTGAAGTGGGTACTCCCTTTATTGATAATTTAACTCGCTTGAGATGTATATGATGATTTTGGTGTTATGTTTCCTTTGTGGCTCGAGTATGGGGATATACTTAGCCAAGATCTAGTCCTCGAGACTTGTAAATTTATCCCTTCTGTTATGTCATGTGAACTAAAACTAATTAATCCCTTTTGTCATCATATTCACAACTCTTAGGGTAAAGAGTTGTATATCTTATGCTTATTTATTTCTTGTATTGATTTGTAAACTAGACTGACCCGTGTGTGTATTCCTCGAGTCAGACCGAGATGTTTCAGGTGTAGTTGCTGAGTTTGGGGTTAGCAGGTTCTCTTTAAGCTATCTTCACCGTAGCTTCACTCACTCGAGTTTATGTAGTCGATTTCGAATAGTAGGGCTTTCTATCATTTCATTGTTGTATCATATTGTAAGCGAGAGAAGTTTATCCATTCTTTTTGTAGCACATGTAATTGTTGTACTCTAACGATGTAATATTGTGCAACTGTTCTGTGATCTGTGATGGTGTATTTATGTGTACTGTGTTCTAAGCTGATTCTGGAGCCACCGTAGAATTGTACTACATAAAGTAATAAGTATGTCGAGCCTCTTGAAAAAAATAGCAATCATTTTATCGACATACTTAAGACTTGCTAATGCAAATCTACGAGTGGTCGCCCCTAACCAGCCCTATTCTCTGCTCTAATAGACAACATTACCTAGTAATGCTCTTTATTAGGGTGGGTATCGGGGTGGGGCGTTACATACCTTCTAAGTCAATTTCGTGTAGTAACGCTCCGCCTCTCACAAAATTTTGGTCTCCCTCCAAAACCATTTTGTTTCCCTCCGATCACAGAATTATTTTCTATTTTCCATCTAAAAAACATTTCGTCTCCCTCGCTCTACCTTAGAAAACACGATTTCCCTGTTGTTCTGTGAGAAATCAAACTTCGGTCTCTCATTCTGAAGAGTCCGCATCCGATTGTCTTCGTAATCTCCGAATCTGAAGAAAATGTGTTGGAACCTTAAGCTCGATTTCGATTCTGGTAAGCCCAACTTCGAAAACATTTTGTTGTCCTCCGTTAAACTCCTAAAACCCTAATATTTTTCTAAGAATCGAGTCATGGCTTTACCACTGGATTTCCTGGAGCATATCTCAAAGAAATTAACTTTCGCCCCAGATTACACGTGATTCTGGTCGGTTTGCAAGGCTTGGCGCTCGGCAGCTCTGATGCATCTGCAGCTCCCTTGGCTGATTTCAACTGCAACTGAAGTAAGTTGCCTAAAATTCTACCAGTTCTCTTTTGAAGTCAACAAATTTATTGAAATCCCTGAATTGTTTTGATATTAGGTTGATTTTGAAATGCGAAACCTTTGTGTATTTTTTGATTTCTTTGTGAGGGTTATAATCCTGCTGAAGAAGACTGAATTCACAGCAAACTGAATAGTTGTTTACTTCGTTGTATTCCTAAAGGCGCTCAAATGAATTGTATTATATTGTTGAATATGCTTTAAGTTTTGTTACTTTTGGGTTTGTTATTTTAATTTACACCCAAAAATTTGTTGCAAGCATTTAATGCTTTATTTTGTGCATTTTTTTAAATCAACGTTATTATTTAGTGAAGTGTAAATTCTCATTCGGCAAAGTAATACACAATTTACTCTCGACTAACAACAAGAGCATGTATACTTCAGATTCCTTAAAACAATACTTCTCGATTGTTACTCTTAGTTTTTTAATATAAAAACAAATAATTAAACTCCATTATTTTTGCATTTACAGAGGATTCCTACCTTGTTGCTGGTACGGATGGCGTTGGGACCAAATTAAAGCTTGCATTTGAAACAGGAATTCATGATACAATTGGAATAGATTTGGTATACAACATGCACCTTTGTATGATTCATACCTCCAGTTAAATGAAGAAAGGTTTATTTATTGTGGCGTTACTCATGGCAGGTAGTAATGAGCGTAAATGATATAGTTACATTTGGTGCAAAACCATTGTTCTTCCTTGATTATTTCGCTACTAGCCAGCTTGATGTTGATCTTGCCGAGAAGGTGCTTTAATTTATCGGTTACTCATTTAGTATGAATACAAATTGAACTATAGTTTTGCTTGGCTTTTCTTGTAGGCAATTAAAGGAATCGTCAATGGTTGTCGATTGTTCGTTTTTAGGTGGAGAGGTAATATATTATCTTTCTTATGCATGCATTACTAGTATTTGGATAATATAAAACAAATTCTATAAAAAAGAGAATAGTTAGATGAAAAAACTGTGAAAATCGATACGAAATATGATGACTGTTTTGTTTTCAATACCTTAAAGAATGAAGTCTTACTGGCGTTTTTATAATAGAGAGAAACACGAGAATGGGAAAAGTAAATAGAGTGCAGGATGCACAGATGATATTTAATGTGAATTACTGAAAACATATTAGTTTGAACAGGAAAATATTTAGAAGGACAAAAGTGAAGGCCTTTATATCCATAAGGACAGCCCACTAAAATTTTACTCAGAAGGACAATATACTGAAAATTAATTTCGGCCGCTGCTTTCTTCTTCTCCCTCTCTCGCGCTCGCGTGTATCTCTGTTTCTTCCTTAATCACGAAATCAAAAAATCACGAAAACAGAAATCGAGATATCACAAATATCAGAAGACATTAAAATCGAAATTCGAATTCAAAGACAAAAATCACGAAATCAAAATCACGACCATAAATCAGCTGAAACAAAAACCCTAGAAAAAAAAATAGGTCGAACAACAAACATCCATTCGAAATCACAATTGAATGGGATAAAAATATTTTTCAAATGATCTAAAGCGTATATGAAGAACACGAAATGGTTGAAACAATTTTTTAGGTTGGAAATGTTTTTTTTTTTTTCATTTTACCACTACTACAGTCCGTAGGTATAATTTTTGTATTTTTGTAGTTATCATTTTTCCTGTTTTAACTTTAAAAATATAGCAGCAGTTTTTAGTTATCATTTTTCTATTTTTCTAGTTATCATTTTTACTGTTTTAACTGTGTTTCATGTTTTTTTCAGGAGATTTTGTTGCTGTGTTAATTTTGAAGTTATATTGTTGTATCAGCGTTGAAACTAAGTCGAACTTTTACCATTTTAATCAATAAAACTGTGATATAAATTTTTTTCCCATTATTTTATCTTCAAAACATTGCATCAGTATTTAGGTATCATTTTTCTATTTTTTTAGGTATCATTTTTTCTGTTTTAACTGTGTTATGTGTTCTTTTGATGTGATTTTATTGCTGTGTTAATTTTGAAACTGTTTTTTTGCATCAACTTCGTCACTCAGTCGAACGTATTTCATTTTATTCAATCAAACTGTGATGTAAACAATTTTTGCATTAATTTTTCTTTAAAACAGTTATGCAGTTTGTAGGTATCATTTTCCTATTTTTTTAGGTATCATTTTATATGTTTTATTCAATCAAACTGTTATGTTTTATGTTATCTTTTGTTATCAGTTTTATAAGTTGGTACGGCTAAGCTACAGTTTTTCTCATTTTCAGAGTTCATGAATATCAGTTTTTTAATATTGTAGTTATTCATTTGTTTGTTATATTTTTTCATTTGTTTTTCTTCAAAACATCGAATCAGTTTTTAGGTATCAGTTTTCTATTTTTTTGACTATCAGTTTTAATGTTTTAACTGTGTTTAAGTGTTTTTTCATATGATTTTTTGTTGTGTTACAGTAAAAATGATACCTTAAAAAATATGAAAATGATACCTTAAAACTGCAGTAATATTTAACATAACATAGAAATTACACTAAAAATGATATCTTAAAAAATATAAAAATGATAACTAAAAACTGCTGTGATGTTTAACATAACACATAAACTAAAGTAAAAAATGATAACTACAAAAATAGCAAAATGATAACTAAAAACTGCTGCTACGTTTTAAAGCTAAAACAGGAAAAATGATAACTAAAAAAATAGAAAAATGATACCTACGAACTGAAATACTATTAACGCAAAAAAAAACATTTTCAATCACAAAAAAATGTTTCAACAATTTCGATTTCTTCAATTGTGTTTTCCATCGTTAGAAAAATATTACTATTCAATTCAATTGTGATTTCGAATGAATTTATATTGTTCGACAATTTTTTTTCTAGGGTTTTTGTTTCTCGCGATTTTTGTTTCGAACGCTTTTCTATTCGATTTAGATTTCGTGATGTTTGAATTCGATTTCGAATTTCGTTTTTGTGATATTCTGAAATTTGTGATTTTGCAATTCATGATATCGTGATTTTTTTTATTTCGTGATTACCGATGCGCAAGAGGAGAGAACAAGAAAGAAGCGGCCGATTTTTTTTCTTCAGTGTATTGTCCTTTAGGATAAAATATTAGGCGGCTGTCCTTATGGATAAATTTTAGTGGTCTTTTGTCCTTAAAAATTTTTTCCCCTAGTTTGAATTAGTCTTATTGTTGCACACCTGCACTGAAGTAGTTTTACTTGTACGTCAAAAAGTAGATGTACTTATTAATTAAATCACAATAATTTTATTTCCTCATCTCTTGTAATACGACATTTGCCATTACAGAGTAACACTATTTTACAATAATTTTACTGTCAAAACATCAATCAAAAAAAATATCTGTAACGGAAATAGGAGAGCAATATGCCTTGCCAAAAAAAAAAAAGAAATAGGAGAGCAATAATTGTTTTTTTTGGGTCTCTTTTAATTTTTAAATATCTTATTAACAATACTGAGATGAATTGTTGCATTTGACTTTTTAGCATGTTTTACAATTTTACTTTTTAGCATGTTTTACCATTTTTTTCTCTTAGATATCATAATATCATCATTGAGATGTTCATTAACAAACCGCTGAAATGCCCGACTTTTATGCAAAAGGAGAGTATGACCTGAGTGGTTTTGCTGTTGGCATTGTTAAAAAAGAATCATATATTAATGGAAATAATATCAAAGCTGGCAATGTTCTTATTGGTCTTCCATCAAGTGGAGTCTGCTCTAATGGATATTCTCTTGTAAGAAGGTTTGCTAACTATTCCTTCATTTCCTCAAGTACATGTTACGATTCCATGAACAAGTTAAGCAGTCCGATTATTTTATGTCTGCTTTTTTGTTAAAATCAGATAGAAAACACAAAAAAAGCCCATTTATTTATATAAGCAACACTTGATGTAGTAGAATTATCTAAACATAGAAAGTTAACCCTATTTATGTGTAAAGATTTCTTTGTATCCTCCCTTCATCCAATAGCCCCGTCATGGACACACCAAAAGCTGATGATTTAGGAATTTGGCTTTGGTTACATCCAACTTATTTTCGAAGTCGGATCTAACTGTTACACCCTCTGTCGGGAGCGTTTTGCCGCTCCAAAGTGTACAGCTGAGCATGACATTACAAATAAGTAGATGTGCCTAGATATTTCTAGTCACATCTGGGTACGATTACGAGTATAATAATTTTGCAAATGATTCACAAAGTTCGGAAGACAAAATTGATAGCAATGATTTATCCTATTCTGACAATTCAATCAAGCACACTGTCTACTACTAATTGTGTTATTTATATGCATGCACACAACAAACATGCACACACGTATGTGTATGTGTATGCATATATGCAAACATGTATATGTATGTACATGAGTGCAGATACAAAAGAGAGACACCATGCGCTTTCGTGTGCTTGCGGCAAAACCTCATTATGTGTTACTATGACATGCACTTATGGAGGAATTGTATGCACAAGTGTTGAAGCCTTTAAAGCACACTAAAATTTAGTAAGATGTATGTACGAACACTTGCTTGATTTTTAACTAAATTTGCTTGCCAAAACTTACTTCTATCTAGAATGTGACATTCATAATTTAATTTTTGATTTTTGGTTTCTTTGATATGTTTACAAATATGAATTTGATGTGTGATTCAATATAAATTTTAGCTTAAAAGTGGTTTTAGAAAATAATAAATTGCTCGTGGTGGATCCAGGATGTTGAAGAGGGTCTAATATACAAATGTTATAAAAATTCCTATGAATATAAAGTAATGATATGGTAAACTAATTAATTTCAAAAACTGGTTGCAGTTATCAATTTTTCAATACATTCTTTTCTTTGATTTCGAAATCAGTTATAAAATATTAAAGTGAAATATTTCTACGAAATAATCACCATTTCAATATGTTCACTTGCTAACTTCATATTGAAGTAGTGAATCCAAGAATATTTTTACAATTGCTTGGTTCATAATTCTAAAGCTTATTCATGTATCTAAACAGAAAACAAGTTCATAAAAATCTTATATTGCATTCTGTAAATCAACGTTAATTGTTAAGCTTGTTACAAGTTCAGAAATGTAGGCCTATAATCACCTATACTATCGACATTATGAAATTTCGGAACAAGAGCAATAAAAGTGTGAGATGGTGGTTGGTGATTGTCATGTCTTAGGAGGAGAATGTGAAGGGGGTTTGTGAATGGTTCGGGTTGTTCAAGTTTTTAAAGGAGGATGTGTTAAATGAATTTTGGGCTGTTTCAAGGTGAGGTAGTGATGTCTGGGAGCGATGTGGCTTTGCTGAAGTGAAGTTGTTGTTGTCTGCTGTGTATGTGATGAGATTGTTGCTGGTGTTTTAGATCAGTAAGTGGTTATTGTGGATTTTGTGATGGTTTTGGAGAGACGTGATTCTATGAATGGCGGGTGTTGGATAAATATCTAGTGTTGTGTGATTTCGAGTTATGTTTGTAGCATGGTTAATTGATAGTAGAAGGTGATTGCTGCTGGCGAGGCAGTGTTATTAAGAGGTTGGTATTGTAGGCTTGGTGATGCATGGTTTTTTATTGAAGTGGTGACAATGTGCTGGAGTCGATGAATTTAGGTAGTTGTATGGTCCTGTGGCAAGTTGAGTTGGTCCAGGATGATGGTGGTTGTTGTTGTACTTAGGATAAGGATTGTGCTTATGATTGAAATTGTAGAGAGGGTTAACTGAAGTGGGGAAGTCGATTGGTTTATGAGATGGTAGGCTGGAGAGGCGCTGATTGAAGTGTGGTTATCGTGTGTTTTGTTCTAAGGTATTGGTTTGCAATGTTGATGATTGTGGAAATGGTTTTGCAGACATGGAATTATAGGTTTTTATTTCAGTGTTCTCTTTGAAACAAATATGATAGTATATTTGTTATGCATTTCTTACCCTATTTATTAAGTCTCTTTGGATAATTTTGCTTCTTTTCATCCTGTTGGCATCTGAATAATTAACTTATTATGAACAAAGACGATTATTTATTATTTATATTTATTGATTTAAGTATATGGTAATAGTAACTGGTCTAATGGTCAAGTGCTAACATCCGTGTTATTTCCCAGGCATCAAAAAGTGAATCATCAGGTTCTACACTGGTATTGGCTCTTAAAGAAGAGGTCTTATTCTTTCTCATTTCACTTCATCTGTTTCTTACACTTTCAAGATTTTTCTTGATTATTCAACATTTGCACTGGGAATTTCATATAATAAAATTTATAGACTTACAATAACATTATCTATAGGAGTGGATGGTGATTCATAGGTGCGACGACTATGGGCTGAGTCAAGGAAGAACAATTTTGATTATCACCTGTTAGAATAAAAAATAAATCAAGATGAAAGCAAGATCGATGAACTCAATTCTGAAGTTACAAAGGTCAGTCCTTATCCTACTTTCATGTACCTAAATCTAAATAAATGTGCAATAAAGGATAATCCCCAAGGAAGCAGGGACGGAGCTTGGGGGTAGGGGTCATGTCCCTCCCCCCTTTGATTTTTAAATTTATCCTCCAATTAATTACTTGGTTCTTAATCGTCATTATTGTCGAATCCTCTTTGCTGAAAATTAATTAATTGGTTCTTAATCGTCATTGATCTAACTGACAGTAGTAAAAATTGTAGACGAAACCATGAACACTGAAAGATGCTTTACTATCAGATTTGTGTATCAGCACTTCAACAACACCAACTTATCACTAATTTTTGAGACAACATTTGTTTACTACATTTTTAATATTACTTGGTCACTATTTCATTCCATGTTGTTTAAATGTGAAATACAGATGGGAGAGAATCACATTCGAGTCAACAAAGCATGCCCACTACGGGAAAAAGTAAAAGGCGACAATTCTCAGCTCTATGAGAGGAAAAAGACAGTTTTTGTAGGCAACCTGCCCTGTGATGTAAAGGTTAGATTATTCCATTACGAGCACATTTTTCAACCAACAGTTTTTCCCCTTTTATATGATCCATTTTATAATATTGTGATTTGAGAATCAGTATTGCTCAATATTATAAGATGAAGAGCTATACAGATTGTTTTGCGGACCGGACCAATTAGAGACTACTGTAGAAGCTACTCGGGCTGTTAGAGATTCAAAAACCAAGTTCGGGGAAGGGTATTGCATTTATATTGTTCAAATCAAGGGTACGCTATTTAGCCATATTTCTTATTTCTGTATAATTATGCATTTGGTCAAAGTGCTGTTATTATTGAAATTTGCATCATGTTTCTAAATCCAAACCTATTTTCTTCGTGTAATTCTACTAATCTAATCTGCAATGTTCACATCAGAAACCTGCTAAAGCAGCAATTAGTACGAAATACCAAATGTAATCAAATTGACAGCCTTAGCCTTAACACAGACATCCTAGTACACCCTCAATGTATGTATACACTGTCAACTTTAACATGAGGATTTATTCTTCAATAAAATTGGGCATTTTATGTGTTAAACTGTGATTTTTTGACAGCATGCCGTATTTACAGTCTATTTGCTATTTATTGTATACTCCATAATGGTATATAATATTGTTAAATTGTATAATAAAATCATGTCTGATAAACCCGTCTCCTCTCCATCTAGAATAAAAAGATTTACTTAGTACCAGTGTTTTAAAGACCCAACCCAACCTCGGTTCGACCGCGGTTAACCTCCGACCTTGAAGCGCCACGGCTTTGAAAGTGAAATAACCTTGCGTGTGCACAGACCCGCGGTTTAATCTCAAAACCCTATAAAAACCTCTGGTCCGACCTCTTTGAACCTCATGGTTATTTGTAATTGCGAAAAAATAATTGTTTCAGTCTTTATATTTTACTATAATAAATTTAACAAATAATTTCATAGCAATTATCATTAAATTTTAGATGATATAATTCATTATTACGTACATTTTACGAACTATTACTGAATTAATTCTCTTTCACCATAAAAAATTAGCAAATTTATAACTTTGTTATGAAAAGTTGTTATATAATTATTTCAATTAGGTAGTTTGAACATGGGTATTTGTCCTAATTGATTAAATTTTATCCATATTTAAAATAATTTTAAGCTTAAATCAGAAAAATAGAAATAAACTATCAGCGCGGTTCTCAAGGTTTGACCGGTTGAACCACGAAAACCTTGGACCTTTCATTACCACGGTTTGACGTACGGTTCGGTCTTCACAACTATGCTTAGTACCTACATACTAGAAAACTGATCGTAAGACAGCTAAACAAATTTTGTGTGTATATATATATATGTAATATATATATATATATACACACACACATATATATATATATACTGATAGGAAAATGAGCTAAACCCACGTCAAAACGTCAGTGCTGGAAGTCACGTCAACTGGGCAGAAGATGATGGTCTTGACGAAGACTGCATGCTCTAGGTGAGGTAGCAGCGCCGAACGAGATTCAGGGGACGCGATGTCTTCAGGTTTGAACAAGGCTGGGATTGTCTAACCTAAGGCTAGAGAAGGACAGATGTTGGAAATCTAGACGGTGCGGAGGTTGCCTTCTTTTTCTTTTTTTCTCAAAGTTTGTAATTTTTTTTCAACCGATCCTTGGCAAAAATAGCATATAACAGGTTTTGCAAGCTTTATTTAAACGCCAAGCTTCAATGTTGAGGAAATAGCACATATAAGTATTTATACTTAACGGTGATGGTGGAAAATATCTAAACTGAGCGTTGGTAGCATAGTAGGCATAGTAACTAAATAGGCTTTGAGTTGATAAAAATAAGTATTGGAGCATCTACTAGTTGTCTTGTGTGATGTTGCTTACTAGCAGCTGAGACAAGTATGAGCAGGTTGCTAGAAATGAGACGAGTGGCAGCATATATATATATACAAGAAAGCAGGAAGACGGAAGCAGTCAATTGCTTTGTCCAAAAATGATGTACAGTAATATTAATTCTTTTATTTATTTATTTTAAAGATGGAAAGTATTTATATCTCATGACAGATAAAAAGTATTTCATAAGCTTGTGCAAGTTTTTATTTATTTATTTTAAAGACAATGATATTAATTCTTTATGGACTGTTTTGAATTTTTGTATTTGCAGGTGCTAAATTTTTTTCATGAGGAAATTGTACATGACTTTGGTATATTGCTGCGATTATAACAGACCCAGTTTGTATAACTTGTGTGATTGGTGTTTTGTCTAGCAGGTTTGGGCTGTTTTATCTAGTAGGATTGGGTTGTTTTGACTTGTGTCTTTTGTGTGTTAACTGAACAATTGTGAACTATGTTTTTTATTTTGTGCACTCATGTTGACATCAATGGGAATTGAAAAAATATGTATTGAATTAGGTGTTAACTCATGGATTGAATTTCTTTTGTTAGTTGATACTTTATTTGCTATTAGTATATTTTGTGTGTTCATCTTTAACTTGTTATGAAGATTCATTTTGATTATTATTATTAAAATGTATAAGCCATAGAGAGATTTTTACTATAACATGTTAATTTAATAGCGCCATATGGAAGTTATCAAAAAATATGTTATAGCAGTAAAACTGCGCTATGAATAATCTTAAATTTATTGAGATTTAGATGTACAATAGCAGTAAAAATGAGCTATGTATTAATGTAGCATAGCGGCAAAACTGAGCTATTGTATTGACATGGCATAGCGGCAAAACTGTGTTATAAATATTTTCGCTTAGAATGAAATTTTGATGTATTATAGCGGTCAAAATGAGCTACTGTAATAAAGTATCATAGCGGCATGTCATCGCTATCAAACGAGATCTTTAATAACGACATACAAAGCGTTATAAATATTTAGCAGTTTTTTATAACATGTTCATATATAGCAGTTATGAAACCGCTATCTTTCTTATTCATAGCGGCTGTGGGCCGCTATAAAATAGCAGTTTTGTTGTAGTGGCGGTAGTAGCTGCTATGCGTTACCACCAGTCCGGCTATGCAAACGGTGAATCTACCCTGGCATTCCTTGCGTGCCTTGTCACATGCCTTATACGAGCCCACTACGATTTTGTTTTGTACAGTTTTATATGGAGTGCCCTCTGATCAACCTCCCGTTTACGGAGGAATTACGGTACTGTATATATTATGGGAATATATAAACGATGTAAGGGTAATGGTGGTAATCCCGCTTACGCTATTCTGACATTTTTACTTTACTGATGGACACTATTGAATATAGCGTATTATTCTATATAGTATTAGTTTGACGTATCCTTAGAGGGTGGTGATCCCAGACATCCTTTAAGTTACTGATTGCATTTCATCGAACATTTCTTTTGAGTTGATTTACTTTCATGAGAATGTTAGTCCTGATCCGAGTTTGTTTTGTTTTTGCTTTATTGCTCGGGTCAGATTGAGTATTCCAATTTGGAGATTTATCCTTGGAGTTGGAGCTTATCTTCGGTTTTGCTCACCTATATCTACTCATTGATCAGCTGTTCCAGTGTCAGCTATTCTCATTGTTTTGTTTCATACCGTTATCATTTACTTATGTATCAAAATTCATTGTATTAGACTTCCGCCGTATTATTTATGTAAACTCTGATGTAAAATTTCATTTAGTAGCTTCATGAACTACTATTGTATTTTGTATTTTCCGCTACGAGAGATTATATTGCTCTGTATCTATGTGATTTGTGATTCTGTGATTTATTCTATTTACCTCAGAAGCTAATAACAATCTGTTGTTTTAGAAGTTTCGAGTTGACATATTTTGTCGATTCGGCATGGTCAAAATGGCGGGTCGTTACAGCTTATTATACATACATACATATAATTTCCGTTTGTTTAATATGCTTGAATCTATACTTTATAGCGGTCTATAAATCATTAAAAGAAAGCAGTATTACAGTACTTTGATTAATATTATTGCTTTGCGGCGCAAAACTGAGTTATGAGAAATTCACATCATATTCGATGTAATCTGAGTCCTCATTTCTTTATCAAAGGATTATTTGGAAAGTGCATAACTTAGACTAATCTTATTTCGATGACACCTTAAATTTCTTTGATTACGTTGAGTTGAGAACAATTGTTTGAACCAGTTTACATCAAAATTAGTCAATATTATATGCGTATAATTTGGAAAGAATATACTATTGATGAACCTATATCTTGAAAAGGGAAGGGATGCTGGCTTTAGAAGCTAAAAAAATGCTGCATGAATTTTTATAGATTGGGATTTTTACAAGTAATTGGCAGAGCAAGAAAAAATGTTGACTTCAGTCAATTGGTAATGCTTCCAGCATGTAAACTTGATTTTCTAAATGTGAAAAAACTTATGTGTTATCTTTTGTTATGATTGAAAGTACAGTTTTTCTCATATATAAACATATGTGAATAAATCAGGAGCTTAGAAATGGATTGAATCAGTGTGAGAAACTGATATTGTCTGATGGTTTGGCTGTTAATATGTCCATTGGGTTACTACATGCAATGACAATACCTTCTATTTTATATACATGTACATGTCCATTGGCTGTTAATATGTCCATTTAGCTACTTGTTTTATTATTGAATGCATTGACTGATAAACTAAGGCTGCACATATGCCAACTATAATGCATGCACCTGAATTTTTCTTTCTGGAATTAATTGTTTATTGAAGAGCTAAGCTGATGGCTGTTGAAACATTGTCATGTTATTTGTCAGTTTTGGAATGTTAACTTGTTATTTGTCAGTTTTGCAAATACACTTGTTATTTATCAGTTTCACAAATTGTTATTTCTGTAAAAATGGGTGCATTTTTATTTTGTAGGCACTTGTGGAGGAGGAGAAAAAAAAAACAGAATTTGGAATGTAATAACAACGGGAAAGCAAATATGTTTGATCTTGACAATGATCCTATCGCCAAAAATTTTCGTTCTGATAAAAGGAAAAATTATTTTCGTGCAATTAGCTCCTCTTCTTCCGTAAAGCACGTAAAGATGATGCAAGCATCAAAAGCAATTGCCGACAAGAATAAAAAGGATGATTTTCGTCAATGGTCTATGGAATTACAAAATCAAGTTGCAAGTCAAGTGGCGAGTCAAGTGTCAATCCAAATCAACGATGCTCTTTAATCATTTTCTTCATCCTTTCTTACTACAGTACTGGGATTGCAACATAACGTTAATGGCGGGGTTGTGACGCCTATGACATAAACCGCTTCTAATTTGGATAAATCTACACCGAACGTTGGAATTCCTAATTCTCTTATTCCATCAAATGATGTTGGATCATCAACGAAGGAAAAACAATTTGTAATGCTATTATCGCAAGATTTGAAGAAGAATGTAGCAAAAGCTTATATTGGAACATAAACCATATGTCATTTTAGAGAGATAGTGCTAGATGTTGAGAAAGTTGTTTGGATAATAGAAGTTTTTGATCCGAAAGCACCAATTTACGATGGTCCTCAAAATGGACATTACAAGCTTTGTGAATTTTCGAATGGAGGGTTTGTGATATGGTCCATGTTTTGCCTTCATAATATCTAAAATTCTATGTATCTTTTTTTTGGCAAGGCTAAACTCTATGTATCTTTAGTAAAACTTTGTATTATTTTTTGTAATTTGAACTTGATATTATGGTATTTTGAAATTGGAAGCATTATGCAAAAGTGGCATTGTTGAATTTGAAATATGGAAGTGTACCAAATACTTTTATTGGAATTGATATGTTGAATTATATATGTGATTGAAAATCATAAAAACAAGTTATATAAGTGTTAGCAATTTATTTATGCGAACATTTATAAGAGTTGGTAGGATTATGATACAGACAATTATAAGTGTTACCATATATAAATTATAGTTCCAACATTTATAAGTGTTAGCAATGAATATATTCGTAACTCTTATAAGTGTTACTATATCTTATGGTTCCAGCATTTATATGTGTTAGCAATGAATATGTTTGTAACACTTACAAGTGTTACTATATCTTATGGTTCCAACATTTATAAATGTTAGCAATTAATATGTTTGTAACACTTATAAGTGTTACCATACCTTATGGTTCAACATTTATAGGTGTTAACAGTTACTCTGTTTGTAACACTTAAAAGTGTTAGCAATGAATATGTTTGTAACACATATAAGTGTTAACAGTTACTCTGTTTGTAACACTTATAAGTGTTACAAATATGGCTGGAAATTCCTCATACGTCGTTGGTAACACTTAAAAGTGTTACAGAAATTATTTGTAACACCTATACTTGTTGGGAATCCCTTGTTTTGGTGTAGTGAAACGTATGCACTCCTTCTGTCCCTTATCCCATTTCTGACTCATACCGGGGGTGTGAGGCTCGCAACTTAAGGATATACACAAAGCTGTGCTATTTAAAGCTATGCTTTGATCATCAACAGAAAGATCCTGTTTTTCAACAAAAGCCTTGATCATTTGCATTTTAGCATGCCACATTGTTAATCCACACTATACCAATGATTTCTGCCAATATATAACCTCTAAGCTCGTACGTCTCAGAGAAGGGTGTTAAGCAAGAGAATAAATTCTCCTCCACCAAAGTAATATATATTTAATAGAGATTAACGAATACAGCATACAATAAAATGTCAGATACAATCCATTCACAAGTCCGATCTGGGTCTGAACGAAACCGGAGGCACCTTATAACTCATCCTATATGTCCAATACAGGAGAGAGATCCTTGCATCTCCAGGAGATTTTCAAGTACAATTTAAACTACCACCACTTATTACCTTGTCTTGGGTGTACGACCCAATCAAGACATCAGTAGCAGTTCAGAACGATGTGAAGATCCCCGGTCTTCAACTGCCATCTTCATCAGTTGCTTTACTCGTCATAATAATTATTTTGAATGGGTAAAATCCGAACTTTCCAAATAACTTGAATATCTTTATAATCATATATTAAATACGCATACCTCATTTCATTCCAATCCAGAATATTCTCTTAATTAAATATTTGCTTTTTTAAAAAAAAGGCTCTCAATAACTTTGTTGCAAATAAATTCTTGAATCTCAAAAAAATCATACCTCCTTGTTTAACCCAATATTTGAAATTAATCTTAACTTTCCCCGGGTTAAAGAACAGTCGCTATTTGAAGCCTTGTTCACTGCAAACCCCAAAATAGTAACTTCCATTCATAATGGACTATTTTAACAATCACCTTTTAATTTAATAAATTTTGTGAAAAAAAATAATGTTCCTTTATTAAATCCTTCCTTTTTATGATTGGGTTCAAGAGAAATATTTCTAAAGATATCATTCACGACGAACCTCAAATTAACTCATTATATTCATAATATAGATTTAACCGTAATTGCTAAAATGAGAATTTTAGACAAAAATAATATTTTTCCTTCAAGTCATGGAATATTTCTCCCAAACACCTTCCAAATCACTTACTATGATTTATCATAATTTATTTATATTTTTACTAATTTTATTCAGACCCTTATAGTCGATTTGAAATATGGGCCAACTAATTGCGTCCATAGCCACCTTATCCAAAACCGATTTAGACATAAATTTAGATCTAACCATACAAATTTACACTCATTGGAAAGATTTTTTCGATACGAACCCAACGGTTCCTGTTTAAAATGAATCCGACGGTCGAATCTCCCGCTATGTCAGTTTTAAGTTAATGGTTGACGTTCGCAAACTGTCGCCGCGCGACGCGTCCTATTCAAGCCCGAATTGATTTAATAATTTATAAATTAATCGAAAACATTTCAAAACTTCTTCATTTAATATAACAAAATAATTTCAGCCGTTCATTGCCAAGTTTAAATATTTCGCCATTTGGTACAATTTTATATTATTCTAAGGAATAAATTATTATTATTTTTTCAAAAGTTCTCCGTTCACTCTTAAAATTTCCTTACAGCAATAATAAAAATAAAAGTGAAACTTCCAAAAGAAAATTTCTTCTAAAACATTTACTATATATTCTAACCGAACTTCACTTTAAAAAGTTATCATTCATTTAAAATTCAAAAACTTTGCATAGCCAAAAGTATATTAAAAATATTTCTAAATCATTCGTCACAGTTATTACTATTCATCTATATTTTAATGTCAACGGGTCCATCCAAAATCGGACTTCGAAATTATTTTCAGTTTTCACCTCATATTTTTACATTATTGAAATATGCCTTTTTATTCTGGATTGAAATGGAACTCAACCAAGTCATACAAAATTTCTCATATCAACCCAATACATTCAACCACAGTGGCGAGCAACTATTCAATATTCAAATGACATCAAATGTGCATTTATTCTCATATAAGCTTCAATATATTTTATTGAGGCTTATCTCGCCTGTTTAACCAAATGCTTAACATTCGAACTACAAACATGGGAGATGTTTAAATCAATATCATCCAGTGCCGTGTGGGGTTTTCAACCATCAAACAATTATTTCATGTGTCCTTTATTTTATCATATTGGTTTTATTCAAATAGGTGAGCATAAACAAGCCCTTCGACTTGTAAATGCATTTTTATTTCAATTTTATTAGTACAAAAAACTTGACATTTTTGTCAAATCAATCAATTATTTTTCTCATCCAGTGCACACACGGTAATCATAAATAAATACTCAACTACCAAATGTCATTTACTGCACCATAAGTGTCCATCCATGTAATACAAAATGCGAGTGTCACAAATTCATACTACGCTTCTAATGCAAATGATCTGTGAGGAATTCATGTGTTGAACTCCAAAGGGACACTGCATGACATGATAAATCCATCTACATGAAAATTTTACATGTCGTTCTAATGATAATACAATGCCATTTCTAACTTGCAACTTATCCATTTTCACTGTATTCCTTAACCACTTAAAATGCTTAACTAATTAATTTTTTATAATTAATTAAACTACTATAATGCACTAATTAAAGCAAGAATCTCTCACCCCAACCATCAAGAAACACTACACTGTAAATCCGGAGTTTCCGGTGCTTGCTATCGCCTAAAATCCCTCCTTTTTAACTTCAAATGTCTTGAAACTTCTTAGCAACGTTGGTACACACTCTAGCAAGTGTATGAAGAAGAAATGAAGGAACTTCGGTTGATTTGAGCCTACCGGAGCTTGGGTCTTCGCTGTCCGTAAGTGGAGAAGTGATTGGAGAGGCCTACAACTCTTATGGAGCACCTATGGTTCACCAGGGGGAGCTAGAGACTAGTATAAGAGATTAGGAACCTTAAATGGAGCACATTTTCATGTATTGGAGCTAATTGGAGAAGAAGAGGATGGAATGGGGGTCGCGTGTTGCGTGAGGGTGGGGTACTTGCCTGGGGTAGGGGGAGGGGTAGGCGGCGGCTAGGGGGGAGAAGAGGGGCTAGGGTTAGGGCTTGGAGTGGAGGGAGCCATTAATGAAGAAGGTTTGATTTTGAAGGAGGAAATAATAAGGATAGAAAGTGAATATAAGTAGGAATTCTCTCTCCGCTTCCTCCGATCGCCCGACTGCAAATTGTCTTGGTTTGCTCTACAAATTTGATAAAAGATAATACATGGCCATACAAATCCAATGAACTGAGTTTCGTCGAATTCCGAATTCGTTTGACCTTCCGTTTAATTTCTCGAAAAGGCTCAAATAATGCTCAAAAAATCCGATTTTAGCGTACCTTTTCTTCTTGTACGCCTGAATGCTAATTCTAAGAATTATGGCCTTTTGGATTTAACAATTATTTGATGGTACGAATCCAAAAAAAAAGGGAATCGAACTCTGAGATCGTCTCCATAATTTTCCTTTGTAAACTGATCGTTCATTTTACCCTGAACTGTTTTATCGTGCACGGTCGTACACTGACTCCGTTTGATGTGCATTTTGGAACTCAACAATAATTTGTCATTATGAATCCAAATTTTTTTATCTCGTCGAATTCTGAGCTTCCTGGCAAAATCTCACTTTTTAAAGACTATGCGTTGATTCAAAAATCAATTTTCAAATTTCGGATTTTAAAATTGTTTTAAAATTTTTGCTAAGTTTATTTTAAATCAAATAACATATAAAAACTAATTTTAAAATTATCCTCAAATTTTATTTAGCAAAAATAGTCAATTTCTCTTCAATACTCACCAAATAGCTTAAATTAAATTTTAAAATTGGTTCTGAAACTCCGGTTTGTTACAACCACCCCCACTTAAAGCTTTTATGTCCCAAAAAAGAAACGGAACTGAAAGTTGTTTAACTAATCAACTCAACTTTCATTCTGGCGTTTATTCTTTAATTTTTAAGTTTCTAAGAACTTTCAAATTTACCTCAAATTTGGCTAACATCCTAAATTTCTAAAAAAAATCGCCATAACCTCCTTTGTACGGGGAGGGTCAAAAAAATTTGTTGGGTAGTATTAGGCACCCAATAATTAAATATATCACATACAAAACAAATATGCACACCCATAATAATTTATAAGCCCTCAAACCCACGCCCAAAAATTAAAACGGAATAGACAAGTGTATTTTGTCACCTCTCGACCTGTATAGGGTTTATTATTTAATCCTATCATTTTTCCTTTATATTTTGTTAAGTCCATAGTCAATCTTTGGTTCAACCAGTAAATCAGTCCTCGCTATACAATCATCTTTCTTGTACGATAATCCAAACCTCGTCATATAAGCGCCAAATGCTTATATGGAATACGATATGCTATGTTGTCTTCGGTAGTATGTTATTCGGTGCAGTTCATAATTTATTTACTGTTATCCTATGGCGTACGTTGTATTTCACATAGAGCAACCATCACAATGCATCCAAGTCATTTACAATAGTCACACTATATATATAATAAAATTGCGCAACCAACTCATCAAGGTGCACTAGTTTGTCGGGCATACAATTTATTTCTCTACTCAACGCTAAGCCATTAACCTGCTCAACAAATATATAATAGAAAATTAAACTACGTGCATGTTGTGATTACGCTTACTTCTTCTCGTGGACACATAACTCTTAAATCGTCCTAGGATATTTCTAATCCCATCTCTAACGAGACTTCTCATTCTAGGATACTACTGATCCTATCTCTAATAAGTATTCTTAAATAGAATGTTACTAATTCTTTCTTTGATGAATTCCCTCATTCGGTTCTGACTTGTCTTGTTCCAGAGCTCTGTAAACAAAGCTATGATACTACCCTGTTACGATCTGAAATCCCCCAATCTCCGAAAAGACGGAAAAGCCCGGACTGTGCGAGAACACGACGCATCGGAATGCCGAACCATAAACTTTTCATTGTTATTACAACAAATACATTAGAGTACAAGAATACCAGAGTACGAACATATATTACACAACGGAAAAAACAATTATCAGAGTATTAAAATACATAGCAGCGAAAATAAAATGTATAAATTCAATGCACAGCGGAAAATACATCGACTAATACGGCTGAAAACAATACACAGATACAAAGCTTTCCGAATAATGCTCCAGCCGTTATCCAGGATCCTATGAAAAATGATCAGTCTGCAAAACCCAAAACTACTAGCTGTCCATGTGGAAAATATAGGCATCCAAAGTTTAGGTGGAAACAATAAACTCCAGGTCAATCATGAGATTATAAAACTCGGGTCCCATCACATAGTGCAACACAAGCCGAAGGATAGAGTTTGCCCTTAAAATAGGCAAACATGCTTGATATGTTTTAAAACAAACAACTTTGGTATTACGATAAATGCATAGTGTGGCAAAAAACTTCAGATATAAGTGTACCAATCATTAACGGCATAGTACCCCATCCTATTATGTCGCCATCCAGGTTTACAACTAAAACCGACATGTCGTATTGGAAATTTGATTTCCATCATGAGTCAAGGAAAAGGATGGTCTCCTTACCGATTCAGATCACTCTAGCAAAATGATCGAGGATCACACCTATGGGCAACACTTGGATCCTGCGAGGCCGGTCCACCCCTAATATTTTTGGATTAGTTATTTTTGAGCATACGTTTCCCGATCCTATCAGACCTCCAAAATGGTCAATACGTCAACCATATAAGCCTTTTTGTCGACTCTATATCCAACGCGCCTCGCTATCCAATATCCACATAAGTAAAAATGTCTGGGCTCTATACCGTGACGCAACTTCTAGCTAGAAAGAAAGGTATACACTCCTTGCGTCCCTTATCCCGTTTCTGACTCATACCAGGGTCTGAGGCTCGCGAATTAACGCTATACACAATGCTATGATGTTTAAAACTATGCTTTGATCATCAACCACAAGGCCCTGCTTTTCAACAAAAGCCTTGATTAATTACATCTTAGTATGCCACATTGTCAATCCACACCATACCATTGATTTCTGCCAATATATAACCTCTAAACTCGTACGTCTTAGAGAAGGTTGTTAAGCAAGAGAATAAATTCTCCACCACCAAAAAGTTATATATTTAGCAGAGATCAACGAATACAGCATACATACAATGTCAGACACAATCCATTCACAAGTCTGTTCTGGGTCTGAACGAAACCGGAGGCACCTTATTCCTTATCCTATATATCCAATACAGGAGAGAGGTCCTCGCATCTCTAGAGATTTTAAAGTACATTTTAAAATATCACCACTTATTACCTTGTCTTGGGTGTAACGCCCAATCAAGACATCAGTAGCAGTACAGAACGATGTCAAGATCACCGATCTTCAACCGCCGTCTTCATCAGTTGCTTTACTCGTCGTAATAATTATTTGGAATGGGTAAAACCTGGACTTTCCAAATAACTTGCGTATCTTTCTAATCATGTATTAAATACACAAAGACAAACATCATTTAATTCAGATCCAGAATATTCTCTTAATTAAATATTTGATTTATTTAGAAAACAGCTCTCAATAACTTTGTTGCAAATAAATTCTTGAATCTCAAAAAAATCACACCTACCTGTTTAACGCAATAATTGAAATTAATTTATCTTTCCCCGTGTTAAAGAACAGTCGCTATTTGAAGCCTTGTTCACTGCAAACCCCAAAATAGTAACTTCCATTCATAATGGACTCTTTTAACAATCACCTTTTAATTTAATAAATTTTGGGAAAAAATTTTTAATGTTCCTTTATTAAATCCTTCCTTTTTATGATTGGGTTCACGAGAAATATTTTTAAAGATATCATTCACGACGAACCTCAAATTAACTCATTATATTCATAATATAGATTTAACCGTAATTGCTAAAATGAGAATTTTAGACAAAAATAATATTTATCCTTCAAGTCATGGAATATTTCTCCCAAACACTTTCCAAATCACTTTTTACGATTTATCATAATTTATTTATATTTTTAATAATTTTATTCAGACCCTTATAGTCGATTTCAAATATGGGCCAACTAATTGCGTCCATAGCCACCTTATCCAAAACTGATTTAGACATAAATTTAGATCTAACCATTCAAATTTACACTCATTGGAAAGATTTTTTTTTGATACGAACGCAACGGTTCCGGTTTAAGGAGAATCGGAAGGTCGAATCTCCCGCTATGTCAGTTTTAGGTTACTGGTTGTCGTTTGCAAACTGTCGCCGCGCGACGCGTCCTATTCAAGCCCGAATTGATTTAATAATTTATAAATTAATCGAAAACATTTCAAAACTTCTTTATTTAATATAACAAAATAATTTCAACCGTTCATTACCAAGTTTAAATATTTCGCCATTTGGTACAATTTTATATTATTCTAAGGAATAAATTATTATTATTTTTTCAAAAGTTCTCCGTTCACTCTTAAAATTTCCTTACAGCAATAATAAAAATAAAAGTGAAACTTCCAAAAGAAAATTTCTTCTAAAACATTTACTATATATTCTAACCGAACTTCACTTTAAAAAGTTATCATTCATTTAAAATTCAAAAACTTTGCATAGCCAAAAGTATATTAAAAATATTTCTAAATCATTCGTCACAGTTACGACTATTCATCTATATTTTAATGTCAACGTGTCCATCCATTATCGGACTTCGAAATTATTTTCAGTTTTCACCTCATATTTTTACTTTATTGAAATATGCCTTTGTATTCTGGATTGAAATGGAACTCAACCAAATCATACAAAGTTTCTCATATCAACCCAATACATTCAACCACAGTGGCGAGCAACTATTCAATATTCAAATGACATCAAATGTGCATTTATTCTCATATAAGCTTCAATATATTTTATTGAGGCTTATCTCGCCTATTTAACCAAACGCTTAACATGTGAACTACAAACACGGGAGATGTGTAAATCAATATCATCCAGACCCGTGTGGGGTTTTCAACCATCAAACAATTATTTCACGTGTCCTTTATTTTATCATATTGGCTTTATTCAAATAGGTGAGCATAAACAAGCCCTTCAACTTGTAAATGCATTTTTATTGCATTTTTATTATTACAAAAAACTTGACATTTTTGTCAAATCAATCCATTATTTTTCTCATCCAGTGCACACACGGTAATCATAAATAAATAAATACTCAACTACCAAATGCCATTTACTGCACCATAAGTGTCCATCCACGTAATACGAAATGCGAGTGTCACAAATTCATACTACGCTTCTAATGCAAATGATCTATGAGGAAATCATGTGTTGAACTCCAAAGGGACTCTGCATGACATGATAAATCCATCTACATGAAAAATTTACATGTCGTTCTAATGATAATACAATGCAATTTCTAACTTGCAACTTATCCATTTTCACCGAATTCCTTAACCACTTAAAATGCTTAACTAATTAATTTTTCATAGTTAATTAAACTACTAGAATGCACTAATTAAAGCAAGAATCTCTCACCCCAACCATCAAGAAACACTACACTGTTAATCCGGAGTTTCCAGTGCTTGCTATCGCCTAAAATCCCACCTTTTTAGCTCCAAACGTTCTGAAACTTCTTAGAGACCTTGATACACACTCTAACAAGTGTATGAAGCAAGAAATGAAGGAACCTTGGTTGATTTCAGCCTCCCGGAGCTTGGGTCTTCGCTGTCCGGAAGTGGAGAAGTGTTTGGAGAGGCCTACAACTCGTATGCAGCACCTATGGTTCACCAGGGGGAGCTAGAGACCAGTATAAGAGACTAGGAACTTTAAATGGAGCAACTTCTCATGTATTGGAGCTAACTGGAGAAGAAGAGGATGGAATGGGGGTCGCGTGTTGTGTGAGGGTGGGGTACTTGCGTGAGGTAGGGGGAGGGGTAGGCGGCGGCTAGGGGGGAGAAGAGGGGCTAGGGTTAGGGCTTAGAGTGGAGGGATCCATTAATGAAGAAGGTTTCATTTTGAAGGAGGAAATAATAAGGAGAGAAAGTGAATGTAAGTAGGAATTCTCTCTCCGCTTCCTTCGATCGCCCGACCGCAAATTGTCTTGGTTTGCTCTACAAATTTGATATGAGATAATACATAGCCATACAAATCCAATGAACTGAGTTTCGTCGAATTCCGAGTTCGTTTGACCTTCCGCTTAATTTCTCAAACAGGCTCAAATACTGCTCAAAAAATGCGATTATAGCGTACCTTTTCTTCTTGTACGCCCTAATGCTAATTCTAAAAATTATGGCCTTTTGGATTTAACAATTATTTGATGGTACGAATTAAAAAAAACGGAATCGAACTCTGAGATCGTCTCCATAATTTTCCTTTGTAAACTGATCGTTCATTTTACCCGAACTGTTTTATCGTGCAAGGCCGTACACTGACTCCGTTTGACATGCATTTTGGAACTCAACAATAATTTGTCATTATGAATCCAAAAATTTTTATCTCGTCGAATTCTGAGCTTCCCAGCAAAATCTCACTTTTTAAAGACTATGCGTTGATTCAAAAATCAAGTTTTCAAATTTCGGATTTTAAAATTGTTTTAAAATTTTTGCTAAGTTTATTTTAAATCAAATAATATATAAAAACTAATTTTAAAATTATCCTCAAATTTTATTTAGCAAAAATAGTCATTTTCTCTTCAAAACTCACCAAATAGCTTAAATTAAATTTTAAAATTGGTTTTGAAACCCCGGTTTGTTACAACCATACCCACTTAAAGCTTTTATGTCCCAAAAAGGAAACGGAACTGAAAGTTGTTTAACTAACCAACTCAACTTTCATTCTGGCATTTATTCTTTAATTTTTCAGTTTCTAAGAACTTTCAAATTACCTCAAATTTGGCTAACATCCTAAATTTCTAAAAAAATTCGCCATAACCTCCTTTGTACGGGGAGGGTCTGAAAAATTTGTTGGGAAGTGTTAGGCACCCAATAATTAAATATATCGCATACAAAACAAATATGCACACCCATAATAATTTACAAGCCCTCAAACCCACGCCCAAAAATTAAAACGGAATAGACAAGTGTATTTTGTCACCTCTCGACCTGTATAGGGTTTATTATTTAATCCTGTCATTTTTCCTTTATATTTTGTTAAGTCCATAGTCAATCTTTGGTTCAACCAGCAAATCAGTTCTCGCCATACAATCATCTTGCTTGTACGGTAATCCAAACCTCGTCATATAAGCGCCAAAGCTTATATGGAATATGATATGCTATGCTGTCTTCGGTAGTATGTTATTCGATGCAGTTCATAGTTTATTTACTGTTATCCTATGGTGTACATTGTATTTCACATAGAGCAACCATCACAATGCATCCAAATCATTCACAATAGTCACACTATATATATAATAAAATTGCGCAACCAACTCATCAAGGTGCACTAGTTTGTCAGGCATACAATTTATTTCCCTACTCAACGCTAAGCCATTAACCTGCTCAACAAATATATAATAGAAAATTAAACTACGTGCATGTTGTGATTACGTTTACTTCTTCTCGTGGACACATAACTCTTAACTCGTCCTAGGATATTTCTAAGCCCATCTCTAACGAGTCTTCTCATTCTAGGATACTACTGATCCTATCTCTAATAAGTATTCTTAAATAGAATGTTACTAATTCTTCCTTTGATGAATTCTCTCATTCGGTTCTGACTTGTCTTGTTCCAGAGCTCTGTAAACAAAGCTATGATACTACCCTGTTACGATCTGAAATCCCGCAATCTCCGAAAAGACGGAAAAGCCCGGACTGTGCAAGAACACGACGCATCAGAACGCAGAACCACAAAAATTTTCATTGTTATTATTAAAATTACATTAGAGTACAAGAATATTAGAGTACGAACATATATTACACAACGGAAAATACAATTATCAGAGTATTAAAATACATAGCAGCGAAAATAAAATGTATAAATTCAATGCACAGCGGAAAATACATCGACTAATACGGCTGAAAACAATACATAGATACAAAGCTTTCCGAATAATGCTCCAGCCGTTATCCAGGATCCTATGAAAAATGATCAGTCTGCAAAACCCAAAACTACTAGCTGTCCATGTGGAAAATATAGGCATCCAAAGTTTAGGTGGAAACAATAAACTCCAGGTCAATCATGAGATTAGTGTGAGAGCTAAAATGGTTATTAAAATTTTACTTTAAAATAGGTAAAAACACGGGACCACACTGTATATCACGGAATGGGTTTACTCCATGTGAATACCAAAGCTTTAAATAAAACTATTTGTAAAAAACGTAATGCTTTTGAAAAAATGAAGCTATTATAAGAATCGGGTCCCATCACATAATGCAACACAAGCCAAAGGATAGAGTTTGCCCTTAAAATAGGCAAACATGCTTGATATGTTTTAAAACAAACAACTTTGGTATTACGATAAATGCATAGTGTGGCAAAAAACTTCAAATATAAGTGTACCAATATTGACGGCATAGTACCCCATCCTATTATGTCGCCATCTAGGTTTACAACTAAAACCAACATGTCATATTGGAAATTGGATTTCCATCATGAGTCAAGGCAAAGGATGGTCTCCTTACCGATTCAGATCACTCTAGCAAAATGATCGAGGATCACACCTATGGGCAACCCTTGGATCCTGCGAGGTCGGTCCACACCTAACATTTATGGATTAGTTATTTTTGAACATACGTTTCCCGGTCCTATCAGACCTCCAAAATGGTCAGCACGTCAACCATATAAGCCTTTTTGTCGACTCTATATCCAAGGCGCCTCGCTATCCAATATCCACATAAGTAAAAATGTCTGGGCTCTATACCGTGACGCAACTTCTAGCTAGAAAGAAACGTATGCACTCCTTGTGTCCCTTATCCCGTTTCTGACTCATACTAGGGTCTGAGGCTTGCGAATTAACGCTATACACAATGCTATGATGTTTAAAACTATGCTTTGACCATCAACCACAAGCCCCTGCTTTTCAACAAAAGCCTTGATTAATTACATCTTAGTATGCCACATTGTCTATCCACACCATACCATTGTTTTCTGCCAATATACAACCTCTAAACTCGTACGTCTTAGAGAAGGTTGTTAAGCAAGAGAATAAATTCTCCACCACCAAACAATTATATATTTAGCAGAGATCAACGAATACAACATACAATACAATGTCAGACACAATCCATTCACAAGTATGTTCTGGGTCTGAACGAAACCAGAGGCACCTTATTCCTTATCCTATATATCCAATACAGGAGAGAGGTCCTCGCATCTCTGGAGATTTTAAAGTACATTTTAAAATACCACCACTTATTACCTTGTCTTGGGTGTACGGCCCAATCAAGACATCAGTAGCAGTTCAAAACGATGTGAAGATCACCGATCTTCAACCGCCGTCTTCATCAGTTGTTTTACTCGTCGTAATAATTATTTGGAATGGGTAAAACCCGGACTTTCCAAATAACTTGCGTATCTTTCTAATCATGTATTAAATACACAAAGACAAACCTCATTTAATTCCAATCCAGAATATTCTCTCAATTAAATATTTGATTTTTTTAGAAAACGACTCTCAATAACTTTGTTGCAAATAAATTCTTGAATCTCAAAAAAATCACACCTCCATGTTTAACCCAGTATTAGAAATTTATCTTCTCTTTCTCCGGGTTAAAGAAAAAGTCGTTATTTGAAGCCTTATTCGCTGCAAACCCCAAAATACTAACTTCCATTCATAATGGACTCTTTTAACAATCACCTTTTAATTTAATAAATTTTGGGAAAAAATTGTAATGCTACTTTATTAAATCCTTCCTTTTTATGATTGGGTTTAAGAGCAATATTTCTAAAGATATCATTCACGACGAACCTCAAATTAACTTATTATATTCATAATATAGATTTCACCGTAATTGCTAAAATGAGAATTTTAGAAAAAGTTAATATTTATCCTTCAAGTCATGGAATATTTCTCCCAAACTCCTTCCAAATCACTTATTATGATTTATCATAATTTATTTATATTTTTAATAATTTTATTCAGGCCCTTACAGTTGGTTTCAAATATAGGCCACCGAACTCCATCTATAGCGATCTTTTCTAAAACTGATTTAGATATATATTTAGATCTAGCCGTTCAAATTTAAACCACTTACAATCATTGGAAAGATTTTTTTGATGCAAACCCAACGGTTCAGGTTTAAGGAGAATCCGACGGTCGGATCTCCCGCTATGTCAGTTTTAAGTTACGGGTTGACATTCGTGAACTATCGCGGCACGAAGCGTTCTATTCAAGCCCGAATCGATTTTATAATTTATAAATGAATCGAAAACATTTCTAATCTTATTTATTTAATAAAACAAAATTATTTTAGTCATTCATTTCCAAATTTAAATATTTCGCAATTTGGTCCAATTTTATATTATTCTAAGAAATAAAATATTATTATTTTTCAAAAGTTCTCCGTTCACTCTTAAAATTTCCTTATAGCCATAATAAAAATAAACATGAAACTTCCGAAAGAAAATATCTTCTAAAACATATGCTACATATTCTAATCGAATTTCACTTTATAAAGTTATTATTCATTTAAAATTCAAATACTATGCATAGCCAAAAGTATATTAAAAATATTTCTAAATCATTCGTCACAGTTACGACTATTCATCTATATTTCGATGTCAACATGTCCATCCAAAATCGGACTTCGAAATTATTTTTATTTTTCACCTAATATTTTTATATTATTAAAATATGCCTTTTTATTCTAGATTGAAATGGAACTCAACCAAATCATACCACTACAAGAAAAACCGAGATTAGCGACAGATTTTTAGCAGCGGAAATTTTCGTCGCTAATTAGCGGCGGATTTCCGTGGGCTTTGTAAGAGAAAATATTTTGGATTTTATATGTCATCTTATTATAAATTATTACCGTCGAATACTAATTCTGTCGCTAAATCAATGTAAATTGCAGCTCTTTACCGTCATATAATATTTGATGCTAAATTCCGTTGCTAATAGAGTCGGATTACCATCGACATAATTTTGAAGCTATTTTCCTGCAGTTTTCCAAGAGATTTGAAACGAACTTTTTTATTTTTTATTTATTAAATGTTTTAAATTTGTGTTATTACTTAGTAATTAATTAGTAAATTTAAATTTTAAATAATTAATGTTAATAATACATTAGTAATTAATAATAAATAATAACTATTAGAAGTAAATAAAATTCAATAGTTAATGCTGATTAAATTTTTTTTTGAAAATTAATGCTGATTAATTATTAATTACTATATAATATAAATAAGAGGTAATAGTAATTAATAAAATACATTGTTGTTCGATGTTTATTAAATTTGTTTTGATAATCAATGATTATTTAATAGTCTTTAATACGATTAATTAAATTAATATCAGGAAATTATTAATACATATTTTCTTTTAAGAAATTGATTAGTACGTATTATTTGATAAACAAGTGTATTTTCTTGTCAACTTTAATAAATATATTTTTAAAAACTATTTGGTTTAGCTGGTTGTAATTGAGTTCTGTAACGGTTAATTAATTTTAGCCGTAGTATCAAAATTTTCAAATAATTGCAATAAATATATTTAATAACTAAAAATTAATATTACTGTTAAATAATTAACTTTAGTAATTGATATTTAATAGTAATTTAAATTGTACAGCATTTATATAAATTAAGAAACTTCCTTTTACAACAACGAACAACAGGTGAAATTTTGGCTCTGAAGCGTGAAAGTTTTGGCTCCAACGCGTAATTTTTTTGGCTCCAACGGGTTTCGTTCAAGTCTCATCACACATGAAATTTAACCTAGCCGGCTTCGTCATTGCCCCAGTATTCACATTTCACACCATAATACTCGTTTTTTTTTCAAAAAGAAGTTGCGCATTCAAAAGATTCGAACTTCAAGCCCTAGATCTATTTCGCAATCGAAATTAGGGCAGTCGAAGATTCAAAAGCAGGCTTGCTGCTTGCTTGCTATTTGCTCGTGCTCGTCTCCTTCTGGCTAGTGCTTGGCTTCGGCGGTTGAATCTACTAGAAATTGAAACCATGGCAACGACCAACGAGATCGATGACGAGGAAGAGAAAGCATGTAAGTTTATTTGTTTATGTATTAAACAGTTTTATCTTGTTCCATTTGTAAATCATGTGTTTATAGCTGATTATGAATCAAGCCATCAAGGGATTTGGTATTTCGGCGTTTTCTTTCAAGTTATATCATTTCAAAGCTGATTCCTTTCCATCTTCCCAAACCGATCCTATAAAAATTTCGGCTCTGCACAAAGTCGTGGCTTCAATTTCGATGTAAGAAAGGGTAAGCAACTTGAATCTGGTGTGTTATGTGATTTGAAAGTTATTCTGTTGGATGGCCCATACCAGTTTTTGGGATTTTCGTTTTTCAACAGCAGAGATTAATTCAATGCTTATTGGTGTGGCTCATGAGGAGGTAGTTGTGCACAGCTGAAAGCATTCCCGGAGAAGGTGCGTACACCCTGTTGTTATTTACTTTGTTCATCATGATGGTTGCACAAAACCGTTGGGTTAGTTAAATGTACCGTAAATCATGAATGCATAGTGATATTTGTGTCATCGTTCACTGGTGTTACTTTTAGATCAATTAATGTATGCAATGATTTTACAGTTTGATGTTTTTTTCTTCAAAAAGTAGTTTAAAGATGAAAATACGAAACAAAGCATCAGTATGATTGATTAGATATTGGCAGTGAATAAAGGTTTTGCTGTTTCCTCTAAGATATAGTAAAATCAGTTAACCAAGAGCAGTTTTAAATGGCCAACTGGTTTTCCTTCTTTCTTTGACTACTCAGTAAATGTTCTCCTTTTATACGAAGTAGCTTAATTTGTAGTTTTTTGCAACCCAGATATCTAACTTACACTATAATTGTCAACATTGATAATTACTAGCAAACTGACTGTCTTTTATTAAAACATCAGAACATAATTAATTCCAGCAACGCTCTATTCTTACATTCAATAAAATTTCCTTCTCGCACTGCATTTGGAGTCGTATATTTTTTGAAGCAAATGAGAATCAAATCTATTCAACCTTTCTACAGCATTGCAACTGAATTTTATGCCTGCCTTAGTGCAAGTGAAGCTGTTTTCTTTTAACACTTTGGAATTCAAGTGTGCTTTAGAAGGTCTTTTGTGTTTGGGTTCCCTTTGTGTCATGTTTTATAACATGCACTGCTGTTCCATTACATTTGTATGACGCAAACAGAAATGTTGGTGACAGATCATGAGAAACACTCCTATTTTAATTGGTCTGCTGTGCATTTTCTTATTAAAGCCTATCGAAGATATAGTAAAATCAGTTCAAATTCTCATTGAAATCTATATTTCTCATTATGATGCAGATGTTCAATAATTTAGGTGACATGAACAGAGATTAGCTGTTTAGTTTTTTAACTGAGTTAAAGCATATTTAGGAAACCATTCTTAGTTCGGTTACGAAACCACGCTAACTAGTTACGAAACTGAGCCTAGCTTAGTTTTTGTAACTGAGCTTGCTCAGCTTAAGAACCGAGTTAAAAGCTCCACTACTAAAATTCGGAATATTAAAGGCCACTATATGTGCCTGTACTGCTTGAAACAGATGCACAAAATTATTCTTAATTGCCTCTGATAGCATGAGAGGCAGATTATGAAATCTATAATGGTGGATGGTTATGATTAATTGATGAATCTTTACCTCATACCAATTACATTGTTGGTATTCATCTTTTATGCTTGCTATTTTTTAGTCTGATAGAATCTGTTTTTTGTTTTCCAAACGTTCAAGGCTTCAACATCTGTTTTGTATATTTAGTTGTGCCTGTACTGCTGGATTAGTAGTGAGAAACAAAGAGTGATGATATGATCAAATATAAAAAAAGGGAAAGCTAGCTATAAAAGTAATAAAGTTAGTTATCCCCAAATTCACTTCTTGCAAATTGAATAATTCCAGTAGAGTATTACCACAACTTGTTGGTATGATATTGAAAACTGGTAAATATCCAAAAACTATAGTGAAATAGTCTTTTTATAGGATCTTATTCAATGAAAGTGGTAGCTTTAAATTTTTATAGTGAAATAGCCATATATTTTTCTTCTGTGTTTTTCATCATCTTCCAATTAAAGTGGTAGCTTTAAATTTTGAGTTTGCATATGCAGTGGCCAGTAAGTAGACATAGACGAGAATCATAATGACGAGATAGCGAAAACATCAGTAACTATCAAGGTAACAAAATTCATATTGAAGCCTTATGGCTTATGTTATTAGTTATGTTAGGAAACATGCCTTGCTACATATTCTTATTTTTTTTTTCTTACAGGGCTTAACACCATCTGGATATTTATTGGCTACTTATGGCGATGGAAAGAGTTTTGAGCTTCATCCTGATGGCATTAGGTAACTGAAGTTTTATTCCCCTATTTAATCTGTTCAGGTTATGCATGTATTCTGAGTTTTGTTATTATTGAAAGGAGTTTGTGGAAAGCCATTTGCACCACTATTACATGTTTGTTTAAAAGGCAATAAGCAAAAATAATATTTTCCTTTTAATACACAAGTGTGAACCCGTGCTACGCACACGGATATCGATTAAGCGTATGTAGATTATGATAAACAAATTATGGACTCATTTCTAGTTAGTATTGATATGCAGTCATCCTGATTTGATCATATGAAAATGGCATTAAATGTTAAACTAATCAACCATTTAGAAAATCTTTTTTATTTATTAAGTATCAAAATTAATCATTCTGTTGACATCGTAGGATAAACTAAACTTAAGAAAGAAATATCATGAAAGAAAGGTAGTAAGGAGTGAAATAGTTTATTTGAACAAATGGAAATTAGAGTTTTGTGAACTGCAACGGTAATAGCCCCAGTTGTCATCATCAAAACTCCTTTTCAGCTCTAGATGCTTCTCAATGTATATTCATCCACTGCCATTGTACTGGTCTTTTTCTGCAAAAAAAAAAAGAAAAAAATAGAAAGCAAAAAAGAGAAGCAAAAATATTTTAACACTGTACGTGTTAATAATGATTCCAACCTTCATTTCTCTATCTTCTTCCATCACTTTTCCAGGCTTTCTGAATCTTTAAGAGACTGTTGTTCATTTTCTTTCAGTTCATTTAATTGCACCTGGTTAAAATTGCATGTATACAGTATTTTTCAGAAAAAGTATTAGCCAAAAAAACCGTAGTTCTGATGCTTTTGCCATTAGTCACTGAATAAATTACTATAAATTATTTGATAAAGACAATGCTGAGATAAAGATACTTTCATAAATTTAAAAATGTATGATAATATTATGTAACAGGCATCACTAAACTTTGCGAGCAGATTCACCAATTGTAAGTCTGTTCATATCTAACATCTGGTAGACACGGTTCGCAATAACTAATATTCAAAAGAAAGAATTCAGAGTACTGGTAAAAACAATGACAAAAGCGAAAAGAATAAGGAGTAAAATAATGAGCACGCTTGCTCAAAACACTTTCAAATTCACAAGCAACCCACTTTCATGTAACCCAGTAATAAACAAAGGTTTCTAACTATACATTTTGTAACTTGTAATTATCAGCAAAGGTATTATCAAAAACCTTCAAACCCTACAATTTAAGTCAAGATTCGGATTCTATTTCTCGCTTGACGGTTTGATTTAAACCAAGTAAAAACAGCAATTAAAAAACATTCCACTTATGCTAATATGTTTATTTGAATTTCAATTCAAATTATAATGTTTTCAAATCAAAGAAAAAATGGAATCGAAGAGAAGGTTAAGTTTTATGTAATCATAGAATTTCAAACCTTAAATATAAATATCATTTTCATATTGTGTGCAAACCTTGAAATATGAATCTTCTGTATCTACGATTTGAATCCTGTTTCGATTTTATGCATGACCTGTATGATTTAAGATTTAAATCTCATTTTCGAAATAGTTATCAGATCACATCAATTCGAAAGAAGTAACCAAAGAATAATTGTTCCTATAAATATCAATGTAAGCAAAATAAAAAACACATAAGTAAAACAAATAAGAAGAATGATGAAGTCTGCATTCATGGATTAACAGAAAAGTAACATAGAAACTGGTATCATGAAATATTCACCAAGTACCTAGTAGCTCAATAAGTAATGTGCTTGAAAACAAAATCATTGAAGCTACAAAAGCACAATAACATAATAAAAATTAGAAACCATATGAAAGAAATCTATGTTGAAGTTTAGCTCGAACATATGCCCGGGCTGTCTTTCATAATTCAAATCACTCATTTAAACTGAATATTTGGCGGTAGAATTTCATAATTCAAATCACTCATTTAAACTGAACATTTGGCGGTAGAAATGGACTAAGTGAATGTATGTTGTCTAAAATACATAACATCGTAGCTAACATGGTATTGTCTAAATAATTACTGGACGGTACTTTTAGTCGACAATTAGGTGTCTTTTTAGTAATATATATGTTCTGTGTTTATTGAATAAAAAGGAAACTAGTGCCATTAAATGCGTGCAATTATAATTCGAAGTGTTGATGTGTTTTTTAATTTTGTAGCTCTTTTTAAGCCCAAGTATCTATTAATCAATCTGTTTATCGTTTTTTCTTGGATGAAAATTGAATGTCTCACGTATGCTTATTTTTAATTTATTAAGGTACAGATGAAGATTTAACATGATGTAAAAGGTGTTGTGGCACAACTTTCTTTCATGTACAAATAGGTACGTATGTCTGCTCTTATAGTTGCTTCGATCTGCATCAATCAGAGAAGATGGTTGTGATGTAAGAGGGTACTTTGCATGTTTGCTTTTGGATAATTGGGGATGGTAAGCTGACTATACATCGATATTTGGTTATATTACACAGATTACAAGGAAAAACTGAAGAGATACCCACAAGATTCAGTACAGTTGTTCAAGAAGTTGTTGAGCTCACTAGGAAAAATAGTTTATGTCATTAGTGAAATTTGAATGACTTTGGCAAAAATATGTTTAGTAGGAGTGTAAAGTGATTAAATCTTGATTGAACTTCTGATATATTCTGCTGTGTATTAGATTGGTTTTAAGAGACGCACATGCGGTGTCATACATATTTATTGGTTCATGCGATGTATGTAGTTTTGGTATGTTTGATTTGACTTGAGCTGGATGGAAATTATTAGTGTGGACAAAAAATATTAGTGTGAATTGCATTGTTGCATGTGTTGTTGCATTTACGTATGTGAATTGCAAATTAGTGTGTATCCATATCAAATTATTTATGCACACATCCAACGGACGTGCCTAACGTACTGGTGTGTGTGTGTGTTTGTGTGTATATATATATATTAGAAGGGGAATAGCGACAGATTGCCGGCAAAAGTTTTTTAAATAAAAATTATTTGTTGCAAATCCATTGCTATCTTGCAAGGGTTTACCGACGGATAATTATAAATAGTAATTTCAAAAAAATACTTATCCGTCGCTAAAATGTCAGTAAATAAATTAAAATTAAATTAATAAATAAAATTATATTTTTATTATATAAATAGTAAAATGATGGAAAACTGTCGGAAAACTCATGCTATATTCCGTCGCTAAATCTGACACAATTACCGTCGTGGTTTTTACCGACCACCGTGTTATGCAGGAAATCCGTCGCTAAATCCGATATAGCGACGGATTAGCAGCGGATTCTGTCGCTGCTAAATGCTGTTTTTCTTGTAGTGTACAAAATTTCTCAAATCAACCCAATACATTCAATAATAGTTGCGTGTAACTATTCAATATTCAAATGACATCCAATGTGCATTTATTCTCATATAAGCTTCAATATATTTTATTGAGGCTTATCTCGCATGTTTAACCAAACGCTTAACATGTGAACTACATATCAGGAAGATGTGTAAATCAATATCATCCCAGACCCATGTGGGCTTTTCAACCATCAAACAATTATTTCATGAGTCATTTATTTTATCATATTGGTTTTGTTCAAATAGGTGAGCATAAACAAGCCCTTCGACTTGTAAATACATTTTAATTTCAATTTCATTATTACAAGAAACATGACATTTTGGTCAAATCAATCCATTATTTTTCTCATCCGGTGCACACAGGGTAATCATAAATAAATACTCAACAACCAAATGCCATTTACGGCGCCACAAGTGTCCATCCACGTAGTACGAAATGCGAGTGTCACAAATTCATACTATGCTTCTAATGCAAATGATCTATGAGGAATTCATGTGTTGAACTCCAAAGGGATTCTACATGACATGATTAATTCAACTGCATGAAAATTTTACATGTCGTTCTAATGAAAACATAATGCAATTTCTAACTTGCAACTTACCCATTTTCACCGTATTCCTTAACCGCTTAAAATGTTTAACTAATTAATTTTTCATAATTAATTAAACTAATTTAATGCACTAATTAAAGCAAGATTCTTTCACCCCAACCATCAAGAAACACTACACTGCAAATCCGGAGTTTCCTGTGCTTGCTACCGCCTAAAAATCCCGCCTTTTTCACTCCAAACGTCTTGAAACTTCTTGGCAACCTCGGTACACACTCTAACAAGTGTATGAAGCAAGAAATAAAGGAGCTTTGGTTGATTTGAGCCTCCCGGAGCTTGGGACTTCGCTGTCCAGGAGTAAAGAAGTGGATGGAGAAGCCTACAACTCATATGGAGCACCTAGGGTTCACCAAGGAGGAGCTTGAGACTAGTATAAGAGGCTAGAAACCTTAAATGGAGCACCTTTTCATGTATTGGAGCTAATTGGAGAAGAAGTAGAGGAGGGAAGGGGTAGCTGCGTGTTGCGTGGGGGGTTCTTGCGTGGGATAGGGGGTGGGGGTGGGGGAGGGGTAAACGGAGGCTAGGGGAAGAAGAGGGGCTAGGGTTTGGAGTGGAGGGAGCCATTAATGAAGAAGGTTTGATTTTGAAGAAGGAGGAAATTATGAGGAGAGAAAGTGAATATAAGTAGGAATTCTCTCCCCGCTTCCTCTGGTCGTCCGATAGAAAACTATCTCAGTTTGCTATACAAATTTGATACGAGATAATACATGGCCATATGAATCCAATGAACTGAGTTTCGTCGAATTCTGAGTTCGTTTGACCTTTCATTCAATTTCTCAAACATTTTCAAATAATGCTCAAAAAATGCAATTTTAGCATACCTTTTCTTCTTGTATGCCCAAATACTAACTCTAAAAATTATGGCTTTTTGAATTTAACCATTATTTGACAATACGAATCCATAAAAAAAACGGAATCGAATTCTGAGATCGTCTCCATAATGTTCCTTTGTAAATTGATCATTCGTTTTACCCTGAACTGTTGTATCGCACACGGCCAAGTACTGACTCCGTTCGATTTGCATTTTGGAACCCAACAATGATCCATCATTATGAATCCAAAAAAATTTATCTCATCAAATTCTGAGCTTCCCAGTAAAATCTCACTTTTTAAGGGCTATGCGTTGATTCAAAAATCAAGTTTTCAAATTCCGGATTTTTAAATTGTTTTAACAATTTTACTAAGTTTATTCTAAATTAAATAACATATAAAAACTAATTTTAAATTATCCTCGAATTTTATTTAACAAAAATAGTCAATTTCTCTTTAGTACTCACCAAAATAGCTTAAATTAAAATTTAAAATTGGTTCTGAAATTCCGGGTTGTTATAACCTACCCCACTTAAAGCTTTTACGTCCCAAAAAACACGGAGCTGAAAGTTGTTTATCTAATCAACTCAACTTCCATTCCGGCGTTCATTCTTCAACTTTTCAGTTTTAAGAACTTTCAAATTTCCCTGAAATTTGGCTAACATCCTAAATTTCTGAAAAATTTCGCTATAACATCCTTTGTACGGGGAGGATCTGAAAATTTATTTGGCCGTGTTAGGCACCCAATTAATCAATATATCGCATACAAACACCCATAATAATTTATAAGACCTCAAACCCGCGTTTAAAAATTAAAACAAAAGAGACAAGTGTATTTTGTCATCTCTCGACCTGTATAGGGTTTATTATTTAATCCTGTCATTTTTCCTTTATATGTTGTTAAGTCCATAGTCAATCTTTGGTTCAACCTGTAAATCAGTCTTCTCCATACAAGCATCTTGCTTGTACGGTAATCCAAACCTCGTCATATAAGTGCCAAGTGCTTATATGGAATATGCTATGCTGTCTTCGGTAGTATGTTATTCAGTGCAGTTCGTAATTTATTTGTTGTTATCTTATGGCGTACGCTGTATTTCACAAAGAGAAACCATCACAATGCATCCAAATCATTCACAGTAGTTACACTATATATATAATAAAATAGCACAACCAACTCATCAAGGTGCACCTGTTTGTCAGGCACGCAATTTATTTCTCTACTCAACACTAAGCCATTAATCTGCTCAAAAAATATATAATAGAAAATTAAACTACGTGCATGTTGTGATTATGCTTACTTCTTCTCATGGATACATAACTCTTAACTCGTCATGGGATATTTCTAATCCCATCTCTAACGAGTCTTCTCATTCTAGGATACCATTGATCCTATCTCTAATGAGTATTCTTAAATAGAATGTTACTAATTCTACCTCTGATGAATTCGCTAGTTCGGTTTTGATGTGTCTTGTTCAAGGGCTCTGTAAACCAAAGCTCTGATACCACCCTGCTACGATCTGAAATCCCTCAATCTCCGAAGAGACAGAAAAGCCCGGATTGTGCGAGAACATGACACATCAAAATGTAGAACCATAGAACTTTTCAATTCTATTACAACAATTACATCATAGTACAAGAATATCTGAGTACGAATATATATTACACAGCGGAAAATACAATTATTAGAGTATTAAAATACATAGCAGCGGAAATAAAATGTATAAATACAATGCACAACGGAAAATACATCGACTAATACGGTTGAAAACAATACATAGATACAAAGCTTTCCGAATAAAGCTCCAGCCGTTATCCAGGATCCTGAGAAAAATGATCAATCTGCAAAATCCAAAACTACTAGCTGTCCGTGTGGAAAATATGGGCACCCAATGTATAGGCGGAAACAATAAACTTCAGGTCAATCATGAGACTGGTGTAAAAGCTAAAACAGTTATTAAAATTTTACTTTAAAATAGGTAAAAACCCGGGACTTGTATATCACGGAACAGGTTTACTCCATGTAAATACCAAAGCTTTAAATAAAACTATTTGTAAATAACGCAATGCTTTTGAAAAAATGGACTTTTTATAAGACTCAGGTATCATCACACAATGCAACCAAACCAGAGGACAGAGTTTTCCCTTATAATAACCAAACATGCTTGATACGTTTTAAAACAAATAACTTTGGTATTACTATAAGTGCATTGTGTGGCAAACAACTTCATATATAAATGTATCAATCATAGACGACATAATACCCCATCCTACTATGTCGCCATATAGGTTTATAACTAAATCCGACATGTCTTATTGGAAATTGGATTTCCATCACGAGTCAAGTCAAAGGATGGTCTCCTTACCGATTCAGATCACCTCTAGAAAGATGATCCAGGATCACACCTATGGGCAACCCTGGAATCCTGCGAGGCCGGTCCACACCTAACATTTGTGGATTAGATATTCCTGAACATACATTTCCCGATCCTATCAGACCTCCAAAATGGTCAGTACGTAGACCATATAAGCCTTTTAGTCGGCTCTATATCTGAGACGCCTCGCTATCCAACATTCACATAAGTAAAAATGTCTGGGCTCCATACCATGACACAACTTCTAGATAGAAAGAAACGTATGCAATCCTTGCATCCCTTACCCCGTTTTTGACTCATACTGGGGTTGGAGGCTCACGAATTAACGCTATACACAAAGCTATGTTGTTTAAAACTATGCTTTGATCATCAACCACAAGTCCCTGCTTTTCAACAAAAGCCTTGATCAATTGCATCTTAGCATGCCACATTGTCAATCCACATTATACCATTGATTTCTGCCAACATATCACCTCTAAGCTCGTACGTCTCAGAGAAGGGTGTTAAGCAAGAGAATAAATTATCCACCATCAAATAGATGTATATTTAGCAGAGATCAACGAATACAGCATATAATACAATGTCATACACAATCCATTCACAAGTCCATTCTGGGTTTGAACGAAACCGGAGGCACCTTATTCCTCATCCTATATGTCCAATACAGGAGAGAGGTCCTCGCATCTCCGGGATTTTCAAGTCCGTTTTAAACTACAACCACTTATTACCTTGTCTTGGGTGTACGGCCCAATCAAGACATCAGTAGCAGTTCAGAACGATGTGAAGACCCCTGATCTTCAACCATTGCCTTCATCAGTTGCTTTCCTCGTCGTAATAATTATTCGGAATGGGTAAAACTCGGACTTTCTAAATAACTTATCTATCTTTATAATCATGTTTTAGATACACAAAGACAAACCTTATTTCATTCCAATCCAGAATATTCTCTTAATTAAATATTTGCTTTTTTTAGAAAACGACTCTCAATAACTTTGTTGCAAATAAATTCTTGAATCTCAAAAAAATCACACCTCCGTGTTTAACCCAATATTTGAAATTAATCTTATCTTTCCCCGGGTTAAAGAACAGTCGCTATTTGAAGCCTTGTTCGGTGCAAACCCCAAAAAAATGGACTCTTTTAACAATCACCTTTTAATTTAATAAATTTTGGGAAAAATTTCTAATGTCCCTTCATTAAATTAGTCCTTTTTATGATTGGGTTCAAGAGCAATATTTCTAAAGATATCATTCACGACGAACCTCAAATTAACTCATTATACTTTATATAGGGTGCGTTCTTAATGAACTGTAATGGGGTATTTGAGCATGACATTTAAGCGTGGTACTATAGCAAGCGTGAAATGTGTTTTTAGCTACGAACAGGGTATTTGAGTGGGGTATTTGAGCGTGGTATTTTTAAAATAAGATATAAATAGATATGATTTGGCAAATACAAATACAAATACAAATACAGTTTCTAATACAAATACAAGTACAAGTACAGTTACATTAGACAAATTAGCGCAGACCGGTGGCAACCAACCCATCTCTAATGTTATCTCGAACTAATGACATTTCTCGGTATTTGTTTGGGTGTACACGTTCAGTGCCTCTATTCATCGTATTTCTCATATTATAATATTCCGCAACGTACTGATCGGGGATTAGTTCAGGATCATCATCAAAAGCCATAAAATCTGGGTCACCGCTATTATATTTGCATATGAAATTGTGTAAGGCCATTGTAGATATGATAAGTTTCACTTGAGTGTTGAACTGAAATGTAAGCATCTTGTTGAGAATGGTAAAAAAAAATTCCAAATGCCAAATGTTCTTTCTACGGCCATCCCTAAACCCGAATGGTAGTAATAAAACACTTCATTGGCCGACTTTGGTTGATTCATAGTATCACGGAAATGCGGAATATGGTACCTCATATTTCGATATGGTGGTAAATATCCAGTCTGAAGTGGATAGCCCAAATCAACCAAATAATACTGTCCAGCTAGAGGGTTAGGAAAGTTAGAGCTTCTATCGTTTGTAACAGCATTAAAAATTCTACTATCATGTGCAGTCCCTTCCCAACCAGCCATAACATACGTAAACTGTAAATCGAAATCACAAACCGCTAATATACTTTGAGTGGCAAAACCTTTTCTTCCGATATAAGGGATAATTTGATCAGCGGGTAAATGTGCAGATACGTGTGTACCATCTATAGCGCCAATACAGTTTCTAAAATACGGATAATACCAGGTTGAAGTTCTGATATGATGTGGAACAGTATTAAATTGTTGTTCTCCTGGCTTTATTACATCCCCAGCGAGTAATTGAAAAGCGTTTAGGACATCATGAAAACAAACTGAAATTGTGCTACCTGATCATTGAAATCTTTCTTAAAGTTGTCTATTTGAAAGCCCAGTAGCCATTGTATAAATGAATATTCCAACCATTTCGACGACGCAGATTTCTGGTCTGGAAGCGAGACCATGATGTTGGAGTTTTTCACATAATGCGTGGAAACAAAGTCTTTTCATCCGAAAATTATTTTGACAATGGTTTCGATGACCATTCAAAATTTCGTTGGTCCAAGATAAGACAGTGAACTCCGAAGTACTAATCCGCGTCATATGATTTCTCGTTCCATTTCGACACAGATAAACCCCGTAGAGATCAATCAAATCGTCGTAATCGGAGGATGAATCAGAGTTAGACATTAATCGAATAAGAAGAAAGAGTTGAAGAATTTGTTGAAGTAGTAGTTGTGAAAGTTGTTAAGGAGGTGGTGATTTATAGGAAGAAATGGGAAATTGAAAATCAAGTCATTGGCGTCCGACGCGTCGGACGCCAACAGCTTGATTTCCAACTTCCAAGAATCATTCTATCTGGAAGAGGAAAAAGTGCTGGCATCCGACTCGTCAGACGCCACAAAAATTTCAAATGTGCCAAAATTTAGCTGTGAACGCACCCATAATGCAAATACTTCGGTCAACCGGTCACAGTAAAGTCTTTTTGGCTTGCTCCAAAATACCCTCTCAGGCAACCCCGCGTGAACTAGAAAAAAGGGATCATTTTGTCTTTTTTTCCTCCATGATCCCATTTTAGCTCACTTTCCACTAACGTACGCTTTCCCAGTCCGCTTTTTTCTCTCTTGCACCACAAAAAATAACTTCTTCACTAAACAATCCACTTTCTTCCCCCTCAAATTGATACTGAAATTCCAAATAATTGAAAAATTGATGAATAATGGTGATAGGTAACGACCTTAGCTAAATGCCGCCATTGCACTCACTACTCAATCTCCGCCTCCGATAATGGTTCATCCACTTTCATCAATGACTCCTTCTAATGTGATTTCTACTGCGATTTTTTCCCATACTTTTAATCTTTTTTTACTTCTATTCGGATTTTATACAGCTCTGGTTCCTTGGATATGGATATGGAACCATAAGTCAGGGATGGAGTCATCTGGGTGTGATTTAGTGAATTTGTGGTCACAGAAAGAACATCGAGGTGAGTAGATTATATCATTATGTTCATTTTCTTCATGATTCAATGGTTTCCATCATCATAGATGGTTAATAACCAATTTTTATCATATTGTTTAATCAGGAAATTGTTTTTCATTCCCTTCATTAGTCAGGTTGTTCTTCCTTTTGTTTCGCATGTACCTTTCGTTGTTTGTGTTATATTTCTATTGCACTATTTTGTTTGCCACTGACTGTCTATGCTCAGTTTTCGTTGGCTATGTTTCCTTAAACTACATGTGTATGAACGTACGAATTTATAAAATTGCTCTGTATGTTCTGCTCATCTTACGTTTTTATTTCAGATGAGATGTCAATTGTATGATAAGCTCGATCATATAATATCAGTTTTCATCAATAACGGCTAAGTTGCTACGTGTATAAGTAATAAATTTCATATGTATATTACGTATTCTCATGAATACATAAACGAAGAATGACAGATGTATCATGACTGGAGTACAGGGATTGTTGTCAAACAATGGCTGAGTCGCGGACTAGGTCGCTTTCTTGAAGACGATTCGGCGATCTAGTCGGTGGTGCAAAACCAGTTCGTACTTTCGCCGCCGCCTCTAGGATAAAACAGCCTCTCTAAAATAAATAACAGATTTGCTTTGCACAACAAATCAGTGCAGATTTGCACTTTCGAATTTAACTGCTCGAAAATTTCTGAAAGAATATATTTAATGGCGGAGGTAGAAAAAGTAGAATTTTTCTATCTTAATCTCGTCTACAACTGAAGATAATATATAGGGAACTGGGCAGTGGAAGAAAAGTAGGATCTGCTAAAAAGCCAAGTCAAAAGTTTACCGCTTCAAATTAAAGTCGGCTCATAAATATCTCGCTTCAACATAAAAGTCGGTTCAGAAAAAATCTCGAACTTAAAAACACAGTTCGAAAAAATGCAGATTTTTTTAGACCAAAAAATATAAGTGTCTACACCACATAGCCAAGGCCCATGGCCCAAGCCCAATCCCGAACCGAGCCGAGTCGGGTCGAGTCGGTCGGTCGGTCGCGCGCGCGTGTGTGGTGGTCATGATGCATGGTCTCCCTCCTCACAACAAAGCATGCATTGGGAGCCCAAGGCCCCAACATGATTTCTTAGAAACAAGTATAAATACTTGCATCTTTCTTATAATCCCATGATGTGGGACTATTCACAAATAGGAGCCATCATAAACTTATTTCATATTTTAAATAATTCATAAAATTTCCAACAATCCCCCACTTGAATTTTTAAAAATATTATCGAGCAGTTTATAAAAACTTAAGACTGTGCATAAACAAAGGTGTCATCCGACTTGAACCTTTGCGTAGTGAATAAGATTCAGTTTTTACTAGAGTGACACGTAGTCTTGAAATCTATTCCTGACATTAAACCACACACAATCTTTTCTATAGTGCAATCAACTAAGCCCGTGCGTTTATGGTCATGCACGTCTATCCCAGTTTAGTGAACGCTCTAGAAGTTTTGCCCAAAACTTCATAGGAAACGGCCACATTTCCACATTCACAAAGGTGAGTCTATCAAGAGCACTCCTGAAGGTAGGTACTCCACTCCAAATAGAGTATAGATCTCATTAAGAGTTTTATTAACTCATCCTCTAATCACTTCAGGAATATATGCTTCTTAATCTAAAATTTAGCATGTTCATCTACTATCACTACACAACTTGTTTTTACCCATTGAACCTAGTTCTTGGGATCTCCAGTCATTTAGGTCGGGTTACCATTGTGCGTGATTCCACAATCACATGGCAATAGTCCCATTCTTTTAGAATTATTAAGGACTTTCTTTCTGGACAGTCCTTTCGTCAAAGGTTCTGCCAAATTATCATCACCTTATATGTGATGTTCTCTAACAATACTGTGCATACGACTGTCATTTCTTACCGTTGTAATATCGGTTCTGTTTTTCTTTCAATAGTCGTCAAATTTTTCATCACTATATATGCGATGTTCTTTTACAGTATTGTGCTTACGACGTCGTTTTCCACCGTTGTTATAATGGTTCTATACTTTTTGCAATAGCCGCGGAACTATAACAATCGATTACACCACTGGTGCCTATTTTTTCCTTTATAGGGATCTCAAATAGCAGATTTCTTTAGTTCTCTGCTTCTTAACTAGCTGTAGCTAGTGCTATTATCTCAGTCTCTATAGGAGATTGAGTCGAAATAGTCTGTTTCTTGGGTTTCCAAGAGACAGCTTCTTCAGCGATGCTAAATATATATAGTCACTGGTCCTTTAGAATCATCAGATAAAGTATTTCAGTCTATATCAGAGTATCCTTCAAGTACAACTGAAAACTTTTCATAATGTAATCCAAGGTTCATAGTTTATTATATGTATCTCATAACCCTCTCATTAGCATGTTAATGCTCTATACTAGATCTACTGATAAACCTGCATAATATCCCAACACATCGGCAATGTCGGGTCTAATACAATCAGTGGCATATCGAAGGCTGCCAATGATGCTCGCATAATCAGACTGTCTTACACCTTCACCAGTGTTCTTAAATAACTTTACACTGTGATCGTATGGTGTATTCGCAGGTTTACAGTCAAAGTAATTGTATTTCTTTAGTATCTTCTCAATGTAATGAGATTGATCCAAAGAAAGTCTCTTTTCTGACCTAGTAATTTTAATACCAAGGATTACACTCGCCTCACCTAGATCTTTCATATCAAAATTGACACTTAATAAGGATTTGACTGAATTTATGGCATGAATGTTTGACCCAAAAAAGAGTAGGTCATCTACATAAAGGCATATAATAGTGAAAATGTCTTCTCAGATTTGTACTAAATGCATTTGTCACTTTCATTAACTTTAAAACCATGTGAAATGATTGAAGTTGTCAAATTTTTCATGTCATTGTTTAGGTGCTTGTTTTAAACCATATAATGATTTATCTAATTTGCATACTTTATGTTCTTGACCATGTACTACAAATCCTTCAGGCTGATCCATATAAATTTCTTCGTCTAATTCACCGTTCAAAAATGTGGTTTTCACATCCATTTGGTGTATTAATAAAATATGAATAGAGGCAGGTGAGATTAATATCCGAATGGATGTAATTCTAGTTACAGGTGAAAAGTGTCGAAGAATTATATATTTTTTCTTTTTGTTTAAAACCTTTAGCTACTAGTCGTACTTTATATTTATCAATAGTGCTACCAGGTTTTAATTTCTTTTTAAGTACTCATATACAGCCTATAGATTTACAACCAGGAGATAAATCTATCAAATGCCAAGTCTTATTGGATTCCAGAGAATCCATCTCATCATTTATAGCCTCTTGCCAAAAAACGGGCATCTAAAGAAGATAAGGCCTCTTAGAGATTTGAGGGATCCTCCTCTATAGTAAAAGCACAAAAATATGAACCAAAATCTTTTACGGTTCTTGCTCTTTTACTTCTTGTAGGTTCAGTTTCAGAACTTTTATTAAGTTTTACTTCTTCTAGGTTCAGTTTCAGAACTTTTATTAAGTTCTGTTCTAATAGGCATACTTGATGTGCCCCACTATTCCTTAATTTAAAAGGAAATTTCATTTCATAAAAATTGATATCATTTGATTCAAATTATACTATGTGAATTTAGATCATAAATTCTGTATGCTTTGCTATTAATAACATAGCCTATAAATACACATTCGTATCCTCTATTTGCCAATTTTATTCTCATAGGGTCTGAAATGCGAACATATGATAGACAACCCCAAGTTCTAATGTATGACACATCGGATTTATAATTGTTTAAAATTTCATAAGGTGAAATTTTATTCTTAGATTTGGAGATTCTATTCAAAACATAACATACAGTCTATAAAATATCCCCCCACTAATGTTTTGCTGCACCAAAATTTAATAAAATGCCGATTACTAATTCGGTAAAGATCCTATTTTTTTCATCTTTACCGTTCATATCAGGTGACTAGGGTGCAATTCTCTTATGTGCAATATATCACATAAAAAATCCAGAATAGAATTTGATTCGTAATCTGTTCCTCTATCACTATGTAGTCTCTTAATTTTTCTTATTTGTTTGATTTCAAATTTGAATGTTTCAAACATATCAAATGCATCACATTTTTAAAAATCAATGTCTTTTCAATCATATGCTTAATTTTCATATTACCAGTCTCTACAGCTTAAGTGGTGCGAGGATCTCACAACACACTTTCTGATCGTCAGCAATCGTGTATATTGCGAATATATCACGATCATAGCAAACATGGCGAGAAATACCAATGTCTATCCACCAACCCTCTGATCCACCAACAAGGTGAATCTCAGTAATCATAACCATTAGGGGCTCCTCAGTCAGGTTTGCCTGCGGTGCAGGGTCTGGCCTGTTCCGACACTTTCGTGACATATGATCTGGTTTTCTACAGTTGTAATATAGAATAACTATCCAGAATCATTCATTTAGGTTGGTTGCTGCTATCATTTATGGTTTCCATGCAGATTCCATTCTCTTATTTACTGACCGGTTGTGGATGATTACTATTTTAAATGTCAATATGTTTGAAAAAATTGTATTTTCTTACAGAAAAATATACGTAAACCCAGAGACTAACAAAAATTAATTACAGAAAATATCATTTTCTGCATTTTTAATTATCAATCTTAATAATTACTTAGAACTCAATCTTGATCTAAGTCAGAAAATCAAAATCTGCATGTGCATTCTTTATGCTATGTTCTGTCATGCAATATTCATTTGTATGTTCTAACGGGGTAAAACATATGTTAGCCTAAATAAGCTACAAATTCATGCAATGAAACTTTAATTAAATACTGTAAATATCATAAGCATACCTTCACCATGAGATGCATTCTCTTCCAATATAAACTATACAGCTCACGGATCTGAAGCTTGAATATGCTCTCGTGATGAAGCATTGCTCCTTTTAACCACGCATGCAATTAGTCAGTGCTCAAACCCGGCACATCAGCTCGACTTCGTTCATGTAGAACTTTCACTTTTGTGCCAGGCAATCCTCCAGCATAAGGCGAAATCAAAGTCGTCCCTTTGATAATCAAAAACCCTCCACTGTGCCAGCTAAGGACGATCCAGATCGCTCCAATTAAAGGAATAGCACCCCAAATTAATTCAATTAAAATTCGCAGCCCTTGCCGAATCCAGTGCAAGAGATCACATAATTGATCCTTGTCCCAATTTACGTCTGGGTCCAGCAATTTGAGGAATTTGAATGAGTGAACGTGGCCATTTTTGCTGTTGATTATTAGGCTGTGCTTTAGCTGCTTTCGATTTCTTGTTTCCGCCATGGCGAGAGTTTCAGTTTGCTTCAGCCAAAAGTATGAGGGAGAAACCAAATCGCAAATCCCGTATTTCTGAGGCTGTATTATGTTTTGTACAGTTGATCGATTCTCCGATTCACTGTTGTCATCATTTGTGTTTTCTTGTAGCTCGTGAAAGATCAGATCTGGAAGGCAGAAGCAGCGTCGTGCGGAATTGAGTCGAAGCCATTGTTTGATAATTCGTCTTCAAATTGTTGTCAAATAATGGCTGAGTCGCGGACTAGGTCGCTTTCTTGAAGACGATTCGGCGATCTGGTCGGTGGTGCAAAACCAGTCCGTACTTTCGCCGCCGCCTCTAGGATAAAACAGCCTCTCTTAAATAAATAACCGATTTGCTTTGCACAACAAATCAGTGTAGATTTGCACTTTCGAATTTAACTGCTCGAAAATTTCCGAAAGAATATATTTAATGGCGGAGGTAGAAAAAGTAGAATTTTTCTATCTTAATCTCGTCTGCAACTGAAGATAATATATAGGGAACTGGGCAATGGAAGAAAAGTAGGATCTGCTAAAAAACCAAGTCAAAAGTTTACCGCTTCAAATTAAAGTCGGCTCATAAATATCTCGCTTCAACATAAAAGCCGGTTCAGAAAAATCTCGTATTTAAAAACACAGTTCGAAAAAATGCAGATTTTTCTGGACCAAAAAATATAAGTGTCTACATCACATAGCCAAGGCCCAAGCCAGGCCGGGTCGAGTCGGTCGCGCGCGTGTGTGTGGTGGTCACGATGCATGGTCTCCCTCCTCACAACAAAGCATGCATTGGGAGCCTAAGGCCCCAACATGATTTCTTAGAAACAAGTATAAATATTTGCATCTTTCTTATAATCCCATGATGTGGGACTATTCACAAATAGAACCCATAATAAACTTATTTCATATTTTAAATAATTCATAAAATTTCCAACAGGGATACACCAGAAAGTTTGCTAGAGAGCATTATCTAGGGCTTCCCGGGGTTGCTCTTCATTTCAACCGTCAACATGAGAATCAATCTGATGGTCGAAGGTTTCAAGGTGAGAATTAGTTGAAGGCTCTTTATGTATAATTCTCATGTATGTATATGTGATTATGATATAACTTATATCATATAATTTCTAACATTGAGATCCTTTACAAGATAAATATAGCACATAAATGTCCATAGCTGCATGTTATGTTGGTAGTGCTCGATAAAATAACCAAATAAGGATTTTATGTCTGAAGCAACCGAAGCTTTGGATTATGCCTAAAAGTAACAAACTGTGTATTTTGTTGATTATCCTCATTCTATTGTTACCATTAACGTGTTATTCATTAATAATCATATAAGCTTTCTTTCAGCTTAATGCTCATACCAGTAAGAAAAGATTATTTACTATTAAAACTATTCATACAATTGGTGATACGTAGAAAAAGTGTTCTGTATATTTGATGCTAATTTAATTTCTGACAATGGGCATATGTATCATTCATTTATGACTTCTTGCTATTTATTGGTAATAGGAATAGTGTGATATCTCCAATACTGCAATGGTTACTGTCGAAGGGATGCGTGTGTGTGTGTGTGTGTATATATATATATTGGTAATAGGAATAGTTTGTTATTACAAATTAATATCGTTATTACAAATGATGCTAAAATTATCCAGTTTTCAGATGTATAATAATAACTACATGCAACATTTTAATATTTTTCTAAATCTTTTTTTTTGGGCTACAATTGACATTTCATAACTCCATACTACAGTGTTAACACAGTAGTCTACATTTATAGCACCGACTGAAGCTTTGTCAATTATGCTATGGGATGCACTTTTATATATGCAAGAATTGTAATTAAGAAGCATTCACCGGTCGAACGTTTATTTAATACGTTCACTTCTGGGGATCATATTTTGCATAATTAAACTGAGTTCATCAACTTATATTTTCATGATGGTAATCCTTTGTACACTGATATTAAGCTGAAATATTTCTCTTTTTGTTCTTTGTCTCACTTTTAGGTCTTTATCTTGGATCTTCCATTGGCGGGGCAACACATGTTGAAGTAGCTTGGTCGACGATCTGATGTGCTAGGCCTCTCCACTCTACTTGATGTAGCTGCTGCATGAAGCAGGAAAATCAGTCTTGAGACAGGTGACTGACTCAAGTCATCTACTTACAGGCACTACTGAATTTAGAGACAGTAGAGGCATCTAAAATTGTCTTTACTAATTCAAATAGGGGCAAAAAGTTCAACTAAACAGCCCCTATTGGAAGGAGAGGCAAAATAACAGCTGCCTCTAAAAGTCACGTCCCTAATGATATGTAAGGGCGGACTGGACCATTCATCTGCCCCTGATACGCACAATGCCACCTAAGCAAATATGACATAATAACTACACTAGGGGCGGTCTGTGTTGCCCTTCTAGCTGAAATACTGCGGCAAATCCATATGCCCTTAGTAGTATTAATCATATCAAATTTAATACCATTGATTAATACAATTAAAACGATTATCATTCATATATATACCAGCAATTTTTTTTCAGATATGTTTTCAAACATCAACAAGCATGACACAGAACTGGAGTATTAAAAAGAACAAAATCATGAATATAACAAAATCTTCATTTACATTTAGTGCAAGAATGCAACATTTGGGATGTACAGAAGTTAAATTACAAAAAATAAATCACAACATCTATTTAACATTTAAAATACAACCCCACAAAACCATATTATCGATTAAACATCCAAAATCTAAACTAAACCAGAATCACATATCAAATATCCATTATACAACACCATGGAATTTTCATTAAAATTTTCTGCCAGCCAAAGTAAATCAAATCCTTCCAGGCAACACATATCTCTTACGTTAGGAAATGGCATGTGGAATGCGCATCACTTATTTAACTCAATACCTCTTTTATTTGCATCAATTCCCAACTGCAAAGAGAAACAAAGAGAGAAATTGTTATTCATTGCCATAAGTTATAAGCTACAAATAATATTTAGCCATGACAAGCTTAACTTACATATATTTATGCGCCGCGCTCCGTTTGTGCCATTAGGCGTGCCTTTTCATATGCACCGCACGCCGTTTGTGCCATTCGGCGTGCCTTTTCATATGCGTCGCGCGTCGTTTGCGTCATTTGGTGTGCCTTTTCATATGCGCCGTGCCGCAAGCAAAAATGGCGCAAACACCGCACCGCGTCGCGCGCCATGGCGCTTGCCTAGACGCGCCTTTCTCAACTATGATCGAAATTACACAAAATAGACAACTTTTAGATTAATATTAGCAATAATGATTAAATATAGGAAGGAGAAACAAACCAACACAGTTCAAATAGTTTTACGAATGTCTTAATATCGATGAAGAAACCATGTCCACGTAAAATACAAGATGCTTTAAGAAACCATGTCCACTTAAAATATTGTAAAATGAGACTTTCTTTGTAGTACGTATGTATATCTGATTTTACGTTATTTTCTTGAATAGCTTCTTAGTGGTTAAATGGGTGCAAGCAAACCACGGTAGAACAATAAACAATAGTCAAATGATTTTATCAAAATAGCAACATGTTACATGTTAATCCTTGCAAGTTTCAAAGCAAAGTTATCAGTTAAAGAGACCAGTAATAATAAGAACTTGGTGGGTTACATAAATATAAATGCAGTAAAAGACATAGAAACACAAAACTTGGGCATTAAATAGAATTCGAGATTCCTTTCTCCCTTTAACATTTTTGCCCTTTAAGTAGATTACATCTCTTTGCTATCATTTTTATATCATCTCAAATTTACACTTCTAGGGTAGGTTAGAATGTTTTTTCCGGCTAAATCTGTTTGCCGACATGATACAATTTCAATTTTTCCATATCTACGATAAACTTCACATATACTAACAATTACATATGTTTTAGAGATCTCTCACAATAGCCAATAACCTATTATGTAGCTTATGCAATACTTTGCAACAAATAATTTCAGCAATAATGGGAGATGTTGCAACACCCGAAATTAGATGCTCCTAAATCAATTAAAATGAAAATTTAGAGTGGATTTCATGGGGTTGCAGACTGATTCAATTATCTGATGCTATTTAGGTGTTTTTTTTCATTTGTATTTCCTAAGTGACGTAGTGGTTATTGAGTAAAATTACATCCTATATGAAGAAGTTAACTTACCATGGTCTTGGTTCTTCAATAAAATGAGTCTGCCAACTTTGCAGTACCTTCCTTAGAAAATCCAATATCAATACCCTTCCCAAGTTTATCACAATTATGCACTACATGTTTGTGCAAGTTGTCTGATGTTTCCCAATTTACTAGCATATAAGTTTGCTCCGTAAAGTACAAACTATAATTAAAACATGCATAACAAGAAATTATGAAATTACATGTTATTGATATCTATTAAAGAAGAAAATCTAAAAAAACAAAGTGGTAATGGTCAATACTTGCACATTCGAATTAGAAAAACAAATCAAGATTGTTGCCTTCACTACGGATAAATCGGAAAATTTACTTAATTTTCAAACAGAGTGAACATTCAAATGAACAAATTTGTGATAGCATAAATACTATCACAGTTGAACAACAAAATTCTATTGCTAGATCCGTCTTGAGCTGTCAAAAGCGAAGTTTGCAATATTAAAAATTAATATCTTCGTCATCTCAAATTGCAGATTCAAAATCTTACTTCAAAAAGTGTGTGGCATAATAAGAAAATAGTTGAACTACAAAATTAAAATTTAAAAGTGGTTATGGAATAAACATGAATAAGAAAAGAACATGTATTACATATTTAATATTAGCTAAATTCTTTGGAACCATACTGCAGCAAAACACATTATTATTTTTTCTTTCAATATTGCAAAGCTCATTCTAAATTTCTAATGTAACTAGAACAAAAGAAAGTGCTGAAATGTACTAACCTGTGAAGGAAGCATTATTCATCTTAGCAAGATCGCTCAAAATAGTAAAATCAGTTGGGAGATGAAAATCCGATCAGCAAATGCAAGCGTGTGACCGCAGGTTGTAAGTGGAAAAGGTAAAAGAGAATGAAAAAGTTCATAGTGGATTGTTGATCGAAGAAATTTACTGTATATTACAAATTCAGTTTGTTAAATGAATATTAGATACAGACAATCATGTGATGAAAATAAATATTCAGTCCAATTTCTCAACAAGGAGGTGTTGAAGCTTTACAAAAATAAGAAAATTACCGATTAAGTAGCAGCAGTTTGCAGTGAAATTTTTAACAAATGTAACACAGCAACATCCCCAAGCAGAATACATTATTAAAACAAATGAAGTGACCTGTAATGAACGGAACCAGGTGAGTGCTGTTTATGGCAGCTAAATAAGAAAAAAGGCCAAATTATTCATTGAATCGCCACAATACAGAGAATTTGCGGTGAGCTTGGATCGAAATATCTATCATCCAATAAACTAGAACACTAGAATAAAATCAAAATATGGGTACACGAAAAGATATAGACCTTAATCTTAATCATCCTTTTCTTTTAGCGCTCGAGATCTGGATCCAGAACAGCGACATCTTTCCACCGATAAGCATTCAGCCACCGTCGTCAATCGCGAACATAAAAAGCAAAGCAACGTCAGTCCAATCCACTTATTGGAATCTCCATTCTCCATTAACGAATTTTAGATGTTTAATTTTGAGAGAGCTAGGGTTGGGTTTGACAATAAAAAATGAAAAGGGTAAAGTTTGTATTAGGGATGGCGATAAATGTACGGGTAGGTAGAAATGACGTGTAAAGATGGATAGAATAAGGACAGATAAATGTGCCTTAATTACAGTTATTAATGACCAATATTCATTTTGCCCCTAACTAAATATATTTAGAGGCATTTAACTTAATTTGCCTCTACAGTAACGCCTCCAATAGTTACAAATTTGGTAGTGAGGTGCAAGGCTTGATGCAGATGGACCAGAACTAAATCTGCTATGCTAGCCAAAAAGAGTTGTTGGGCAGCGAGGCCAATGAATTAGTCATTGGGAATATTAGGATAAAGTGCTACACCGGTGCTACTCAATTCTTGATGGGAGGAGAATGCGTTTGAGCAGTAGAGTCAGCATATGATGGCAAGGAAGATGGTACACTGAGCATAATCTGATTGCAGAGTACCTAAAAAAACAAAAACAGTTATACACCTAAATTATTTCTTTACCATTCAAACATCCGTTCTCAGTTATTTCTTTATCATTTTTTTAATAATCGGTAAGTTCCCTATTGCAGAACTCTTTTATTTTTATGAGAATTGTGAAAGAACCAAAATATAGGAACTTCCAGTGTTGAGCCGGAGCTGGAATGAGCTCCTTTAAGTGAAGCATGTTCGCTCAACTTCTATAGCTAGCTTTGGAGAATTAGATAATCCAAATATGCACGAACAGTTGACCTGTACGTACCATTAACTAGTATAAGTGGGACTACGGCAGCATGTCGGGAAACTAAAAAAGCCATCGTCAATTTAGGATCGTCTTAAAGTGACATTAGGTTTGGCTAAACATTATAGTTTGAAGTGAAACCACCAAAGTTGAAAGGGCATCGGTGAAAGATCTCATGTTAATAGGCAGCAATTTAATGTTCATGATTTTCTCCTGTGTGATAAGATCTTAACAAAAACATGTTCTTTTCAGTTAATTGCTTTTGCTATTTTCAAAGTATACATTTATTTTGTACCGTATTAATCTATAATCAAGGTATCACAATAAAAAGTTTCATATAAGATTAGCAAATCATTTCCGTAATTCGACATACTATTCACTGATGTTAGCAGAAAATTATGTACCATTCATATATGTCTACTATTGCTTTACTTTATTTACATTGTTATATTATGACATTTGCAACTAAATGCTTGGTTGGGAAGGCTAATATGAAAATGTTAACGCCTTTGATGGATGTTGCCATGTACTTTATATTGAAGGTATAAAGATTTTATTTCAACATTTTTTTGAGTATTTAAATATGTTTTGTAAATGAATAATTTAAGGTCTCTGTACATGCCATAATAATACTTATGCAAATGACGTAAATGGTGATGTTTTTGTAAACCAATGATGATACTTTTCTACTATTGCATTTGATGATGGCTGTATTGCCTCTGTTTGCATTGAGACAGTTTAGTTTCAACTTGAAATTGTAGTATTTTGCACGTCTCACTTCCTTTTCATTATTTTTTATGTTTTTATCATTCCTATTAATATTCTTTTTTCCGTAGTCTCTCTCTCTCTCTCTCTCTCTATATATATATATATATATATATATATATATATATATATATATATGGTACATTGTCAATATATTTCAAGCATTATTTCCATTGTACAACAACATGATGTGGTTAGTCCATTTAGAATTCCTATAGAGATTTTATGGCCGGTGGCCCATTTAGATTTTATGTATCTTACTATTCTTATTTTATTTCAAAGTTAAAAAAAATATGGAAAGGTTGAGTTCAAATACACAGTAAGTATCTAGAAGTGTTGAGCGAAGGACCTAGGATGAAATTTGATGCAGCAGCGTCGTTCGCAATAAAGCGACTTCTTTGTTGCATGCCTAATCTTTTTATCTAAATCTTTTATTTAACACAGGATGACTACAGAGGGGGTAACCAAAATTAAAGGTTATCAATGATGGGAAGGATAATATGAACGTTCGTTGCATATTGCAGAGGGAAAAAGGATACTTAGGCTGGAATTGCAAGATGAGTTGTTGTGTGGCCAAGCAAAAAACTTTGGATGACACATAGAAAGATGAAGCATAACAGACTGTAGATTGAATCCAGACAAACAGTGCAATGTTGCATCAATGAAGAAAATTTTGTGTTAAAGGTGAGCACTGTTGTGCGGTAGGTCTCTGCAAAATATTGGTGAAATGTAGGCCATTAGCTAACAATTAGCAGTGAACTATAAACTGAAGCACCATAGAATCTGTCACGATATGGCATTAAGTACATATGTAAATCTTTTTATGTATTGGTAGATGTGCATGTGCAGTCAATAACAATGAAACTCAGTAAGAGCATTCCTAGCAGTGGATGCTTAATTGAGCGTGGATGCTCAATTTAAAGCGTGAATCCCCCCCACCATCCAGCAGTCGGTGGGGGGACGCTCTGTTCTTTTTTTTTATTTGACAATTTTACCGTAAACGGTTTTTAGAAAACCGTTTATGGGTTAAACGGTTTTCTGAAAACCGTTTAACCAAAAAATGGTTTTCTGAAAACCGTTTGAATTTGGTTTTTTTTTCTTCTAGAATTTGGTCGAACGGCCAAAACGTATACATTTCAAATTTAGAGCCGTTGCAATTTATAGCCGTTATTGAATATACTTTAATACATTATTCTTTATATAGCCGTTGCAATTACGGGTTGAAGAAGCTATAAAACCACTTCAGGTGTGCACATTTAAGCTTCACAACACCAAAAATGTCTCATAATGTCCACAACGACGAATCTGTTTACGAATCAGATGCGCAAATCGAAGAATCAATAAACTCTAGCGACACTGATCTGGATTAAATTTCTGCAGTTTTCTTCAGATAGCTCGACCGATGGCGATAATTTACTGGTTATGATGCAAGTTGTTGCCGTGCAACAATTAAAGATTAACCAACATTTCTTAGCTGAAAGTTCATCTCGGGGTAATCGAGGAGGCAGCACGTACGGTCGTGTAGACAAACGGAAGATGCGGGATCATAAAGGAGGTACTGCCAGATTACTTAGAGATTATTTCAACACCCCTTGTACGTATGGTCCTAAAGACTTCAGACGCCGTTTTCGTATGAGCAAGAATATGTTTATGCGCATTTTCAATGGAGTTGTTGAACACGATAATTATTTTGTTCAAAAACGTAATAGTGCGGGTACCTTAGGATGTTCGCCGTACCAAAAAATTATAGGCGCATTACGTGTAATAGCTTATGGAATAGCTCCAGATGCGTTTGATGAGGTTGTCCGAATGGGTGAAAGTACTGTTACCTTAAGCCTTGAAAGGTTCTGTGTAGCCATAATTGAAATGTACGGTGAGGAGTATCTACGTGCTCCGACGCAAAGCGATGTCAACAAATTGAAAAGGCTAGGAGCCAAAAGAGGATTTCCCGGCATGTTAGGCAGTCTAGACTGCATGCATTGGGAATGGAAAAACTGTCCTACAGCATGGCACGGCCAGTTTATTGGACATTACCCTAAAGCGACAATGATACTCGAAGCAGTTGCTTCACATGATCTGTGGTTTTGGCATGCATTTTTCGGATGTCCTGGCTCAATGAACGATATTAATATGCTTCACCAATCACATTTGTTTAAGAGCCTTGCACATGGAAAAGCACCTGCATGTGATTTTAATATTGCATGAAATACATACGACATGGGGTATTATTTAGCAGATGGCATCTATCCTTCTTGGGGTACGCTTGTCAAAACAATTCCCACTCCTGAAACAGAGAAAGAAAAATACTATGCTAAAAGGCAAGAGGCAGCGAGAAAAGACGTAGAACGTGCATTCGGGGTTCTCCAAGCAAGGTTTGCGATTGTTAAAAATCCTGTTAAATTATTTAAGCCACAGGTTTTGAGCAACATTATGCGTGCTTGTATTATAATGCATAACATGATCACCGAAGAAGAAAGAGGAAAATTTCCGTCTTATTTGGGATATGATCCTGATAACACAGCAACTGTTGTTGCTGATCGAAATCCAGCGACTCTTGAGGTATTTCTAAGGCGACTACGTAAAATTAGGTCTAGGGAGGTCCATAGTAAACTGCAGGACGACCTGGTTGAGCATTTATGGCATACGAAAGGTACTGCTTAGATATAGTCTATGAGGTTGTTGAACTATTGTAACGTTGTAGTACTCAATTATTGTATTGTTTTATGTACTTTAAATATTTTGCCTTTCTATTTAATAGTGTGGCTAATATGCAAAATGCACGTTTAATTTAATATAACTCATTATTTTCACTATTCAGAAGTGGACGACCCAAACTGTATATAACTCCTTGACTCCTTAGAAGCCTTAACTTATTATTTTCACAATTCAGAAGTGGACGACCCAAACTGTATAAAACTCCTTGACTCCTTAAATGCCTTAACTCTTTATTTTCACACTTCAGAAGTGGATGACCCAAACTGTATGTAACTCCTTGACTCCTTAAATGCCTTATTTTCAAATTTCAAAAGAGGACGACCCAAATCTGTAACTCCTTGACTCTTTATTAGGAGCACGACTTTTAATGTCAGTGGAGCACGACTTTTAATGTCAGTGGAGCACGACTTTTAATGTCAGTGGAGCACGACTTTTAATGTGAGTTGAACACGACTTTTAATGTAAGTTGAGCAAGACATAAACTAAACGATATAATATAGCAATACATACTGAATACGATACATACTGAATACGACATACATACTATAACAATATTGAATTCACACATAAACCAAACGATAAACCAAATAATACATACTGAATACGACACATAAACCAAACGATACATACTGAATACGACACATAATATAACAATATACTACTCAAACTGTATAATATGATTGTACCATAACCCGTACGCTTCATGGCCGACGAAGTTTGAACGGTACTTGAAAAGATAGAGTGAGTCGTACGTCGACCGTTTCTCCTGAAAGACGCCATTCTTTTTTATCTCATCAATTACTTTGCGGTAATTCATACAGTCGGTAGTAAATAAGCAGAAGGCGCTTCTGGTTGCTAAGTTGGGCCTCTGTACTCTACACCTAGTATGATTGTTGTAAAAATCATTGAGGGTAGCCCAAAAATCTTGATCTAACTCTTCTTCCATATGTACTACGTCTGCTTCAATGTACGCCTTTATCAAAACAACGTAGTTTGAAGCAGTCCAGTTTTCGTTTGCCATTTCGAAGTGTGTGGTTAAACTATAATTCAAACGTTTAATATAGGTAGAGCAAAGTTAAAGCAAAGAAAAGTAAAGTAAAGTAAAGTTAAAGTAAAGCAAAGCAAAGCAAAGTAAATTAAAGTAAAGTAGAGTAAAGTAAAGTAAAGCATCACACCACTCAAGGGAATCATTAAAGTTTGTTTGGTTATACAACATTACAGGGTCAGAGCAAGTAAACTTACCCTGTTTTCCTTATACTCGCATCCTTTACTTTATAAATACGGAGGTATGGTTGTTTTCCTTATACTCACAAACAAATCCACTTCTAAGCAAACAACAATGGCTGATCCCAACAACAACAATTTCTCTGGCTATACCGATGATAACATTGGTAATTTTACTAATTTATTATCTCAAGCCGACAACCCCTCAATGATTCCATCCCCGTTCCTATCTCCAGAACAAAGTCAATATCTCCACCATATGAACCTCACCCAGCAGTACAGTACCATGTACGGCCAACTTCATAATCAAAACATACACCAACAGATGTTTGCTCCGGCCTATGTACCGGAGAAAGCCAAGGCCAAACGGTCTTACACCAAGCGAAAAACAAAAGAAACTCCCATTCAAAGTAGCATGGAAAAAACTGTAGCTACTGGTAAAATATGGAAAGCAGCTGATTATACAGTGTTAGCTAATGCATGGGTAAACGCGTCTGTTGTTGCTGAAGGCCGTTCTGGTGGTAAGTTTTTCTACCAGAGGGTTAACGATTTATACAACGGAGATCCCGAATGCGTGACACGAAGATCAATTGAGAGCACGAAGACTGCATGGTATAATTTGAATAATATGTGTACCAAGTACAAAGGGATAAAAGCATTAAGGGGGGATTCGCTTAGAAGCGGTCAAACATTCAGAGATCTGAAGGACGATTATGATACCATATATCGTGACACATGTAAAACTGAATTCATTGCTCATGCAGCATTGGAAATTCATTCTTTTTGTCCACGTTGGGCCAATCTATGTGAAATGGATGATGTATATCTTGTGGACACCGAAGAATCTAACTTAAGAAATGTAGCTTCTAGACTTTCGGTGGATTCATCCCCGGGAAATACAGTTGAAGCTCCTATAGCTACAGACGAGGATGGGAATAACAGTACACCTGTGACTCCAAATTCGGGAATGATGTATGGTGGGGTTGAAACAAGGCCAGAAGGAATAAAATCAAGCAAAAGAGCACTGCTGAGAAATAAGGAAACAAAAGATTTAGCATCGTCTAGTGATAAACTAACTTCGTTGTTAAGTAATATGTCACTCGCATCCGTCTCCAACAACGAAGACCGTGAAAAGCGTAAAGATAAGAAGCTGCAGATAATGGAGATGCAACTGCAGCAAGATGCCGCTAGAACTACATCTCTCATACAAAGAACTGCTTACAAAGAAAAACGTGAAAGACGTTTGAAGGAAAAAGAAGATGATGCGTTTCTATTAAGGGATATATCGCATTTGACCGGACAGGCTCTTCAGTATGCTTTAGCAAAAACAGACCGTATATTGAGGGCTCAGCAGAAACGATATCAAGGAGAAGAAGGAAGTTCCGAGATGTAGATACAGTCTATGTTGCTATTTCGAGTGTGTTTATCCTAGCTTTAGTTTTCTAAGTTGGTTGTAATTCTGTTTTTTCTATGCTGCTATTTCTGGCTTGTTGTATCCTAGTTTTAATTTTCTATGTTAGGTGTATTGTTTTGTGGGTTATTAAAAAAATTTTACTAGTTTTAAGTAATTTATATTGAAATCCATGTTCTAAATTAATTTGAAAACTTATATTTACATAAATTTAAAAATTAATTCACACATATTAAATTAACACATCAAAGAGCGTATTATCTTAAAAAAAATAAAACAATGTTTTATACGGTTCTCACATAACCGTATAAAACCAAAGGGTATTTAAAAACCGAAATTAACCCCTAAACGGTTTTCATAAAACCGTTTAGAGCTTAAACGGTTTTATGAAAACCGTTTAGGGCTTATTCGGTTTTCTTGAAACCGTTTAGGTCTCGACGCTCAAATTTCTGAAATGGCGAGCGTCGCCATTTCAAACTGCTCCCCACCCTTGTCGCGCCACTGCTGGAGAGCGTCGACTCCACTTTCCTCCCCATTTCACCTCCCCTCTACTCTGCTGGGAATGCTCTAATAATGAATGTGTATAGTTTGGTTTAGTTACCATATTAAAAAAATTGTGCTGTTTTCCTACAATACAAGTTTGTTGACACTATTAAAGGATGAGGAGGAGAGTTATTAGAGAGGAACAATTGCAATTTTTATTGATACTAAACATGATACAAAGAGCACATATATATAGTGCTATGAGCCCAACGGCTAGTACAAAATATACCAAATATGTATGAGCATAACGGCTAGTATTAAATATACCAAGTATGCATGAGCCTAACGGCTAGTAGATAATGACAAAGCATGTTAAATATGATAAAAACATGTTCACACTATAACGGCTCTATTGTAACGACTCTATTGTCTTCGTTATGCCCCTTCAATTCGAACTAGGGTTTCCTTGCTCATTCTGGCTTCCGCCTGCACTGATAACGCGAAGTTCCTCTCTCATTCTGATAAAAAATTTGGTCGAAAGGGCCTTTGTGAGAGCATCTGCTCTCTGATAGTATGCGGGCACATGACATATTACAAGTCTTCCTGATTGCGTTCTTTCTCTCACAAAGTGGAGATCAATTTCAAGATGTTTCGTCCTTGAATGTTGAATAGGGTTTAGAGATAAAGATACTGTGCTCTTATTATCGCACCAAATGACCGGCTTTCGTCTTGGAGTGAAACCAAGCTCCTCCATCAGTGATTCTATCCACATGATTTCGGCTGTAGCGTTTGCCAGTGCACGGTACTCAGCCTCTGTGCTAGATCTTGATGTGGTCTGTTGTTTCTTCGTACACCAGGAAATGATATTGGAACCGAGGTAAACGCAGTATCCTGAGATAGACTTTCGATCGTCAATATCGTTGGCCCAATCGGCATCGCTAAAGCACTGTTAGTTAAGTTCCTTTTCTGAATTTAGGCGTATACCGTAATGTTTTGTGCCTTGTAAGTATCGTAACACTCTCTTTAATGCCATCCAATGTTCTGATAAAGGGTTCTGCATGTATTGACTGAGTTTATTGACGCTGTAGCATATGTCTGGTCGAGTAATAGTTGCGTATTGTAACGCTCCTATTATGCTTCTATATTGTTTGGCATTGTCGATAGCTTCTCCTTTATGCTTAGATAGTCTTAGGTTACTAATCGTAGGCGTAGGTAATGAGTTTGCCTTGTGCATATTTGCCCTTTGCAGTATTTCAGTGATATAATTTTGTTGGGATAATATTAATTCACCATTGTTTTTCCTAATCACTTGTATTCCAAGAAATTTTTTTAGTTCCCCCAAGTCTTTAATGGCGAAATTTTGATCCAGCTTGTGAACGATTCTGTTTATTTCTTCGCTGTTGTCTCCTGTTATTAGCATGTCGTCAACGTATACTAGAATAAACACAGTTCCATGTATGTCCTTTTTCATATATAGAGAATTGTCCGATTTAACTTGTGAGAAACCCATGTTAGAAAAAGTTGACTTTAGCTTTTCATACCAAGCTCTCGAAGCTTGTTTTAAGCCATATATTGCTTTGTGTAGTTTGCATACTTTATCACCAGTACCATATCCTTCAGGCTGTTGCATGTATACCTCTTCAGCCAATTCCCCATTCAAAAAAGCATTGTTGACGTCCAGTTGCCTCACATTCCATCCTTTATTTAGAGCAATGGTCAGTATAATTCTGATGGTTGTGGATTTTACGACTGGGGAAAAAAGTTTAATTGAAATCAAAACCAAATTGTTGCGCGTAACCTTTTGCAACCAGTCTGGCCTTGTATTTGTCAATAGATCCATCTTCTTTTCTTTTTATTTTGTTTGTCCACCTACAACCAATCACATTTTTGTGTTTTGGTTGAGTCACTAAGCTCCAAGTGTTGTTTTTTATGAGAGCTTTATATTCAGTGTCCATTGCCTCCTTCCATTTGTTTGATCTTATAGCCTGAGTGAAATTCAATGGTTCGATCTCACTGGTAGAAATATTATATACTTTGGGTCTGAAGATGCCTCTCTTTGACCTGGTGATCATGTGATGTCCAGTTGATTGTGGTGGTGTTTGCTGTTGTGTATCATTATTGCTGGTATTGTCAACATGGTTGTTGTTTTCTGTATCTTCACTATGCTGCATGTTTTGATGTATGTTTGTATCTTCTGAGTCATTGTGTGTCTCATTGGTTTGCTCGTTTGTTTGATCCATAGTTTCTTCCTGGGTATTTAAATTACTTGTGCGTTGTTGCTCTTCATTTCTATCAATTGAAGGTGGTTCAGTAATGAATGGTTCGAACCGTATGTTATTGTTTATGCTTTGTTCCCCATCCTTTTTGCCGATTTGCTTTTCTGCATAAGGAAACTTGTTTTAATCAAATATCACATGCCTTGAAACATGTATTTTTCCATTTTTGTCCATGCACTTATAACCTTTTTGGTTTTGTGCATACCCAATGAATGTGCATGGGCTTGATCTCATACTTAGTTTATGATTGTTATAGTCTCTCAAACATGGAAAATATAGATACCCATAGGCTTTCAGAAAACCATATTCTGGTCTAACACTGTATATCATTTCATGTGGGCTTTTATTGTTTAAGACTTTGGTTGGCAACTTGTTAATGAGGAATACAGATGTGTAGAAAGCTTCATTCCAATATTTCATGGGTAATGAGCTTTGTGATAACAAAGTTAGACCGGTCTCTACTATGTGTCAATGTTTTCTTTCGAGTAAAACGATTTGTTCGGACGTATGCGGGCAAGTTAATCTATGTTTGATCCCTCTTTTGAGAAAGTAATTAGTTAGAGGTTTAAACTCCGCTCCCCCATCAGTCTGAATAATCTTAGCAGTACTGTTCATTTGTTTTTCGACATGAGTTATAAATTGCATAACTGTATTGCAAGCTTCTAATTTAGTTTTCAGAATGTATATCCAAGTATATCTAGAATAAGCATCCACAAAAGAAAGATAATACCTGTGTCCCTGATATGAATTTAGAGGCGCGGGTCCCCACAAGTCAGCGGCTATAAGTTTCGGTGGCTCATTATAGCTGGTTTCAGAATCGCTAAAAGGGAGCTTGTGGCTCTTGCCGAGTTGGCAGTGCGTGCATGTGTGTTTGATAGGTACATTTTTATAATGAATGTTATTATTACGCAGAACAGTCTTAACAGTTTCCATATTAGAATGTCCTAATTTTATATGCCAAGAATTAATCACGTTACATTCATTGTTATTATTGTCATAATCAATGTTATTGCAACTATTCCTAATACAGTCATTGTCACTACTAGCATCTACATTATTGTACCAGAATTCTCCACTTGAGTTTGCAGTCTTGAATTTGTATAAACCATCGTATAGGTTACCTTGAAGTAATATTTCATGATTTAGGGAATCTTTAACTAAACAAAACTTATGATGAAATTCAAAGTAAACATTATTGTCATTGGCAAATTTTGATACACTTAACAAATTTTTATTAATCGTAGGTACCCTAAGAAGATTGTTTAATTTGAGTTGTCTTTTCCCAAAGATAGTCCCTTTGCCTATGTGTGTGATACTAGCAGTACTACCATTACCCATATGCAAATTTCTCATACCTGAGTAATTTCTGCTCCTAATGTTTAAATTTTGAAGATTGCTAGTTATGTGGTGAGTCGCTCCTGAGTCAGGGTACCATTCTTCGAAGCCATTGTCTTCATTTTTTACTTCATCATCATCTGCAGCATTATGTCTTCGGTTTGCGTTATTATTATTTTGAGTTGAATTCCCTGTTGTTGCCATATTTGCTTGTGCTCTTCTTTGTGAAAAGTAATTTTGGCTTTGCTTGTTGTCTACCTGTGTCTGAATTGTACCTGAAGTAACATTTGTTCGCCATGTGACCAAACTTTTGGCATATTTGACATTTCACACGATAGTTTTTGTTATCTCCTTGTATCTGCTTATTTCTGACTGTGGTATAATTGGCAGAGAACTTATTTTGTGCTGTTTTTCTTTGGTCAATTCTGCCTTCATGAGCAAGGAGTGCTGATCGAACGAACTGTAAATCAGGTAAAGTTTGTTGTGTGGCTAACACAGTTACTAAAGATTCATATTCTTCATCTAATCCACCAATAAGAAATAGGATTTGCTCATTGTCGCTGATCTTATGACCAACAGCATTTAGTTTGTCACACAAATTTTTATTTTTTTTCCTAAGTATTCTTTCATGCTTGCCTCCTTTTTTTTAGAATTTTGTAATTCCCTTCTATATTGCATGATTCTAGCAGCTGATTGTGAACTGAAAATTTGTTCAACTGTTTTCCATATTTCATAAGACGTGCTACATCCAACTATTTGTGATGATAAATTCGAACTTACTGACGATAGGAGCCATGAGGAGAGGAGGTTGTCTTGTTTTTGAAACTTTGTGTAGTCTGTGTTAGGCACAATTTCTCCTTCCGAATTGGTTATCGTCACTGGTGGGACTGTTATTGTCCCATTAATGTACTGCAGTAAATCATACCCTCTTGAAGTGATCTCTACTTGATATTTCCATAGAATGTAATTGTCTTCGTCTAGAGATGTGGTGATAATTTGGCTGGAGCACTGTATCCCATACTTCCTGAAACAGTGGAGGTTACTTTATTGTTGTTGGCCATAAAACAAAACAACTTTCTGCTTGATGATTAAGCCTTTCGGCAATTTGGCTCCGATACCATATTAAGGGATGAGGAGGAGAGTTATTAGAGAGGAACAATTGCAATTTTTATTGATACTAAACATGATACAAAGAGCACATATATATAGTGATATGAGCCCAACGGCTAGTACAAAATATACCAAATATGTATGAGCATAACGGCTAGTATTAAATATACCAAGTATGCATGAGCCAAACGGCTAGTAGATAATGACACAGCATGCTAAATATGATAAAAACATGTTCACACTCTAACGGCTCTATTGTAACGGCTCTATTGTAAAGGCTCTATTGTAACGGCTCTATTGTCTTCGTTAGACACCATTTTAACGTGTGTCACCATGACACCACTAACGGTGTTAGTGGTGTGTGGCTGAGATTGCCCCTAAATTTCTCCTGTTAAATCTCAGCCACACACCACTAACACCGTTAGTGGTGTCATGGTGACACACGTTAAATAGTGTCAACAAACTAGTTCTCGTTTTCCTATGATTTTCATAGAATGATCGAATTTATGCATGGAATGAGTATCGTGAATTTTGTGTGTTTTTACATTCAGTTTTGCATTGAAATGAATTTAACATAAATTTTCTTTTGTTAAAAGCAACAACAATCTAAGTTGTTTTTTGTTTCAGGGAAATTTTATTGACAAGTCTGATTTTTATAATTTTCTGTCTTTTTAATGTGTTCAACTTTTCAGTGCATTTGGACCGTCCTTTGCATAGGAACTTTTTCTCCATCTGTTCAAATTTTTATAAGTTTTTTTTAGTTTTACTTTCCGTACGGTAACTTCTGTAATTTAGTTTTGATCATGCAAAAGGATCAAATACTTAAACGCCTATTGTTTATGTATGCGATGGAGAAACTATGTAAATACTAAAATTATTATTTCCATGATGGCACTTGGTTAACTAGTTCACTTGATTAATTCGCTTCAAGCTTTTATATTTACACTGGAAATGGAGGGTATCATTACATGCTGCTATGTATATTAGACCATAACCAACCATCCATTATGTTCACTTCATTCTCTCTCTTATTTTACAACTAAACAAGCCACATGGCACCCAGGGAGAAAAACTAGCCACGAATCTACTTAAATAATAACATTAAAAAAATATAATAAAAAATTATTTTTTGTTTATAACGGCAAACTCTTTGCCGTTATAAACATAAAACACACCATAAAACATAAAACGGCAAAGACTTTGCCGTTATAAACTTATAACGACTTTCTCTTTGCCGTTATAATCCCCAACCTCTGTTCAGTTCACTAGCCACGAACGAGCTCAAAACCAGCCACGGCTAGCCACGGATGACTGAACAAGCCACACCTGATTACTCCGTGGCTTGTTTAGTAACTGAACAAGCCATTGTTGGTTGTGCTCTTAGAATCTAAATGCAAATGTTTTTCTGTAAGTACCTATTCCAAATACATAGTGGACATGGAAAGTCTGAGTCTAAGTGTGGCAGAACTGATAAGTGAGCATAAGATTGGTTACACCTGAATGTTGATACTTTGATAGTAGAAGCTGAAACAAAACACACTACTGAAGTTTATATGATGCATATGAACCACAGTGTGCTCATGTCATAACATTGCATTTACAGTGACTACAATGTTGATTTTTATATATAAAGTTTAAACATCATATAACAACTAATCCATATCCACTTTCCATCCATTTTTCCATAAGAAAATATGCCAATGGAATGCCAATAATGCTATCTTCGTGACACAAGGAGGTCGGAGAGAGACATAGACCTGCTATTGTTTTTTTTTACCTTGTCTTTGGATGAGCTGTAGATACAGTTATCATATTTGAGTTTCTATAAAAAGGTTGTAAGATAGATGTATGAATAAATGTTCCTTTTCCAAGCTCTTCTTGCACATGAATGGGATCTTGCAATAAGGTAGCTATGAACTACAAGATATAAATTTACCAAATTCATTCACCCGCATGCTGCTTATATTTTTTTTTTTTGAATGTATGACACAATTATTATGTAAATAAATTGATTTTTCTACAAATAGACTTTTCTAATACCAATCCCCTTCCGCGCACATGCATCGCACATGACAATAGTTGAGAAACAACAATCCGCGCGCGAAGCGCATGCCTTGATCATGGGCGAAGCGCGTGCCGTCATCACCGGCGAAGCGCGTGCCGTCATCACGCACGAAGAGCGTGCCGTCATCGCGTGCGAAGCACGTGCCGTTACGCTTGTATTCATAATATAGATTTCACCGTAATTGCTAAAATGAGAATTTTAAACAAAAAAAATATTTATCCTTGAAGTCATCGAATATTTCTCCCAAACACCTTCAAAATCGCTTATTATGATTTATCATGATTTATTTATATTTTTAATAATTTTATTTAGGCCCTTACAGTCGGTTTCAAATATGGCCCACCGAACTACATCCATGACGACCTTTTTCAAAACTGATTTAGACATAAATTTAGGTCTAACAATTCAAATTTAAACCACTTATAATTATTTGAAAGATTTTTTCGATACGAACCCAAGGGTTTAGGTTTAAAGAGAATCCGGCGGTCGGATCTCCCGCTAAGTCAGTTATAAGTTATGGGATGACGTTCTCGAACTATCGCTGCGCGATGCGTCCTATTCAAGCCCGAATCGACTTTATAATTTATAAATGAATCGATAACATTTCTAAACTTTTTTATTTAGTAAAACAAAATTATTTCAGCCATTCATTTCCAAATTTAAATATGTCGCCATTTGTTCCAATTTTATATTATTCTAAGGAATAAAATATTATAATTTTTCAAAAGTTCTCCGTTCACTCCCAAAATTTCCTTACTGCCATAATAAAAATAAACGTGAAACTTCAAAAGAAAATCTCTTCTAAAACATTTACTGCATATTATAACTGAACTTCACTTTAAAAAGTTATTATTCATTTAAAATTCAAATACTTTGAATAGCGAAAAGTATATTACAATATTTCTAAATCATTCGTTACAGTTACGACTATTCATCTATATTTCAATGTCAACGTGTCCATCTAAAATCGGACTTCGAAATTATTTTCAGTTTTCATCTCATATTTTTATATTATTAAAATATGCCTTTTTATTCTGGATTGAAATGGAACTCAACCAAATCATACAAAATTTCTCATATCAACCCAATACATTCAACCATAGTTGCGAGCAACTATTCAATATTCAAATGACATTCAATGTGCATTTATTCTCATAAAAGCTTCAATATATTTTAATGAGGCTTATCTCGCATGTTTAACCAAACGCTTAACATGCAAACTACAAACCAGGGAGATGTGTAAATCATATCATCCCAAACCCGTGTGGGGTTTTCAACCATCAAACAATTATTTCATGAGTCATTTATTTTATCAGATTGGTTTTATTCAAATAGGTGAGCATAAACAAGCCCTTCGACTTGTAAATGCATTTTAATTTCAATTTCATTATTACAAGAAACATGACATTTTTGTCAAATGAATCCAATATTTTCCTCATCTAGTGCACACATGGTAATCATAAATAAATACTCAACTACTAAATGCCATTTACGGCGCCACAAGTGTTCATCCATGTAGTACGAAATGCGAGTGTCACAAATTCATACTACGCTTCTAATGCAAATGATCTGTGAGGAATTCATGTGTTGAACTCTAAACGGATTCTGCATGACATGATAAATCCGACTATATGAACATTTTACATGTCGTTCTAATGATAACACAATGCAATTTCTAGCTTGCAACTTATCCATTTTCACTGTATTCCTTAATGACTTAAAATTCTTAACTAATTAATTTTTCATAATTAATTAAACTACTATAATGCACTAATGAAAGCAAGAATCTCTCACCCCAACCATCAAGAAACAATACACTGTAAATCTGGAGTTTCCGGTGCTTGCTACCGCCTAAAATTCCCACTTTTTAGCTCCAAACATCTTAAAACTTCTTGGAAACCTCGGTACACACTCTAGCAAGTGTACAAAACAAGAAATGAAGGAGCTTTGGTTGATTTGAACCTCCTAGACCTTGGGTCTTCGCTGTTCGGAAGTGGAGAAGTGGATGGCGAGGCCTATAACTCGTATATGGAGCACCTAGGGTTCACCAAGGAGGAGCTAGAGACTAGTATAATAGGCTAAGAACCTTAAATGGAGCACCTTTTCATCATGTATTAGAGCTAATTGGAGAAGAAGAAAAGGAGGAAGGAGGGCAGCGTGTTGCATGAGGGGGGGGAGGCGTACTTGCGTAGGGGTAGGGGTGGGCGGCGGCTAGGGGAAAGAAGAGGGGATAGGGTTTGGAGTGGAGGAAGCCATTAATGAAGAAGATTTGATTTTGAAGAAGGAGGAAATTATGAGGAGAGAAAGTGAATATAAGTAGAAATTCTCTCTTTGCTTCCTCTGGTCGCCCGACTGCAAACTGTCTTGGTTTGCTCTACAAATCTGATACGAGATAATACATGGCCATACGAATCCAATGAACCTAGTTTCGTCGAATTTCGAGTTCGTTTGACCTTTCGTTTAATTTCTCAAAAGACTCAAATAATGCTAAAAAAAATACGATTTTAGCATACCTTTTCTTCTTATACGCCCGAATGCTAACTCTAAAAATTATGGCCTTTTGGATTTAACCATTATTTGACGATGCAAATCCAAAAAAAAAAGGGAATAGAATTCTGAGATCATCTCCATAATATTCCTTTGTAAACTGTTCGTTCGTTTTATCCTGAACTGTTTTATAATGCACGACCACATAACTAACTACGTTCGACGTGCATTTTGGAACTCAATAATGATTTGTCATTATAAATCCAAAAAAATTTATCTCGTCGATTTTTGAGCTTCTAAGCAAAATCTCACTTTTTAATGGCTATGTGTTGATTCAAAAATCAAGTTTTCAAATTCCTGATTTCTAATTTTTTTTTAACAATTTTACTAAGTTTTTTTAAATCAAATAACATATAAAAACTAGTTTTAAAATTATCCTTGAATTTTATTTACCAAAATTAGTCAATTTCTCTTCAATACTCACCAAAATAGCTTAAATTAAATTTTAAAATTGGTTCTAAAATCCCAGGTTGTTACAAGAAAATATTCAATTGAACTTTGTATGCTATTTCTTTAGTTTTAACGATCCATAAATCCACTGAGTCGTAAGAGAAAAAATTACAATTGGTTTAGGCACATACTATAGGCTATGCACACTATAATATAGATATATGTAGAGTGACATGACGATTTTGAACTAGCGACTTTTTATAATATTGATGCATTGTAATATAGATAGATATAGGCTCATCAATCCTCATTAGTTTACATATGCATGAAAGTCGAATAAGAGATGTTCATATGAAGGTTGGTATATATTACAACAAAGATGTTTCATATCAAATATACGACCACAATTTTTGGTAACAATCATTTGGATGTTAATGCACTAAACTCAAAATGATTGACTTTAACTAGGGGTGCATTTCCAAATACTGGATTCAGTGAGCGACGATAATCAATGTATGGGTTTTCGACCGAAGCAACAAATTTTTGGGTTGTTCTGTTTCTCATATAATTGTGTTCAGGAGAATTACTTGTTTTTTTCGTTAGTTTGGTCAATTAGATTTTGATGGGAAATATGTATGTTAGGGTTCATAATTATATATTGAAATCCTCCTCTTTTGCACGTATCTATAACAAAGCTGATGCTTCCACCCTGTTTAAAATGAAATATAAATTAGTTAATAACTATTCTTTTATTGGTATGCTATAGAAAAACTTACTCTGATGATGCAGCCTCTACCTTTGTATAGAAAATATCAGTATAATTTTAGTTCTTAACATCTTGGGTGAACAGCAAATCTTCTAGTACCAAGAGCCTAATTAACCTGATAGCACAATCACAAATGTTTATATTGATGTTTATATAAAATCAACTCAAAAATCGAAGCATGGAATTAAAGATAACTATGAAGTTTTAGCGGCTTCAGTACAGACTAGCTGAAACTTTCATTTAGGGATAATCAACTAGCTGTAACTGTGTTAAAAGAAAATTTAGCGGCTTCAGTACATACTAGCTGAAACTTTCATTTAGCAATTTTTCGTTGTAAAGTGAGATTACAATTATGCATTATGAAAGCATCGTCATGTGATTCACATAATTCTTATATTTTATAGGCTGACAAAGGGTGATGAGGCAAATGAAAGTAAGACGGAGGTGTTAAGTTGCTTGGGCTATTTTGTCTAGCAGGTTTGGGGAGTTTTTTCTTTTGCGTACTACGTTTTGTCTTGTCTTTTGTGTGTTAATCGAACAAATATGAACTATGTTTTGTATTTTTTGTACTCAAGTTGACATCAATGTGAATTGAAAACATATGTATTGAATTTGTTAACTCATGGATTGAATTTTTTTGTTTGTTGATACTTTATTTGCTATTATTATATTTTGTGTGTTCATCTTTAACTTGTTATGAAGATTCATTTTGATTGCTATTATTAAAGTATATAAGTTGTAAAAGGATTTTGCAGTACTATAACATGTTAATTTAAAAGTGTCATACAGAAGTTATCAAAGATATACGTTATAGTAGTAAAACTGCATTATTAATAATCTCAATTTTGTTGAGATTCATACATATATAATAGCGGTAAATTTGAGCTATTATATTAAGTAACATAGCGACAAAAATGAGCGGTCAAAGGGTTTAGTAAAACTATAGCATGTTATTATAACGACAAATATTTGCTATTGCATACTTATGTTATAGCGGCAATCTTGTGTTATAAATATACTCACTTTCAATTTGATTTAGATGTATTACAGCGGTGAGCATGAGCTACTATAATAAAATAACATAGCGGTCAGAAGTCGCTATAAAACCATGTCTTTATAATAGCAAATTAACCATTATAAATATCAACAGTTTTTAATAACATGTCGATATACAACAGTTATCAAACCGCTATAGTTCTTATTCATAGCGGCTTAAGGCCACTATAAAATACCAATTCTGTTGTAGTGAATAAACAGTGGAACGTTCCACTATAAAACCGGCTTGCCTTGCCAAAAAATATCATTATAGGCAATCAATATGTTTCCAGTTATAAAAATAAATAACTGTACAAAATATTTGAGTGAGAGAGTTCTCACATTGGTTGTTTGTCGCTAAATAACTATAAACAGTCGATTGACCAAATCAAACGTTTTCTTTCGCCAAAAATTGAGACGAGCTCCAAATCAGTTTCATTGCGAAGCTCTCATCGATACGGTTCCAACACATCATGTTCCACTGAATTCCGAGTTCATATGAAATTTTTTTTTTACATGATTGATGTACATATATATGTCATTAACTTAAGTAATTAATTAACTACCTTGATAAGCTTCTAATCTCTTCCTCTAATCCACCTTCCTCCATTTCCAGCGCATGAACAACAACGCATTCACCATTCATGCAACTTCCACCTTCCATATTTCCTTCATTTCTCAACTGTTTTTCCCGAAACCAAAACCAATCTTCATCTCTTCGCAATCTATACTATTCCATCACCATGAACTCAAACTGAAGCATAAAAAAATGCCCACTTCTTACAGTAAAATGAATGTTGCCATGTATTTATCCCGACAAAAATCATCACCAAATCCACTCAAATTCACACAATCTATGCTATTTTACCCCCTGAGTACGAATACGAACTTGAATTTATGCATTGATGCTTCTATACGAAGAAATCATCAACCCTAGGCACCAAAAAAAAAAAAATCACGCACGCTGTAAATTTTTGAGTGCACCAAAACTTCACCGAACTCCACAAGATTACATGAGATTGAAGAGGAACACTCAAGGATCACGAATATATGTGTTCCATGATTTGTAGATTTGTATTTGAATTGATTTGATTTTCTGAAGGAGGGGGTTTCATGTTTTGGAAGAAGGAAGGGGGCTGCCGTGATTTAGAGATTTAGGTTAGGTTAGAAAAGTGTATAAGATGTTATATGGTAGGTGCAAATTATTATTTTTATTGATTTTATATTTTATTATACTCAATTTTTGCTTGTTTTTCATCGTTTAAAAATCTGTGTGATCATCTGTTGATCCCGTTTTCAATAAAAATTGACATTAGCTACTCTTCGATGTTACGGACCCAACGAAACTTGTTTCATCAAATTCCGAATTTGTATGCATAAACAACGAATATTTAAAGTTAAAATATTAACTGTTTTTCATGGTAAAATCACGCACAGTCACATACTGACTCTAAAAATCACTAAACTTGAAACCCTACCATTATTCGACACTACAGATTCAATAGAAAAAGTTTTGCCGAATTCTGAGGTTGTCTCAACAATGTTCCATTGTAAACTGCTCAAATTATTGCATCGAACGGTTTCGTCGCGCCCGGCCACATACTAAGTCTGTTTGGCGTGAAATTTGAAGTCTAGGAATAATTTATTATTCAGAATCTAACAAAATCAGTTTCTTCGAAAACAGAGGTCATTTGCAAAATGCAACATTAATTAATTTCCATTAGTTTTATATTTCAAGACCCAAAGTTCAAGTTCAAAGGAAATCAATTTATAAAACATCATTTATACTGTCTTAAAACAATATTTCGAGATTCTAGGTTAAAACAAATTTGATTTAACCAACCGATGTTCGTATAAATTTTTCTATCCTATGGCAAGTGATACTTAAAATTTAATTTTAGCATTTTGGGAAAGGATATATATCATTTCAATCCAAATTATGGTCATAAGTGTTTATTAGTTCAACCTACGTTATGAATTCATTTTAAATGATCAATCCCATGTTTATTTGATGCCCATAACATCTAGGGTAAATGGTTGAGATTTATCAACATGAACAAACAATTCAACATCAATATATTAAACATATTACTTCAAGACCATCAATCAAACCAATATATCCAAACATTTTAATATCACATCAGTTTACTAGTTATCAGGTGTCGAGTTGAACTAGCAATTAAACGTCAAATTTAACTAACAGTTAAATTAAATTACACTGTCCAAGCAAATCAACATAAACATGCAATTTAAACTGTCAAACATCAATCAATACAATCATATCATAATATGAATTTAATTTAATTAACAATCGAATATTTTTGTTAGGTGTGAGTGGGTTTAATCACTCACTTTTAATTTCGAACTCGTTCGAAATCAAAAGTAGGTCCAAATTTCAACATTCTCAAAATCAATCCGCGACAGCTTCATGTTGTCCGAAATTGTAATACGAATCCAACGGATCCAACTGTGTGTAAAACTGAATTCGTATGAATAAATTGTTAACATTCGAATGCAAGGAATTTTAATATATATAAAATAATACAACAATCGTCACCCACCTATATGTCCTTGCCACGTCACTACTCTGTCTCCTTTCTTCATTGCGTAACCTCTTCCATGAACCGCGTAACCCAATTTTCGTTCAAATCACAAATCACGCACCTCATCTCAAAACCCCATTCAACGACCCAGTCATGCAACAATGTGCGCCTCCCTCCACGTTGTCTATGCCCTAGGTATAGGCCCACTCGCACATCTCTCTCTCCCACAATCGGCCTCAAACGTACGGCTTTGCTCAACAAATTCAGGCCTCCATGATTTGCTAAATCCAACAATCACCATATGGATTAAAAATTCTCGTCGAGAGGAACATAATTCTTTCTGGTATTTTTTAATTTTCTTGATTGGAATTGAAGATATTAAGCCAAGAAGGTTCAATGTTTTATGGCCATCAAAACAAAATGGTAGTCTGAAATGTATCAGGGTTTCATAAGATTATTTTAATAATAAATTTATCATTCTACATGATTTAGAGCCAAAAACGGGCCGATGTCCAAATCAGGCATTCTCACAAACTATTTATAGGTTTTAAGGCCTTCTGAACGCAATGAGACTAGTGCAAAGCCCAATTCCATCATCTATAATAGTTGCACTTAAAATTCCATTATTCTAATTAAATTGTACACCTAAATTGCTCGCGTTTTAAATTCGTACGATCAAACGACAATTCCGATTGACACGAAACTTGAATAGTTACAATAATTTATAATTGCGGATCCGATGAAACTGATTTCATCGAATTCTAGGATTGTTTGCAAAATGGCTATTTCCACATATTCATTAATAAAATATACAGTTTTCACTTATTCACCTTTTTATTAAATTCAAAAGTTTATACATTCTATTCAAATCAAAATAGAATTCATATAAACTTATAAATCAACTATCGATTATTGTGAATTCAATTTTCATTAATTACAAATTCAAACTTTTAGTTCAATTATAAATTATACAAATGAATTTCATTAAAATATATCAATATTAAATTCCAACTTCAATGTTTACCCATATAAGCATAATAATCAATTTATTTGCGATCAATACAAGTCACAATTGTCAAATAAGTTAAATTTAATTATTTTCACAATTAAATCAAGTTTCCACTATACAGTTTCATAAGTAAACCAATAATTTTCATTTACAACCATAAAATATTCAAAAATCATATTAAATTTAGTAATTTGAGTATTCGAAAAATACGGGTTGTTACACTCTCCTCCACTCAAAACTTTTCATACTCGAAAAGCCGTTGCAAGAAAATTGTCCACGTACATATTAAATCATATAATTTCTTATTCAACTTAAAAACAATTACCTATATAAAAAGTTTAATATAGGTTTTAAAACTCACAATTTCACAAAATTTTCTACGTCATAAATTCACGTAAAATTTCGGCAGATTCTCCTTTATATGGTTAGGTCTGGAAAACAACAATATATCATAAACATACATCTCATCTCAGTGATGAGGCATCCCAACAAAGGGGAAACAATACATAAAATTTAAAATACGATATATATATAACTTGGTATATATACCTTTCATTTGCGTATTAGCTGTTTATCTTATTTTTAAGAAAGCAAAAGCAATATTTTATGCGCAATCAGCTCCAGAAGAAAGAATATGTCACCCATACCCACTAAAACACTCAACAATAAATAAGAAGTTGCATATAAAAGAAATAAATCTATAAGTTTACAATAAAGATAGATGAAGTAGCAAATGCAACTAAAAAAGACAAATAAAATATCTAATCAATTATATTCATCCAACCAAGCACCGTAACAACATTTACAATGTCAATATTTTATTTATATAGTTTCATTGGTTCGTTTCTCTTTTAAACTGTTCATATTCTCATTATTATATCCAAATTCCTATTTACATTTGATTATTTTTATCGTTTCACATTGAATTTTTTTCAATTTCATTTATTTATATAACTAGTTTTCTATTTGGACACCATTATTCATTAGTGAAATAGATTTACTTAAGTTCCTTACCTCTATTCATATTCATTTGTATTATTCATCATTTTCAAATTTATTTAAATATCTCTTGTGACGGCCCGCCCCGGACCAGTCGACATTTCTCCGAAATGCGCTGTGCTGATGCCTGACCAGCACGGGACGGTCGTCAAAAGAAAAGAAGCAAGATGAAGAACTATCAAAGAACATGTAGTATATCTCACAGTGCATGGAATAAAATAATAATAGCATAACTTGACATAAAATAGGCGAGACAGCGCATAAGCTGAAAACTAAACCATCATAGCAGCGGAATCTAAAATACAGCTTATGATCCAATACCATTATTACAACTTCAAAATACTGTCTCTAAGGCAAAATAGAAACGGTACACTACTATTGCCCAAAGTAGTGACCAGCTATAGAACAGGGAGAATATATATATATATATATATGTATATATATATATATATATATATCATACGTGGATGCCTCTTGCTCGTCTCCGGTACAGATACTCGTGTAACCACCTAACCAGTCTCTAGTTCGCTCGTGTGAGCACCCAGAGTAATAAGAAGAAACGTAAAACTCTGGGTCAGACAACAGTCTGGTGTGAGTGGTAGCAAGTACACATCTCTAAGATGAAAAAATAACAAGTATAAGAAATCATACCTGAACCTGGGCCTGCAACCAAAGAGTTATAGCACACAAAAATGTATAGAACTCTAAGGTAACACTAACATAAAGTGTAAAATGGGAGTGTGCAAGTCATGGTGATAGCAAACATCAAACATAGCAATCAACCTTACGTCTCTCACTCAGTGCGTAAAGCATACGATACCCACCACTTCGATCACCCAATTCTTTGCTACGATCACTTTGCCCTTGGGTGCCACAATGACCCCATTGCACTGATCCATAACTACTAATCCTTCTCTCAGTGGTGAACCAAAATTATGGATATCCATAGCACCTTTGCACACGTCCCGCAGAAAAATCCAATCATGAAGTTAATATGTTGGTTCCCATCTGGATCCTGAGTTCTAACTTTCTTATTTGGACTACCTTTGCATCTCGGGTTTTGGTCATCATCTTTGTTCGGGTGTGCTTAGTGCTCCATTCATCACTTGGGTTCGATTCGTATGAAGCAACGATTCACAGTTCGTGCTCTTCCTCCATCCAGATTGGTTCGTGGGTCCTTGCACCGGTTCGTGGTGCACCTTGCATCGGCTCGCGACTCGCCCCTGACATCGGTATGTGATCATCTCCATCCGTGTCGGTTCGTGGACCTCGAGCAAAGGCGGCTCGTGGTGCTCCTGGTCGGTTCGGTCGTGTATTCCGGTTCAGGGAAGGTAACCGGTTAAATGATGTCGGCTCGTGAGCTTCTGGTCAGATCATGGCTCACCTAAACGGTTCGTGGTCCTCCTTTCATGGGTGCATCGGTTCTTAGCTTCCTCCGGTTCATGGTTGGTACACCTGGTTGGTTCATGGCACATAGGCCACGAGTGGTTCAGCTCGTGGGGTATCCCACGAGTGGGATCGGTTCGGGGGTCACGAACCTGATCCGGTCCCCTTTCCTGCATCTTCTTCTAGCAAATGTTTACGCCACACGACGATGTTTTCGACCATTTTAGCTTATGCAAACACAAACCATACCACACAGTAATAGCAACGTGTATAATCAACCATAATCATCAAAACAACAATTATAACATGTTAATATGGATCAAACACCCCCAAAACCCATGTTTTCCCCTTAATCTCCTTAATCATGGCTTAACTATACAATTAGCAAAACATGTCCAAATTAACCCAAATTTTTATTGATGCCTAAAATAATATTTTACAATTTTACAATTTTTTTCCAGATTTTTCTGAGTTATAATTTTTCTAATTATCACTAATCACCCATAATTAGCCGTAATTAGCGTAAAAACATGCTAATCACTCACCTTAGCCACAAATGAATTATAGATCTGAACTTTTCTACTGATTTGAGTCGAATTCCTATGCAACACAGCAGCTCCAACTCTGATTTGGTGTTGATTTGCCTTGATTTGATGTTGATTAGCTTAATCCTTGATTAGAAAGTGATTAGAGGTGGTTTAGAAGGTGGAAACCATTGTTAGGGTTGAAGAGAAAGTGTGTGGCGGCTAAAAAATGACAAAAGAGGGTTTCTCTTGCCCCTATCATCCCTTATATAACCCTAATTCTGAAATACCTAATTGGCCTAGCTGCTAATTACCCTATTAAGCCCGTTTAAGGAGTTTTTCCGTCTTCAAACCTTATTTCATCCATATCTCCCGAACGATAAGTCCATTTGATCAGTGTGACCATCTATGGAAAGGTAAACCATCATCCGAATCCAATGGAAGTGGTTTTAGGTCAAAATTCCTTACCAATCAAAAGTTATAGGCGAAACAAGATTCGCCAAGGGAAAAATGGTTATTTGAAATTCGACAAAAATCATGAACATGGGAAATGACCTCAGTGGTCCTTTACCAAAGCTGCACGACCATACGACTTCATACGAAAGAGAAATAAATATTTTACGATCCCCCAATGCGTAGAATGCGGGTCATTACATTCTCCGCCCCTTAAGAAATTTCGTCCCCGAAATTCCTTAACCAAAACATACAAAGGTTCCTGCATGCCTATCAATTATTCACAAGCAGCCAAACATACATAGTAGCACAACATTTCTATCCTAGCATACGGGATAACTAAATCGCAATTAAAACCTTACCAGGCAAAGAGTTCTGGATACATCTTCCTTATATTCTCCTCTGTTTCCCAAGTACAGTCATTCTCGTTATCTCCCCACTGGACCTTCACTAGTTTTACCGTCTTTCTTCGAAGTTGCTTCATATCATACTCTACAATACGAATCGGCCTATGGTTCCCAACTGCCTCGGGTTCCACCTCAATATCATCCAACTGATCTGGTACAATAGTTACATCAGGGTCGTGCACAAACTTCCTTAATTAGAAAACCTGAAATACATTGTGAACTCTCACCATCTTGTCAGGCAATCCAACTTCGTACGCCAAATCCGTAACTCACTCGAGAACAGGAAATGGACCTACAAACTTTGGTACTAACTTACCTCCCCTACCAAAACGAATCACATTCTTCAATGGAGAGATCTTGATAAATACTAAGTCGTTAACGGAGAATTCCAAATCTCTTCGTCTTTTATCAGCATAACTCTTCTGCCTATCTTGGGCAGCCGTTATTCACTGTTGAATAACCTTGATCTTATCTGAAGTTTCTCTTACTACTTCTGATCTAAGCACAAATTTTCTCATCGGTTTCCAATCAACATGATGGTGAGTTGTACGGTCTTCCGTATAAAGCTTCAAACGGAGTAATACCAATAGTGGATTGATAACTATTATTATATACGAACTCAACTAGATGCAAATGGTCATCCCCAGACCCTCCAAAATCCAATATACAAGCTCTATAGAGATCCTATAATCTGCGACTCACCCTCTCAATCCATTAACATTGGGTACAACCAGTCTTAGTGAACGATAAAACAACTAACCAACATCATCAATAAAGTATACGGGAATAGGTAGATTAACCATCAATCTACCAATCACATTACTAGAGAAGAACTCCAAGCCCAGCTCCCCACATTCGACAGTGACAGCCTTTATAAAAAAAAATCAACCTTACATCAGGGAAAAACCAGAATGACCCATTCAATCATAGCAATCGAAAGCAATCAAACAACATCACTCATAACATCCAGTTTATACATCTCGCGTGAACCATCCCAACCAAATTCAACATCCCTCGAGTACAACCCCCAGAGGCCTAAACCAGTATCAGACAAGCACCTAAGAAACGTCTCCTTCGACACTGGACAATCCACGTGAGACGGTTCAACAAAGAAACCAATCACTCATTACTGACTTTGGCCATCACTGTGAATCCTGCTTTAAAACCATCGTTAATCGTATGACTGGCTATGTCACCATACCATCTGTCAAGGGCTAACGATGACCCCAGTTCTAATCACGCTACTGCACGTCCAACGTACATTTGCCTCCCAGAGACGACTATGCCCATCTAATAATCCCAGGGTATTCGACTAGTCCAACTTGTCGTGCCCTTACTGTACCCTTGATTTGAGCCCGTTAGAACTTACGACAACGATAATCCCTTAATAACTCTCGTCGGCATCGCCGACGACTATCCATAAACTCAGACGCAGTCTCGAGTATCCATTAACCACCAATTCAAGTCCAATATGAGTCATCTTCCTACTCGTTGCATCTCCAAGATCAATGAACAACCATTATTTACGAGTTCAAGTCCAACTTGAATCGTCCTAACCTTCGTTGCATCTCCACGACCAACAAACCCCTCTTATCACTTTGAGATTTCCCCACTGAATTCCCTCTGAAGTTATTACCATTCTTGAATCAAAGAGAACATCAACATAAGGTCCTAAACAATCTATAGCATTCATCGAATAAGTCCTATCTATCACCTGCTAAAACCATGAATACGTCGATATCCATATGACTGGTCCAACCAATCTCAAGGGCTAATGGAAGCCCCGCCTCCAGACAGACTACTGTACATCCAACGCACGTTTATCCTCCAAGGATAACTAGATCACGTCCAATGGATCCAAGGTAAATGGGCGTCCCCAGATATCCCTGCTTCGAGTCTTCTTAGAACACTCCAAACTATCGACGATTCCTTGGAACTCCATCAGAAGAGCTATCCAAAATTCCATCTTCAACTCAAGTCCCACCCAAGTCAATCCACTTTCTTCCAGCCTTCTCCAGTCCAACTCGAGTCATCTCACAGTCCTACCGAGTCCCGCTCGGAGAAGTCCATATCATCGAACAGTCTTATCCTGTCACGGCTGCACATCACTCCTCGAGTAAACTAGGATATCATTCAATGGAAGTCACAACAACTACTTATATCTCTCAGCCTCTCTAACTCCAGCTATCATCACCATCACTAGGTAGGTACCCAATACCACTCTATACCTTTGGAGCCAGTCGACTTCCAAAATAATGACAAACCTAGTAAAGACCAAAACAAAGCAATCACAAGCAAACATATATCCATGACTCGATAAGACCAAATTACAACAAATCATGTAAGGCTAGTCGAACCACCAATCGGGTTCGTCACAACCAAAGGTCTATCGACAATCTTGGGTTCCAATCCCAACCTATCTACCAAGCCACTAGATATGAAAAAATGAGATGCCCTGGTATCAAACAATACTCGAACAGGAACATTATAAATGGAAAGCATACCTAGAATAACGACAACTTTTTCCTTCTGCGCTGCAGTTGGGGCATTCGACGAAGAAGGAACAGCGTTGATAACATATGCTTTCACGATCTGCTTCTCTTTAGGAGGTTGTGGACATTTATCCGTGATGTCCCGCTTGGCCGTAATTGAAGCACTTCCTTTCCCCAGGCTTTTCCCAACAATCTCTGGCACAGTGGCCCTTCTTGCTACAACTAAAGCACTCGCCATCTTTCTTATTCTTCTTTTTCCGACCATCCTTGGTTTGGTCTTGTTTCCTCTTATTCTGGGAATTATTCTTGCCTCCACTACTTGCCTACGGCTTTGGCTCCTCTGCATATGTAATAGCAAACTCAGTCTTTGACTTAGGGTAAAGGCTCTCTAATCTCAATGATTTCCCCACGATGGATTCGAAAGTCTCATCAATGTGGTTTATAAGTCTTTCTCCCAAACACCCATCTAAGCCAGTTATGAACTTCTCGTTCTTCTTCTCGGTAGTATCAATATGAGATAATCCATATTTCGATAAAATATCGAACTTAGCAATATATTCCAAGACTGCCCTACCATTCTGCTTAAGCTCCAAGAATTTCCTAAACAATTCAGATTTCTTAGCGGTAGGAATAAACTTGTCACTGAATCGGGCCTTAAACTGATTCCAAGTAACTTGATCTTCAGTAGTAGATACTTTAATATCATTCCATCAATTCATCGCCCGTCCTTGAAGCTGACGCGATGCTAGCTTTCTCTTCATCGCATCGTCGACTCCCAAATCCTCGAAGATGCGCTCACAATTATCAAGCCAATCTTGAACCTCTGTAGCCGATTCTGTTCCGAGGAACGACTTCCTACCAAGACTAGTATAATCCTTGCATACCTTGACGAAATGGGCTCTAGGCGCCTGCACCGCTGCACCACCACCGTTAGTAGCATTAGGAACTGCTCCCCGAGCATCCCTAAGCATCTCTCACATGAAGGTAGTAAAGATCGTCCTTATATCAGGGACATCACTATGGTTTGCTCCTGAGCCCGTACTCCTCGTATATCGGCTCATCGTTCAAAGTGTAAAGAGAAAACGATTAACCATCTCTATAGTGGTGCCAATGCAGTGCGACTTCATCCTTAGCTATACTATAGTGTATATATATATATATATATAGCTTGTGAAAACAAAAGTATCACAAATACGCGCTCTCATATACATATATTATCTCTCCCTGGAGACTTCCCATAGGTTAACTATGCAACATAGGCTCTGATACGAAATGTGACGGCCTGCCCCGGACCATTCGACGTTTCTCAGAAATGCGTTGTGCTGATGCCCGACCAGCACGGGACAGTCGTCAAAAGAAAAGAAGCAAGATGAAGAACTATCAGAGAACCTGTAGTATATCTCACAGCGCATGGAATAAAATAATAATAACATAACTTGACATAAAATAGGCGAGACAGTGCATAAGCTGAAAACTAAACCATCATAGCAGCAGAATCTAAAATACAGCTTCTGATCCAATACCATTATTACAACTTCAAAATACTGTCTCTAAAGCAAAATAGAAAAGGTACACTACCAATGCCCAAAGTAGTGACCAACTACAGCACAGGGAGAATATATATATATATATATATATATATATATATATATATATATATATCATACGTGGAAGCCGCCTGCTCGTCTCTGGTACAACTACTTGTGCAACCACTTAACCTGTCTCTAGTCTGCTCGTGTGAGCACCCAGAGTAATAAGAAGAAACATAAAACTCTGGGTCAGATAATAGTCTGATATGAGTGGTAGCAAGTATACATCTTTAAGATGAATAAATAACAGGTATAAGAAATCATACCTAAACCTGGGCCTGCAACCAAAGAGTTAGTACAACAAGATGTATAGTACTCTAGGGTAACACTAACATAAAGTGTAAAATGGGAGTGTGCATGTCATGGTTATAGCAAACATCAAACATAGCAATCAACCTCACGTCTCTCACTCAGTGTGTAAAGCATACGATACCCACCACTTTGATCACCCAATTCTTTGCTACGATCACTTTGCCCTTGGGTATCACAATGACCCCATTGCACTGATCCATAGCTACGAATCCTTCTCTCAGTGGTGAACCAAAATTATGGATATCGATAGCCCCTTTTCACACGTCCCATAGCAAAATCCAATCATGAAGTTAACTAGTTGGTTCCCATATAGATCCCGAGTTCTAACTTTCTATTTGGACTACCTTTGCATCTCGGGTTTTGGTCATCATCTCTGTTCGGGTGTGCTTAGTGCTCCAGTCATCACTTGGGTTCGATTTGTATGAAGCAACGGTTCGCAGTTTGTGCTCTTCCTCCATCCAGATTGGTTCATAGGTCCTTACATCGGTTCGTGGTGCACCTTGCATCAGCTCGCGACTCGCCCCTTGATATCGGTTCGTGATCATCTCCATCCGTGTCGGTTCGTGGAGCTCGAGAAAAGGTGGCTCATGGTGATCTTGGTCGGTTCGGTCGTGTACTTCGGTTCAGGGAAGGTAACCGGTTAGGTGATGTCAGCTCGTGAGCTTCTGGTCGGATCGTGGCTCACCTGAACGGTTCGTGGTCCTCCTTTCATGGGTGCACCGGTTCGCAGCTTCCTCCAGTTCGTGGTTGGTACACCTGGTCGGGTCGTGGCACATAGGCCATGAGTGGGTCAGCTCGTGGGGTAGCTTACGAGTGGGATCTGTTCGGGGGTCACGAGCGGGTCGGTTCGTGGGTCACGAACCCGATCCGGTCCCCTTTCCTGCATCTTCTTCCAGCAAATGTTTACGCCACACGACGGCTTTTTCGACATTTTAGCTTTTCTATGCAAACACAAACCATACCACACAGTAATAGCAACGTGTATAATCAGCCATAATCACCAAAACAACAATTGTAACATGTTAATATTGATCAACCACCCCCAAGACCCATGTTTTCCCCTTAATCTACTTAATCATGGTGTAACCATACGATTAGCAAAACATGTCGAAATTAACCCAAATTTTTATCAGAGCCGTAAAATAATTTTAGAATTTTACAAATTTTTCCTTGTTTTTCTGAGTTATAATTTCGCTAATTATCACTAATCACCCCTAATTAGCCGTAATTAGTGTAAAAATATGTTAATCACTCACCTTAGCCACAAATGAATTATAGATCTGAACTTTTCTACTGTTTTGGGTCGAATTCCTATGCAACACAGCAGCTCCAACTCTGATTTGGTATTGACTTGCCTTGGTTTGATGTTGATTAGCTTAATCCTTGATTAGAAAGTGATTAGAGGTGGTTTAGAAGGTGGAAACCATTGTTAGGGTTGAAGAGAAAGTTTGTGGTGGATGAAAAATGACAAAGGAGGGTTTCTCTAGCCCCTGTCAGCCCTTATATAACCCTAATTCCGAAATACCTAATGGGCCTAGCTGCTAATTACCCTATTAAGCCCGTTTAAGGAGTTTTTCCATTTTCAAATCTTATTTCAGCCATTTCTCCCAAACGATAAGTCCGTTTGATCAATGTGACCACTCTACAGAAATGTAAACCATCATCCGAATCCAATGGAAGTGGTTTCAAGTCAAAATTCCTTACCAATCAAAAGTTATAGGCGAAACAAGATTCGCTAGGGGTAAAACGGTCATTTGAAATTCAGCAAAAATCCTGAACATAGGAAATGACCCCAGTAGTCATTTTCCAAAGCCGCACGACCATACGACTTCATACGAAAGAGAAATAAATATTCTGCGTTCCCTGATGCGTAGAATGTGGGTCGTTACATCTCTTTTCTCTTCATAATACAGAAACCAGGAGTACAAAATTTTTTGGCCATAGGTTTATTTAACAATCTTATTTACTTTACTTAGTTGAATTCAATTTCCATAACAACATTTTATGGTCCAAACTTATGTCTTCTTTAATTTCTGAACCCATCAATATAATTTCACCATTTATTATTCATAACTATACTTGTGTAGTATGTAATTGTCAACTTCTATAACATTTTCACTTCTTATATTCTACGGTAAGTTATATATGTTACAGAAAAGATTTTATAATATACAAATTCAATATTATCCGATTTGCTTCAATTTTACCATTTCACATTCCTAAGAGATTACTTTATTTCATATTTCTCTTAGATTCATTTTATTTATTTCACAATTCAAAGTTTTGTAAATTCAAGTTTAATTCATTACTTCAATCATTTGAGAACTGAAGAATTCAACTTTGTGTTCATTTCCAAATCAACTTTTAAAATATTTCATATATTATATCTCTTATATCAAACCAAACTATATAAGATTTAATTGAAATTCAATTTTCTCAAACAAATTATAAACGTTTTAAGTGGTATCCCCTACTCAGACTCGAAAATTATGTGTGCACTCATCACCGAAGTCATTTCCCAAAGACAAGAAGGGAATACACACTTATTTCCATTAAATCAATTGAAAATAATTTCTGTATGAAACTACTTTTAATATATAAATATATTATTTCAAACCATTTGCAAACCAATATTTCAAAAGCGCCTGAATTTAAATTCTCAATTCCATATTCAAGTTTATCTTATTTCATTATCAATTTATTTTCAAAATTTCATTTTTCTTAAAACCATTCAATAGTCAATAGTTTAGTTATATTGACTAATTAGACAAATTTAATAGGTTTTCAAAATAACTCCTTATATATAAAATGTATCCAAAACAATGTTGTGTCGATCAGTTCTATTCGAGTGTTTAGAAATCCCTATCTATGCCTTGGCGTCCCAAGTACCGACTAGAATTCATAAATACTCAACGGAGCAAACCAACACAATACAAAATCATTTTTATATCAAAATTACAAATATGCTCTCTCATATACACTCAAACTCATTTTAGGATATTACCACCCAATCTCTAATGAGTTAATCCCAAATAAAGCTAAGGTAATCGCTAAACCTGGCTCTGATACCAACTGTAACTACCTGGATTTTTGGTCGCTCAAATCAACAAAAATCCATAAATGTCGAGTTAAAGGAATCAAAAGATACAGATAGTTATTAGGATTAATATAAGAAAATGAAGAAAAACAATCACAGAATCTCACAATTGAAGGAAAAAATATAATAAACAAACAACAGTTCATGAAGCTGTTAAATTATACATTACAACAATACATTAGGGTTAACTATCATAAAACATGCCAATATGCTTCAGCAGAATAATAATAATAAATACGTCTGTTAAGCTCCATCTTCATCTTCATAACAGTGTCTTCAATAACTAAAAACTCAGGCCGACCTTAGCACAAATGAAACAAAATGTAAGACCCCTAAGTCCCACATCGTGGAAGCCTGTGTGAAGTGGGTACTTATATAGCAGAGCCCATCTCTTACTAACGCCGAGGCATTTTGAGAAACAAAACCCCACACCTATACGGTGGCTAAGTTGGGGACAATATCTTGCGCGAACGGAGGTGCGGGCTGTTACAGTGGTATCAGAGCCAATACCCAGCCGGAATTGTGGCTCCTGTGTGGACCACAACGCTTGGGTGATGTGTTCGTGAGCCAATGGGGACGTTAGGCTCTGTAGGAAGGGGAGAATGTAACACCCCTAAGTCCCACATCGTGGAAGCCTATGTGAAGTGGGTACTTATATAGCAGAGCCCATCTCTTAATAACGGCGAGGCCTTTTGAGAAACAAAACCCCACACCCAAACAGTGGCTAAGTTGGGGACAATATCTTGCGCGAACGGAGGTGCGGGCTATTACACTAAAATACTCGGATCAGAACTAAAATATTCTCATATCAGTCAAATCAAAATCATATAATAATATGAGTGCAATGGCTTCAGAGATGCTTACGGTAATTCACATCTCATATCCAAAGTGTTTGTGAGTGTTGTAACTTAAGAGATGTTACGGGAATTTCCATCTCCTAAAGATCGGTCAAACTAGATATAATAAGCTATTATAATAGTGTCTACGGGAAATATAAAATGTTAAAAATAGTGAAAGTAGGATTACCATTATTACGCTTACACCGTTTATAATACCATAGTCTATACAGATACCGTAAAGTCCTCCATAGACTATCAGAGGGCACTCCATTGGTACGGTACAAATCAAAGTCGTAGGGGATCGATTAGGATAAATATGACAAATCATCGAGGAAATAACCATCAGTAGGATTCTACCGTTGCGGACCCAAGCCGGTGGTAACGCATAGCCGCGGCTATAGCCCACCCTAGACAAAACTCCCAAATTCAAAGGCGCCCAAATAAGTCACAAAGTAAGATATATGGAATCGAAGAACCATGTCTGCTAAGAGTAGCTAACTCACATTGGCTTGTGTATGGATCCTGTTTTAGTCATTTCAATTATGAATCGAAGGTCAAGGCTATCCATCATCGTTCTCTTTCTTCTAATCCAGTAATCGCCTCCAAATCGTCCTACTTCATTTTGGATTCTCCGCTACATGCACAATTATCAAGGTGCTTTTGGTATTGGTAGAGAGTATGACAATATCTGATCCTGGTCTCTTTAAGAACCAAACGTTTACAATTTTCACACCGGTCGGTTATTTTACATTTCAAAGGGGTTCATACTTCATATCAAAATGTCTGATTTTTTACTTTAAACTCATTTCAATAGTCAAGATATAATATTTCATATTAAAATCTCCGTTTAAAACCAAATTAGAATCTTGAATCAATTCCAATCTTAATTTTTCTCTGAATATTTAAAATAGTTAAAAAGTATAATAAACTAGTTTAGATATATATATTTAAAATAGTTTCAAAACAAATACTTAGGAAAATAAAAGTTTAAATAAATAGTTTTGAATATAAAATAGTATGTATCAAAATTTGGTTAAATAAATATATATATATAGTTAAATATAAAATAAGTTTATAAAATAGATAGTTGATTGTTAAAATAATTAATTTAAAATAATTAATATATATAAGTTAAAATAAAATAGTTTATAAAGTAAAATAATTTATAAAGCAAAATAATTTATACAGTAAAATGGTTATTTATTAAAGTAGTATAAAGTAGTTATTATTTACCAAAATTGTTTATATAATGGTTTAAAATAAAATAGTTAGAATTAGGATCGTTTCTTCCAAATTTCAATTAAACCCGAGGTCATATTTCAAATCAAATCAACATTTTAATTCGATTTAATTCCTACTTCAAATAAATTTGATTCATAAAATCTGGTTCAGATATTTAAAGTTTTACATAGAATTCACGTTTTATAATCATTTCAATTTATAGCAAACCTTGAGTTTACAATTCAAACATTACTTTAAACCCAATTGATTTAAAGTAAGATTTAGAGATGGGTAAACAATTCAATTTTTCAGTAGATTTAGTTTATATTCAATTTTATTTTTAACTTCAGTTTGCAACATTAATTAATTTCCATTAGTTTTATTTTCAAGACCCAAAGTTCAATCAAAGGAAATCAATTTATAAAACATCACTTATATTGTCTTAAAACAATATTTCAAGATTCAAGGTTAAAACAAATTTGATTTAACCAACCGGTGTTCGCATAAATTTTTCTCTTCTATGGCCAAGTGATACTTAAAATTTAATATTAGTATTTTGGAAAAGGATATGTATCATTTCAATCCAAATTAGGGTCATCGGTATTTATCAGTTCAACCTTAGTTCTTAATTCATTTTAAATGATCAATCCCGGGCTTATTTGATGCCCGTAAAATCTAGGGTAAGTGGTCGGGATTTATCAACATGAACAAACAATTCAACATCATTATATTAAACATATTAGTTCAAGACCATCCATCAAACCAATATATCCAAACAGTTCAATATCACATCAATTTACTAGTCATCAAGTGTCGAGTTAAACTAGCAATTAAATATCAAATTTAACTAACTGTTAAATTAAATTACACTATCGAAGCAATTTAACATAAACATGCAACTTAAATTGTCAAACGTCAATCAATATAATCATATCACAACATGAATTTAATTTAATTAACAATTAAATATTTTAGTTAGGTGTGAGTGGATTTAATCATTCACTTTTGATTTCGAACTCATTTGAAACCCAAAATAGGTCCAAATTTCAAAAGTTTCAGAATTAGTCCGCAACAGCATCATGTTGTTCGGAATTTCGATACGAATCCAACTGCGCGTAAAACTGAATTCATATGAAGAAATTATTAACGTTCGAATGTATGGAATTTTAATGTATATAAAAAATAAAACAAACGTCACCCACTTATATGTCCTTTCCACATCACTACTCTATCTCCTTTCTTCTTCATTGTGTAACCGCTTTTAGGAACCACGTAACCCAATTTTCATTCAAATCACATATCATGCACCTCATCTCAAAGTCTTCTTCAACGATCTGATCATGCCACGAAGTGCGCCTCCCTGCCCATCGCCTAATCCCTAGGTATGGGCCCACTCATAGGTCTCTCTCTCCCATAGTCGGCCTTAAACCGCACGGCCTTCCTCAACAAATTCAGGCCTCCACGATTCGCTAAATCCAACAATCACTGTATGGATTGAAAAATCTTGTCGAGGGCAACAATTTTCATTTTGGAAGTTTTTAATTTCGTTTATTGGATTTGAATATATTAAGCCAAGAAGATTCGAAGTTTTGTGGCCATCGAAAGGAAATGGCGGCCTGAAATGTATTAAGGTTTCGGATGATTATTTTAATAATAAATTATTTGTTCTTCGTGATTTAAAGCCAAAAAATGGTCCAGTGTCCAAATCAGGCATACTTGTAATGTCCCGTATTTTTACGGTGTAATAGTTAATTTATTTAATTATTTAAATAGTGATTTAGAGATTTAATGGTTTAAATTAAATAACTTTGAATATTTAATTAATATAATAATTAAATAATATATTTAATTCCGAAATAATCAAAATTAGCCGAAATGGCAATATTGTGTGAATTGGGCAATTCAAAATATATAATTCAGTTTAAAATTGAAAACGAATATATTTAATTAACGATGGTTGTACGTATAATTATATTGTAATTATAATCGAGCTCGAAATGGCGCGACAGTTCGTAATTTGTCAATTCGAACTTTAAACGAATATACAGAATCCGTTTTAAATCGGATTTGTGTGAAACAAGAAACGTTCGGAGCCGGTGAACTATATTTTTCTAATGGAAGAGAAAAATCGGGATTTTGTCATGTAGATTGTGAATTATGTCCAAATCAAATTTTCGAAAAGTAGCTATGGAATTCCTTTATAATTTATAACGATTTATTTAAAGTATAAATGGATTTTCAATATAAATTGAATATAGATTTAACCCGGATTTGAAATATTGAGTTGTAAACCCTGACAGGTATATTGTGGAGCTGCATAGCATTCTGTGTTAATATATACGATAATATTAAATTATTTTTATTTTATTTAATTATTTTTAAATATATTAATATTTAAATGGGTTTATTTAGAGCTTTAAAATTAGCCAGTTTTGCAAACGACCTCCATTTTCGATGAAACTAATTTTGTTGGATCTGGAATAGTAAATTATTGTAGATTTCAATTTTCGTAATTTTTGGAGTCAGTGTGTGGCCGTACGGATTTTTAACGTGAAAAACAGTTAGTATTTTGATGGTTAAAAATACGTTGTGTGAGCAAACGGAGTCCGAATTCAATGAAACAAGTTTCGTTGGGTCCGTAATGTCGAACTGTAGCTGCATGCCCATTTTCATGATTTTTGGATGTTGTAAGTGGTCACACGAATTTTTAAATAGCAAAACAAATAGCGATAGATTAAAAATAAATATAAATTTGAATATAAAAAATATTTTTATCTTACTATAAATACCCCCACAAGTTTACCTTAACCCTAAATTTTCATTTTCGTAGTCAATCCTCTCAACAACCACCAGGTTTATTTTCTTTTCCTCCGCAGCTAGAAATCGACCACTTCAAAATTCCAAATAAAATTAAATAAAATCCTATAAATCGTATAATATATAGATTTGAGTTTGAATTGGTGTAAGCTTTAATCTAGTACGCATTTTGTTCTGTTCGACGTCCTTCTCGTTCGCTAAAATTAGTGAGGTGCCACCTAGAGTTCGGTTTGGGTAAGATGTAAGGAGTTTTAAATCAATTCGAATTCGTATTGGTAATCAGGAGATCGAGTAGCTCGGTTTGTGATTTTATTGGAATTTTTAGAATTTAAAACTATCGATGCTTTTACTGTGCATCGTAAAGGAGAGTTGAAAGTTGCATCTGGTTTCATGGTTTCGAGTTGGAGAAAATTGATTTGGGTTGAACGAGATTTTGATAAGAAAGAGGTTGGTGGTCTTCGTTTGGAAATTCATGGAGTATGGCATGAATGGGATTGAGCTTAGGTTCGATTATGGCATTTTAAGGGAGCAGGTCACGGGATTTTTTCGTTGAGGAAGAAGGATTCATTTTAGCGGGCTGGTAATTGCGTAAATGGACTGGAAGAAATAAGGTTAAGGCCCATTTATAAAATCCAAGTTTTAATTTATTTAAATCGATGTACAAACTTGTATAATGTATATCTTTATCATACATTATCAAAATTGAACGAAACAAGATCCGATTGTATTGTATGGACGGTGGCTACGCAACCGAACTGATTGGGAGTGAATCAGAGCTCGTTACAATTTATAGCGAAATAAATTGTCTGTCTGAATCAACCAATAGTTATCGTTATTTAACGATGACCATCCAATGTGAGTAAATCTCACAAACTCTGCTCAATTATATTTTTATAACGTATTTCTAGAATTGATAAATGATGGTTGATTGCTATGTGATGATTATTTGGTTGAATTGATGATTTGTTGTTTGGAATTACAGATAACGATATACACACCTATCATTAAACAAACATTGGTTCTGTTTATCAGAATAGTACATACTGAAATGAAATTGATGTGAATTATATCGTGTAACATCTGTGGATGCAGGGAAAACAGGTTGGAGGGATCCAACTAGATTCCTCAAATATTTATAACTGTTTTTCATATATTCTTATATATGATGTGGTATATAATCTGTTATAGATTATGTGTGTTTGGATGATGATTGATCCTTTTGATTTGGTATTTTAATACCATAAGTGATACTGGAATGTAGAAAAGGAAAATTTCAAAGTGTATATTGAAAATAAAAAATTTATAAAATCAAAGGATTTTATAAAATGAATATTTATATAGAAAATAAATAGAATTATAAAAGGAATATTTATTTGGAAAATAAATAGTATTGAATAGGAAATATTTGTAAAACAAATAGAATTGAAAAGGGAATATTTGTAAACATGTACAAATAGAATTGAAAAGGAAATATTTGGAATCATTTATAAATAGAATTATAAAGGGGATATTTATTCAGAAAATAAAAAGGAGTTATAAAAGGGTGTATTGTATAAAATGAATAGAACTTTATAAAATAAATTAAGTGGGAAATAAATATTAAATGGAAATCTGTTTTTAATAGATGAAGGGGAAAGATTAATTTAATGTAGAATTAAGTAGAAATCTGTTTTAACAGATAAAATGGAGAAGATTAATTTATAAATAATGTTTTATAAATTAAGTAAATAATTTGTCAATGGATAAATTGAATATATAAATATGAATTTATATATGGAAGCAAAAATCGGTTTTAACATCGATATTTGAGATTGAAATTGGATGTAGCAATTATAAAAGGATTTATAAACAAGATTTAAGTGTTAGAAGTAAAACGGAGATTTCGTATGAATAATTCTATAAATAGAAGTGTAAATAGAATTTGGAAATGGGATATTATTTTAAAAATATGAAATCAAACTTAATGGATTATAAAAAAGAAATATTTTCACATTCGATGTGAATAATGGATTAAAATAAATATTTTATAAATTAAAACATTTATAAAGAAACTTGGGTTTTGAAATACGAATTCAAATGGGAAATTGAATGAGAAAGGAAATAGAGTTAAAATAATATTAGTTAATCGAATAAGAGTTAGTCGAATATTAGTTATTCGAATAAGAGTTAATTGATTTAGTTATTCGAATTAGAGTTAATCGAATTAGTTATTCAAATTATAGTTAATCGAATTAGTTGTTCGAATTAGAGTTAACCGAATTAGTTGTTCGAATTAGAGTTAATCGAATTAGTTATTCGAATTAGAGTTAATCGAATATTAGTTATTCGAATAGAGTTATCGAATATAGTTATTCAAAGGAGAGATTCTCGAATATAGTTATTCGAAAGGAGATTATCGAATTTAGTTTATTCAAAGAGGCATTATCGAATGTAGTTTATTCGAAAGGGAGTTATCGAATAGAGATTATTCGAGAGAGGATTATACGTTGGTATTCGACTATATTGAATTTAGGAAAGTATCATTTACTTTCTGGTTTTTAAACCAAGATTTATTTATTTAATAAATCCTTTATTTATTTATTCAAATTAAGAAATAAATGTCATATTTAAGTTATTATATTTCAGAAGCATGGGATTATAACATTATTGTTATAATCAAATGATTTCTATATAAGGAAATGGATTTGTAAATAGAATCCGAGAGTTACGTAAGGAAGGTTGTTGAAGATTTAAAATGTGAACTTTGTCTATTTCGAGGTTAAAAATGTTGTTCAGTCAAGGTCTGAGAGGAAATTATACCCCAACTTGATTGACTTCATTTTTAACTAAGGAATGGTTAAGGTTCGATAGGGAAAGTTAGTTAAGTAAATTTAGTTAATGAGTGTGATGGTTTGAGTTGGCATAGTGATGTTTTATTTAAACATCTGTTTAAATCAAATGAATGAGTTTTGGAAATGTTTTCCAAATAAGAAATTGGAAATGTTCCTAATATAGAAAATAAGAAATAGGTGTAAATATGGACATGTTTTCAAATGATTAATAACGTATATATAGAAAATAAGAATTTACGGATATATGGAAACGAGAATAGGGAAATGAATAATTGAATGGCAAATTAAATTAAAGGGGATCAGTGTTGATTGATGATTTGCTTGGTAAGATTTCCATTTGGAAATACGACCGTTGTTTGCACACATGTTTTCCTTTGATAGTAAAATCACCGACTATCAAAGTTTTTGACCATTTCCATTGTCAATACGGAGAGACTGGGATCAGATTCATTGTCTGAAAACCACTCCGTATGGGCATTAGCATTGCGAATCAAATCTTATGAAGATAATTGAAGACGGAGTTATGCAAGGTCTGTCCTATTTACAGAATAGTGCCTTCGGTTTGTCCATACCCATGGCAACGTGTATAGACGAATGTCTGACAGAGTATGTCTAATGGATCACGTAAGGTCGCTTCAAACATATCCACGTTTGGTAGCGGAGGAATTCATTTCTCTTAGCTTTATACCCATGGTATTTTTATGGAAATCAATTTGTGATTTGGCGGGTATGACGATGTGGCATTCAAAGTAAATGGAGTTGTGATCTATCAAAAGATACGTTATGACCTCAAGCCTCATCAACCGGGAAATGACAAAAATCAGGCAGGCAGCATGGGTAAGTGGGTCGCCCCCATTAGGGTGTACTGTCACCATCTAGAGAATATTCATATTTGTTACTTCTTTTCACTTCTGTATCTCCCGGGAACGGTTATGTTGCTAGCAACCATAGGTGACAATATATTCGATACACTCAAGAGAAATGAGTGGTCGGTCATGTGTTGGCCGGGTTGCAAGACGTTCTTGTTGAACCCAGTGTATTCCTTTCTAGAGATACAAAATCGGCAGGTGGTTCCATACCTTGTCATAGTCGGAATCCAATCTCCAATAAGCGCCTCTGGTTTTGATTGTATACTATATATATGTGGAGCGTGAGATGCAAGCGTTCTGCTAGATTGTTAATTATTTGTGATTAGACACTATTATAATATCAGAAAAGTATTGAATTTTTGAAAATATGTTAGGTTATCGTAAGGTAAAAACCATCCGTGTTTATGAGTGGATCGGTCTTACGATTATCATTTCATTTGAAATGATTTTTAAAAGTCAAACCAAGTGGTTGGAGTTTACTCACACCAGTCCCATGACTGACCCAGAGTTTATTTTGTTTTGTTTTCCCTAAACTCTTGAGTGCCCAAAATTTGAACGGGCAGTCAAGTAGTCGGGATTTACATATACACTAGATGGAACTTGTAGCAGGAGGCTTCAGCAGGATTTTGTAGATATTGTTTAATTCCGCTGTGATGTAAGTATTGTACTCTAATATATAAATACATATTTGTGCTTTCAATATTGTTATTTTGTATACTATATTTTATTCGTTCCGCTGTGAGATTCGTGTTACTCTGATGTTGTTGTGTTGTTGTTCTTCTTCTATTCTAATAGTTCTACCTTATCTATCCTCACCCTCTAACTTCTTTCTATTAACTACCCAATATTTCCGATGCTTGGATAGTCGACATTGGTTTTAAATGTTGATTTTCTGGGTCGAAAATTCTTGGGTCGTTACAGCGATATCAGTGCTGAAGGTTAAGTGATTACCTTGACTCTGTGGCGTGACTCAGTAGAGATGGGGTTAGTAATACCCTAGATTGAGTTGAGTGTAGATATACGAATGAACGTATTTGTGGATTTTATAAAAATGGTTTTATATTGTGGAGATTTGTTGGTTGAGTGGTTTATGAATTCTGGTCGATCAGTTCGATTTAGTTTATTGGTAGAAGTTTCTTCACACTTGAATACGATGAACCGGCACTGTATGTTTTGAAAAGAGGGTAAACGAAATAATTTTACCCAAACTATATTTTTGATGTAAGGAAATGATTAATATTTGAAGTATTATAGTATATTGGGTATATTGGTTGTTATTATAATCGAATGAGATTATAAAAATAAAATGGTTATATATAACCAATCAGAATTCATATATGTAAAGTATATGAAATCAGGTGAATTAAATCTGAATTTAAATCAGAATTGAAACTAAAACTCTGGAAACTTGAATAAGTGTTTATAAATGGATTGAATTGAATATATGAGAATTTTAAAATCCTAGGAGATTTTAATTTGTTTTACAAGCATTGCGAATGGTATTTTGAAATAATTTCAAAATAGAACTGTTTAATAATGGTTTTGAAAAGTGATATAGTATTGAACTCACTTTGATCGTTGGGAAATAACTCTAATGATTCTGGCCACATCCTCAGCGTTCATTTTCGAGTTGCAAGTGACGGATTACTACCAAAGAGAATGTTTTGAGAAAAACAAGTTGTTTAAAATCCGAGAAGGGATATTTGGTTTTAGAAAAGCAAAGCTATTTAAAATTCCCAGGAATAGACTGTTGGAATTAAAAACAAATTGAATTTGGGTTAAAGCCAGTTAAGTGGAAGCTGTATTGAAATGGAGTGATGTCAAGTCAAAATGGAATTTGGTATATAATTGGACTCGGTTGAGTAAATGGTTTGATTTTTGAAATAAAAATCAGAAGTGTGACTATGGGATGAAAATAACTGATTAGAGGAATGAATTAGTAAATGGAATATATGGATAGAACTTAACGAAGTTCAGTATAGTGGATTGATGAGTTAGGAGTTTGGAATCGAGAATGGAACTCGAAATTGAAGTGGAATTTGACTTGGGTATAAGTGAAGATTGGGTTCGAGGATAAAAATTGATTTGGAGTTTGATTGGGATGACATTAGTGTATGCTGAATTGGTAGCAGATGTAAAGGACATAATGATATGCCTGGAAAAAAGGTACATGTTTACTTTTATTTGAGTTTGGTGATTTATGAGACTGTTTGGCAAGCCGCTTGGCTATTTGATTTTCTTTTGGGTTGGAGAAGGCCTAGAGAGGTGAGTTGTAGTTGTACCGATTGAGCCGTACAAAGGAGGTGCTGGTGAAATTTTCCGAAAAAAATTTAAGGCTTTAGAAAATTTTCATAATTTTTTAAAATTTCATTTGTCGGAAGGAATTAATATTTTAATTGAAATTCATTTGGTATAGTGAAACTGAAGTTAAAGAAGTAAACAAATAAATTTTAACCAATCAATAGAGATGTTTTCTACCTTAGCAATTTTGAGGACGAAATTATTTTAAGGGGGGAAGAATGTAATGTCCCGTATTTTTACGGTGTAATAGTTAATTTATTTAATTATTTAAATAGTGATTTAGGGATTTAATGGTTTAAATTAAATAACTTTGAATATTTAATTAATATAATAATTAAATAATATATTTAATTCTGAAATAATCAAAACTAGGTCAGACCCGTGCAATTACACGGCTGCCTTGAGTTGAAAATGAAAATAAAACTTGTTTCTCATTGTGTCATCATCACAGTATATTGCTAAGTTAGTACAACATCAAATATAAAACTCCTTAAACCGATACAGCATTTTTTGATTTGGTAAAAAAGGAATAACACTGTAGCACTTTGTGTTTATTTAATACTTAAAGTTGTTATTACGAATTAAAGCAGAAGGAGTCCACTTGTAAATATGTGGAGAACATTGTATTATAACTTCAACTCGTTATACAATTATAGTTTAATTAGTTTAACAATACGTTGTACAAAAATGTAAGAACGGAAGAAACAATCATCACAAAACTGCCACTGTAATTTCGGATCAATACTACCTTAACTAAAATATACATTACAAGTAATTAGTGCCATCAGTTTTCAGCTTTTACATCATACTAAATCTTTTTTTGTTTTTGTTTAACAACAATATCCCTATACGTACAGAACGCAATCATTCCATCTGTCACCAAGTTCCACATGTTCACCGCAAAAAGAAAATGGGTCCGTAAATCTATAGAAAGTAAATTCTTGTCAATATCATATTTATTTAATAACTTTAAAACTCAGCGCCGTCACTTCATCTCCTACAATACTCTTTCCTCCTCAACTTCTCTCTTCAGTAAAATGAGAAATCCCAAACTGTTTGTCAAAGGAAAAAAAATCAATAATGGCGGACCCTTCTTTGTGCATAGTAGCCTATGTAGAAAGTGGTGCGCTGACTTTGCAGACGCTTAGTTTTGCTCTCTCCCGTGCTTTCGAACACGATGATTGGGAGACATTCCTAATACATGGAAAACGTTTTCTAGTTAAATGTCCTAACCACGAAACCTATCTACGTGCGCTCGAGATGAGAAGATTAAGAAAAATAGGTGCTTTCAAATATACAATTCTTCTCCAATCATGGGCGGAATATGAAAAGGACTAAATTCCAAATCTTGAACCTATGTCATGGGCGAGGATTGATGGTTTTCCAGAATTTTCAAGAAACAATTTTGAAGAAGTTAGAGAAGCATAGAAGACAATGGGTGTGGTACATGCATTGGATAATTGCCAGCATTCCCGCTTAGATCACACGTACTTGTTTGTACAAATGCAATTCTATGTTGGTGTTGATACCTCTTGCAAAATAGTCGCTCATGTAAAAAATTCAAGTTACATGCTTATAGTCGAACGTTGGAGAGAGTTTCATCACACCAAGGACCCCGAAACAGTTCTTTTTGGCTTGGATTATGAAAGGAACGTGAAATACTTTCTTCAACTGGTTCGTAATGAGGACATTCAACATTTAAATTTAATTGATCCATATGATAGGCAAGGATATGAACCACCTTCATCGCCTGGACCTACTCCTTCATTTTTACATGCCATCCCTCATAGGGACTCGGTGGAAGTGGTGGGACCGGCTGAAGGCTAGAGACAGTGGCCTGAATCTCCTGAATAGTTAGTGCGTGATTATGACTTTCAAGTTGACGAACAACAGCCACCAAGGATATCCACTGAATCTCCTATTAATCCAGTCTCCCAACCAATTCAGCCAAAGCGCAGACATATGGTGCTTCAACGGCGATCGCTGGTAAGCAGGACCAGGTCACTTCCTGGAACATCGGCTCGTGCAGACTCTGCTCCATGCAGATTCACCGTTCCAATGCAAGTACAGCACGAATAATCGGAAGGCATTACAAATACTGAATGGCTAGCAAGGAGGCAAAATCGGTAAGTAATCATTTCATGTGTTTATGCATATCTTATGTACACTATGTTTATCTATGGACATGTATCATATGTTTGTATCTTTCGGTTTATGATAGCGTGCGATTGATGGTTGCTGACATGGGGATTGTAGTTCAATCCCAAAATACACTATTTTTTTGGCTACCGATCTGGTTTGTAGATTAGATATGTTAATTAATTGTGGTATGTAGGTGTGTAGTGATATGTTGGTGTATTATCACTTGATGATCTCTTCAAGCTGTTGTTGTGTCACTAAGTTTGACAAAATTTATTTATGTAATATGCTGTACCTTCGAATATTAAAGCATAGATCGGTTAATGTGAATTAGTTTCACTACATTTTAGTTGTTTATTGGAGACCTAAAAAAGGGTTCACAAATTCAAATTTTATTGGTTGTTGCTTTTTTGTCTACATGCACTTCATTTCTGGAATATCAGAAGAGGTAAAGTATTAATAGTTAGAATAAAATGCAAGAAACTATAATAGTGTTTAATATCAATGATGCAAAAATATGGTAAACATGCACACTACTGAGAATAGAATTAACATTTATGTAGAGGAACAAAATAAATCCACGTACAGTTCACGTTCTGTAATTCATTGTTCTCATCTAAATGAAATATATTAAGCAGGTTGAAGATTGCACACTTGTATTATTTTTTTCAGTCCGAACAAATAACACATGAATATTCACATCATGCGTCGTGCTGTTTGTCCATCTTTTAGTCAGTTCAAAGCACGTGCTAGTATTGTTTAAAATAGATATTGATGATGCGTACGTAAATACCAACTTATACAAATGAGTTGAAACAAACAAAATACCATTGACAAAAATTGATACTTATAGCGTGACCAAAAAACAAAAACTGATATAAAAGCATGAAACACATAAAATTTATGTTAAAAGTCTTCATAACATTAAACATACATCCCTTCTTTCTAAATTCCTTGCTGTGCTAGGCACATTCTGTTCAGTAGTAATAAAAGGAGAGGCTGCTTTCTTTTGCACTTTCTTCTTGAGCAAGAGTTATCTTCTTTATGTTTGGCCATGTAGAAACCTTAACCTGTAAGTACAGTTTGCATGTTAGTGAAAAAGTTCTTTTCTATGCATTATACAAATATAAAGACTGAAGTACAACATGCATGTTTAGGAATGTATATAAACACATACCTGCACATTCGATCCATCCTTGCTAAAATGTGCATACAAAACGTATGTACCCATTAAAATATGCACATGCAATATGTGCACACTTTTTCCAGCAAACCTGGCATCCCAGTTCACAGATTGCCGTAAACCTCCTTGTATACTACATTGATTATACTGTTCTTTATGTTACCATGCCCATCACATATCAAGATTTTCAATCCTTTTTTCGATTTTACTCTTGAAATTGCCACATACTGTTGGCCATGGCTGAACACAGGTCTAGGTAAGTATAATCCAACGTGAGAAAGATATTGACCTTGACTTTTATTAATGGTTATAGCAAAACAAAGAATGACTGGAAACTGCCTTCTTTGAAGTTTGAATGGGTATTTGTTATCCGATGGAGACAAAATCATGCGAGATATAAATACTTTGTGTCCAAGATTACGACCTGTGATGATCTTAGCCTCAATAACATGATGTCCCAATCCGCTCACCTGCAGTCTAGTACCATTGCACAATCCTTCATTTTGATCAATATTCCTGAGAAACATTATTGGAACACCCACCTTAAGAGTTAGCTTATGATTTGATAATCCATACCCTTTTATACTATTTAAAATGTCGGAAGACAAAAAATCATCATTAATATTTGGACCACAATCAGCATTAGACATGGTGTCCAAACTGAGGTACAGTTTTTCTTCTCCCAGCAGCTTCATCAACAGATATTGATTTACTTGTTCAAAAATTTCAAGAGTTGGAGCCAAAATAGCTCTCCCTTCAAAATACACTACATGTACTAGATTATTTAAAATAAACGGATAGGTGCAGTCGACTATAGAAGCAATTGGATTGTTTGTATATTTAATCAGAATGTCATTAGGTATTTCAACCATTTCCTCTTCTCCAATGCAACCATCGCCTACTTTTAATATCCGTTCAGCAAATTCTTTAATCTCACGTAGATTTGAACCAATGCTATAAACTTCCAACCTCATATTTTTAGTCAGTCTTAACGCTCTGCAAAAATTCCAAATATATGAGGAGTTAATAGTAGAAAAAACAATCTCTTGTCTACTCGCTCTTGGGATGACAGGAAGTATTTGTCGAAAGTCACCTCCAAATACAACGACCTTTCCTCCGAACGGTCGGTCCATGCCATTTTGATTAGAATTCCGAATAATATCTCTCATAGTTCTATCTAAAGCCTCAAAACAAAATTTATGAATCATGGGTGCTTCACCCAAATGATAAGGTCAGTTTTTTCAATCAACTGTGCTAATCCTGAACCTGCTCTAATGTTACATGTAGAATCCTCGTTTACATTTATGGGAATTGCAAATCTTTAATGCATCATTCTCCCTCCAACAAGAAGCAAAGAAGCAATGCCACTTGAAGCAACTATAATTACAATACCACCCTTGCAGCGAACAGAAGATGATAAAGTTCTCCAAATATAAGTTTTTCCTGTTCCTCCATGACCATAAATAAAAAAACACCTCCTTCATGTCTTGATACAGCTGTCGTGATAGCATCGTACAATTCTTTCTGGACAGAGGTTAAGTTACTAAACAGGTAGGCATATTCCTCCTGTAAAGATGGTATATTATATATAAGCTCATTCTGAATAAGTCCATTGCTTCCTTCAGATATGATCAGTTCATTTGGGAAAGGCATATCATGACAACATCGAAGACTGCTACCATTTTTGTTTAAAAAAATTTCCACCTCAACAATGCATAATTTCTCAACTGTGTCTCCGTAAAATGCAAGTCTGTAAAAATTCAACATATGCATTGATGTACAAATACTCATAGACAAAATAAATTGTATTGTTATTAAAAGGTAGTTAGAATTTAATTTTAAAATTAACAATATACCTTGAATCCCTAAATTTCTTCTCTGTTTGTAAAGAATATCATCTGATTGGTACAACCAACTTTGTTCCCATACAGTGTGAGGTCTGGACATGCTACCACATGTTAGTAACATTGCAAAATGAACTCGTAAATAGTGAGCACTTTCCCAAAAACTTGACTCTTTTATAGCCTCAACATACTCTCTGTCATTATCCACCAATCCAAGAGCATAACATGCCTCTTTAAACGTAGGATATAGTATTCAATTGATAATGCGAATGTCTTCATAACATGGAGGTCCTTTCACTTTATTCAACAAAATTCTTAAGTAACAAATATCTCCTGAACAGGGAGGAACATATTGTACCCTTCCAATAGAAAACCCCTTTTGTCTTGGCTTCCATATCCTTAAATCTTTCTTCCACACAAATTTGGTTGGGAATTCCACGTAAGTAAGATTTTTTGCTTCTTCATCAACCTTATTATAGTCCATCCATGCCAAAAACATTGATCCATTGATTCCTGGATGATTCATCACTGAATCAATTGTATCTTCATCCTCGAAAATAACATTTTTCTCATTAGGAAGATGGAAATATAACCTTTCCACTGCAGGACTTTTGTAATGGATATCAAATCCGAATATTCTCCAAATAGCTTCGCATGGAGAAACATATCTTCAATCTAAGTACATCTTGATTTCATCAATAACACTGTCATTTCTATCATCTGTACCTCCATTACCATTACCTTAGCAAAAAGCAGTCGTGATACGATCATGACCCTTGTTAACATACTTAATGAAATACTTAATTGCTTGACATTGATTACACCATTAAACATTGATATGTGCTTGATATTTCATAAGAAGTTTCGGGTTATGTGGAACAACAAATCTGTTATCCAGAAGAATTCCATTCTTTTCTGCTACATTTCCGTTATCTCCCCTTTTGTAAATCGGATGACCATCCCGATCAATGCTTGTTCTACTTTGAAAATTCCTTGTAGAAAACCTCAAACACTTTCCATCCTTCATGCATGGTGAGTTCACATTGAACATACCACACGGACCGTGTAACATGAAAGCCATCACAGTTTCATACAATATTGGAAACTCTTCTTTACTCGGAATCTAAGCCGATATAACTTTATCAATATCATCGCACGTGGGAAATTTGCTATCTCTATGCATAAACAACAATATGTGTGCATGAGGAAGCCCACGTTTTTTAAACTCCACTGTATAAACTACTGAAAACGAAGAATTGAAATGAGCAGAGCAACAATACATAACATTAACAACACAAATAAAATTTAAACATGAAAAAAATATGTAGAAACGAAGTTGATGACATACCAGCCTGCACACGACCAAATATATGTCCTTGTTTTAGGTCTTTGATGAGCTGATCCAACTTAATTTTAAAAATTCTACAAATGATATCAGGTGTGTCTTCTGACCGAACTCCATATTGCTGAACAAATCTAGTAATTTATGGCCATTTAGGGTTACATGTGAACGTTAAAAATAAATCTGGATATCCATAAAACTTACATAGGGCCATTGCATCCAAGTAGTTCTGCATCATGTATCTGACACCACCAATAAAAGAAGATGGTAACACTATACACTTTCCTGTGGAAAAAGCTGAAGTGGTTCCCCTATATGAAGCCATAGATAGGTTCTTGTACGTTTTCGATCTCAACTTTTTCTGATTTTTTCGAACGTAGGACAACCTTTCTGCCTCGATCATTGTATAGCCATCGACCAAAAATTGTTGAAATAACTTCCTTGAACGAAGAATTGTTCGAGCTTCATTTTTCCTATCCTGAATCCCGAAGGCAAAGAATTCCCTCATACTCAATCTAGTTCTTTTTCTTGAAGAAGTATCATCGTTATATCCTAATGGAATATCGACCCTGTAGCCATCTTCACCATATGGAAATAATAACAGATATTGGAGTGTGAGATAAGAAGGATGTAATTCACTTATATGTTCAAGTGATCCACTCTTTCTTTGAACAATAATATCTCGTTTATCAAAATTGTTGCAAACATCACCAACAATCAATGCAGCCACCTCGGAAGCTGTAGGAAGATTATATCTCCTTCCATCCTTACTCCTCCTTCCAATCAGTTTTAGTTGCACATCTTCACGTCGGTTTAAATCAAATCGGCCTCTTGCCATCCCGAATGCCTTAGCAAGAGGATTATAACGATCCGACATTTTCTTTAAACCATCAACAATTTAAACGTCAAATACACTTGCACTACCTCTCGAACTGCATTAAAAAAAGGAATAATCTTAATATATACAAAATTAAGAATAAAAAATTGCATCAGTAAAACAAACAAAACATTAACACGTTTAACATAAGTCCAGCATTACATAAGCATACCCGATTGAAGAGATCCTGTCCAAAACCTCATTGTTAGTATCATGTATGTATAGCTGCAAAAACTTAGGAATCGATCCTAGTAATGGCAGCAAACTCCCAATCCTATGGTAATTTTTCCCATGTAACCTAAATACGTAAGGTCCACGTCCACTGTTGATGCTAAAATCCACCTTTCCTCCCATTGATGTAAAAGAAAACATCATATTGAATTGACGTATATAATTTACAAAATGTCTGCTTTTGCTATCATTACTATGAAGCAACTTCTTCAGCGTTGCAGGTGGGTCTTTTAAAAATGGTAGTCTTGCTTTCCCATGCATGCAACACAGTGAAAACGTAGGTACGGATGACCTCCTTTCTTGTCTAATTCTCTATTCGTACCACATCATTGCACCACATTTGTCGCATATCCAACCTTGATCTCCAATGTTGCAATATTCTTTTTTTTATCAATACAAAACAATAAATTAGTTCCTCAAACAAACAAAATAAAACCTCGCTGGATAATATATAGATTCATGAATATAACGGAAAAAACAAAGCTACATAGTTATATATACCTTCACTGGTTGGAATATGACAGCCTTCATCAGTAGTTCCTATATCACCACAAAAATTCATTTTAAATATTGTTACCTTAAATTATTTACGTCTAATTATATAATGTATCATGTATCTAAAACATGTCAAGCAAAATATATGTATTATATGTATATATAATATACATACATACATAGTTACATACACAAACATATATATAATATACAACATTAAATATGTACCTATAAGCTCCGATGTCTCCATTGTGTAGCCTTCAACATCATGTGTTTCATCTGCAGGAACATTAACATTACGGCTTGAACATTTCTCTTTAAATTTAGCCCCCATAAACAGACGATATTTCATCACTTTGAATGGAAAAAATAAAAAAATAAGCTATATGTGCATACCTTCACCACTCAAGTTTGTTGTTGGACTGTTATGATCTGCAATCATCCCTCTATCAGTTCAATCACTTTTTTTGTTATTCCCCTCTATCGTCTATTGCAATCTGTATTTTCCAGGTTTTAAACCACCATGACCTGAGCTTGTTGGTAGCAGATCACTCGACCGTGTCGAAACCGAGGATACCGGTACAAAGGCTATAAATTTCATGTTCATAGAATCAGTTGTAACTTTAACTGTTTTATGCTTATTTTATAGGAAAAACTCACAGCTAGTTGTTTCATGTTGAAGAGAAGAAAGAATGCTTATACATGCTGCCAACGACATAGAGATTCTTAAATTTATTTTTATTCCAATAAAGCACAAAAAAGCAAGCACTTTAATTGGGCTACATTTGATTTGTTTCAGAGAAAATCAAACACATGAAAAATAAGCATCATACTTTGCGTTTTCATAGCTTGCAATCGAATCTTAAGCTATAGTATTGAATGGGTATACCTGATATCGTAGAGCTTGATTTCTTTCGTTTGCTCCTGAAAGTAACCTTGCTATTAACTCTTGCAGTGGTTTTCCCATTATCATCCATTTCTCAAAAGAAGTATTAAAGTAGAGTAGCAAAGAACAAAAACAAATCAAAACTGCAAGGCAAAAAATATGATCCAATATCTTACACATACGCACACACGTATTCTGAAAAGGCTTGATTAGATTACATAGGAAATAGTGAAGTCAGGGAAATCCAAAAGCCTCTTATAAAAAGAATATTGAATTACATTTACAAATTTGAAAACGTGATAAAAGTATTTAAACACACGAAAGCATACTTTACAGGGATGAATTCTTCTGCACTTGATACCATCTGGTTAGGAACCGGTTACCATCAGTCATCTTCCACAAATGATCAGCAAAAACCAACTCATTTTTTCCACCGATAAGATGGGTTTTATTTATCTCACAATCTCCTATCTCTAGAAAACAAAAAAATTATGATCCAACACCATATCATGTATTAAATAAAAAAATGCAAGTGACGGATTACTACCAAAGAGATTGTTTTGAGAAAAACAAGTTGTTTAAAATCCAAAAAGGGATATTTGGTTTTAGAAAAGCAAAGCTATTCAAAATTCCCAGGAATAGACTGTTGGAATTGAAAACAAATTGAATTGAAATTTTTGAAAACAAATTGAAATTAGGTTAAAGTCAGTTAAGTGGAAGCTGTATTGAAATGGAGTGATATCAAGTCGAGTTGGAATATGGTATATAATTGGACTCGGTTGAGTAAATGGTTTGATTTTTGAAATAAAAATTAGAAGTGTGACTATGGGACGAAGATAACTGACTAAAGGAATGAATTAGTAAATGGAATATATGGATAGAACTTAACGAAGTTAAGTATAGTGGATTGATGAGTTAGGAGTTTGGAATCGAGAATGGAACTCGAATTTGAAGTGGAATTTGACTTGGGTATAAGTGAATGATTGGGTTTGACGATAAAAACTGATTTGGAGTTTGATTGGGATGACATTAGTATATGCTGAATTGGCAGCAGGTGTAAAGGACATAATGATATGCCCGACAAAAAGGTACATGTTTACTTTTATTCGAGTTTGGTGATTTAAGAGCCTGTTTGGCAAGCCGCTTGGCTATTTGATTTTCTTTTGGGTTGGAGAAGGCCTAGAGAGGCGAGTTGTAGTTGTACCGACTGAGCCGTACAAAGGAGGTGATGGCGAAATTTTCCGAAAAATTTAAGGCGTTAGAAAATTTTCAGAATTTTTAAAATTTTCATTAGTCGGAAGGAATTAATATTTTAATTGAAATTCATTTGGTATAGTGAAACTAAAGTTAAAGAAGTAAACAAAAAAAATTTAACCAGTCAATAGAGATGTTTTCTACCTTAGCAATTTCGGGGACGAAATTATTTTAAGGGGGGAAGAATGTAACGTCCCGTATTTTTACAGTGTAGTAGTTAATTTATTTAATTATTTAAATAGTGATTTAGAGATTTAATGGTTTAAATTAAATAACATGAATATTTAATTAATATAATAATTAAATAATATATTTAATGCTGAAATAATTAAAATTAGCTGAAATGGCAATATTGTGTGAATTGGGCAATTCAAAATATATAATTCAGTTTAAAATTGAATTACGATCACGAATATATTTAATTAACGATGGTTGAACGTATAATTATATTATAATTATAATCGAGCTTGAAATGGCGCGACAGTTCGTAATTTGGCGATTCGAACTTTAAACGAATATACAGAATCCGTTTTAAATCGGATTTGTGTGAAACTGGAAACGTTCGGAGCCGGTGAACTATATTTTTCTAATGGAACAGAAAAATCAGGATTTCGACATGTAGATTGTGAGTTATGTCCAAATCAAATTTTTGAAAAGTCGCTATGGAATTCCTTTATAATTTATAAATATTTATTTAAATTATAAATGGATTTTCAATATAGATTGAATATAGATTTAGCCCAGATTTGAAATATTGAGTTGTAAACCCAGACAGGTATATTGTGGAGCTGGATAACATTCTGTGTTAATATATACGATAATATTAAATTATTTTTATTTAATTTAATTATTTTTAAATATATTAATATTTAAATGGGTTTATTTAGAGCTTTAAAAATAGCCAGTTTTGCAAACGACCTCCATTTTTGATGAAACTAATTTTGTTGGATCCGGAATAGTAAATTATTATTAGATTTCAATTTTCGTAATTTTTGGAGTCAGTGTGTGGCCGAACAAATTTAATTTTTAAAGTGAAAAACAATCAGTATTTTGAGGGTTAAAAATATGCTATGTGAGCAAACGGAGTCGGAATTCAATGAAACAAGTTTCGTTGGGTCCGTAATGTCGAACTGTAGCTGCATGCCCATTTTCACGATTTTGGATGTTGTATGTGTTCACACGAATTATTAAATAGTAAAACAAATAGCGATAGATTAAAAATAAATATAAAATCGAATATAAAAAATATTTTTATCTTACTATAAATACCCCCACAAGTTTACCTTAACCCAAAATTTTCATTTTCGTAGTCAATCCTCTCAATAGCCGCCAGGTTTTATTTCTTTTCCTTTCCAACTAGAAATCGACCACTTCAAAATTCCAGATAAAATTAAATAAAATCCAATAAATCATATAATATATAGATTTGAGTTTGAATTGGTGTAAGCTTAATCTATTACGCATTTTGTCGTGTTCGACGTCCTTCTTGTTCGCTGAAATTAGTGAGGCGCCACCTAGAGTTCGGTTTTGGGTGAGATGTAATGAGTTTTAAATTAATTTGAATTTGTATTGGTAATCAGGAGATCGAATAGCTCGGTTTGTGTTTTTATTGGAATTTTTAAATTTAAAACTGTTGATGCTTTTACTGTGCATCGTGAAGGAGAGCTGAAAGTCGTGTCTGGTTTCATGGTTTCGAGTTGGAGAAAATTGATTTGGGTTGAATGAGATTTTGATAAGAAAGAGGATGGTGGTCTTCGTTTGGAAATTCATTGAGTATGGTGTGAATGGGATTGAGCTTAGGTTCGGCTATGGCGTTTTAAGGGAGCAGGTCACGGGAGCTTTACGTTGAGGAAGAAGGATTCATTTTAGCGGGCTGGTATTTGCGTAAATGGACTGGAAGAAATAAGGCTAAGGCCCATTTATAAAATCCAAGTTTTAATTTATTTAAATCGATGTACAAACCTGTATAATGTATATCTTTATCATAAATTATCAAAATTCAACGAAACAAGATCTTATGGGATCGTATGGATGGTGGCTACGCAACGGAACTGATTAGGAGTGAATCGGAGCTCGTTACAATTTATAGCGAAATAAATTGTCTGTCTGAATCAACTAATAGTTATCGTTATTTAACGATGACCGTCCAATGTGAGTAAATCTCATTAACTCTGCTCAATTATATTTTTATAACGTAGTTTTAGAATTGATAAATGATGGTTGACTGCTATGTGTTGATTGTTTGGTTGAATTGCTGATTTATTGTTTGGAATTAGAAATAACGATATACACGCCTATCGTTAAACAAACATTGATTATGTTTATCAGAATAGTACATATTGAAATGAAATTGATGTGAATTATATCGTGTAACATCTGTGGATGCACGGAAAATATGTTGGAGGGATCCAACTAGATTCCTCAAATATTTATTAAACTGGTTTTCATATATTCTTATATATGATGTGGTATATAATCTGTTATTGATTATGTGTGTTTGGATGATGATTGATCCTTTTGATTTGGTATTTTAATACCATAAGTGATACCGGAATGTAGAAAAAGAAAATTTCAAAGTGTATATTGAAAATAAAAAAGTTATAAAATCAATGGATTTTGTAAAAGGAATATTTATTTAGAAAATAAATGAATTATAAAAGGAATATTTATTTGGAAAATAAATAGTATTGAATAGGAAATATTTGTAAAACAAATAGAATTGAAAAGGGAATATTTGTAAACATGTACAAATAGAATTGAAAAGGAAATATTTGGAATCATTTATAAATAGAATTATAAAGGGGATATTTATTCAAAAAATAAATAGGAGTTATAAAAGGGAGTATTGTATAAAATGAATAGAACTTTATAAAAGAAAATAAGTGGGAAATAAATATTAAATGGAAATCTGTTTTTAACAGATGAAGGGAAAAGATTAATTTAAAGTACAATTAAGTAGAAATCTGTTTTAACATATAAAATGGAGAAGATTAATTTATAAATAATGTTTTATAAATTAAGTAAATAATTTATCATTGGATAAATTGAATATATAAGTCTGAATTTATATATGGAAGTAAAATCGGTTTAAACATCGATATTTGAGATTGAAATTGGATGTAGCAATTATAAAAGGATTTATAAACGAGATTTAAGTGTTAGAAGTAAAAAGGAGATTTCGTAAGAATAATTCTATAAATAGAAGTGTAAATAGAATTTGGAAATGGGATATTATTTTAAAAAAACGAAATCAAACTTAATGGGTTTTGAAATACGAATTCAAATGCGAATTTGAATGAGAAAGGAAATAGAGTTAAAATAATATTAGTTAGTCGAATAAGAGTTACTCGAATATTAGTTCTTCAAATTAGAGTTAATCGAATTAGTTATTCGAATTAGAGTTAATCGAATTAGTTATTCGAATTAGAGTTAATCGAACTAGTTATTCGAATTAGAGTTAATCGAACTAGTTATTCGAATTAGAGTTAATCGAATTAATTATTCGAATTAGAGTTAATCGAATATTAGTTATTCAAATAGAGTTATCGAATATAGTTAATCAAAGGAGAGATTTTCGAATATAGTTATTCGAAAGGAGATTATCGAATATAGTTTATTCGAAGAGGCATCACCGAATGTAGTTTATTCGAAAGGGAGTTATCGAATAGAGATTATTCGAGAGAGGATTATCCATTGGGATTTGACTATATCGAATGTAGGAAAATATCGTTTACTTTATGGTTTTTAAATCAAGATTTATTTATTTAATAAATCCTTTATTTATTTATTTAATTGAAGAAATAAAAGTCATATTTAAGTTATTATATTTCAGAAGCATGGGATTATAACATTATTGTTATAATCAAATGATTTCTGCATAAGGAAGTTGATTTGTAAATAAAACCCGTGAGTTACGTAAGGAAGGTTGTTGAAGATTTAAAATGTGAACTTTGTCTATTTCGAGGTTAGAAATGTTGTTCAGTTAAGGTCTGAGAGGTAATTATACCCCAACTTGATCGAATTCATTTTTAACTATGGAATGGTTAAGCTTCGATAGGGAAAGTTGGTTAAGTAAATTTAGTTAATGAGTGTGATGGTTTGAGTTGGCACAATGATGTTTTATTTAAGCATCTGTTTAAATCCAATGAAGGAATTTTGGAAATGTTTTCCAAATAAGAAATAGGAAATGTTCCTAATATAGAAAATAAGAAATAGGTGTAAATATGGAAATGTTTTCAAATTATTACTAACGTATATTTAGAAAATAAGAATTTATGGATATATGGAAATGGGAATAGGGAAATGAATAATTGAATGACAAATTAAATTAAAGGGGACCAGTGTTGATTGATGATTTACTTGGTAAGATTTCCATTTGAAAATTCGACCGTTGTTTGAACACATGTTTTCCTTTGATAGTTAAATCACCAACTATCAAAGTTTTTGACCATTTCCGTTGTCAATACAGAGAGACCGGGATCAGATCCATTGCTTGAAAACCTCTTTGTATGGGCATTAGCGTTGCGAATCAAATCTGATAAAGATAATTGAAGACGGAGTTATGCAAGGGCTGTCTTGTTTACGGAATAGTGCCTTCGGTTTGTCCAGACCTAGGGCAACGTGTATGGACGAATATCTGACAGAGTATATCTAATGGATCACGTAAATTGATCACTTAAAACGTATCCATGTTTGGTGGCGGAGAAATTCGTTTCTCTTAGCTTTATACCCGTGGTATTTTTGTGGAAATCAATTTGTGATTTGGCGGATATGACGATGTGGCATTCAAAGTAAATGGAGTTGTGATCTATCAAAAGATACGTTATGACCTCAAGCCTCATCAACCGGGAAATGAAAAAAATCGGGCAGGCAGCATGGCTAAGTGGGTCGACCCCATTAGGGTGTATTGTCACCATCTAGAGAATATTCATATTTGTTACTTCTTTTCGCTTCTGTATCTCCCAGGAACGGTTATGTTGCTAGCAACCGTAGGTGATAATATATTCAATACACTCAAGAGAAATGAGTGGTCGGTCATGTGTGGGCCGGGTTGCAAGACGTTCTTGTTGAACCCAGTATATTCCTCTCTAGAGATACACTATCGGCAGGTGGTTCCATACCTTGTCATAGTCAGAATCCAATCTCCAATAAGTTCCTCCGGTTTTGATTGTACACTATATATATGTGGAGCGTGAGATGCAAGCGTTCTGCTAGATTGTTAATTATTTGTGATTAGACACTATTTTAATATCAGAAAAGTATTGAATTTTTGAAAATGTTTTGGGTTATCGTAAGGTGAAAACCATCCATGTTTATGTGTGGATCGGTCTTACGATTATCATTTCTTTTGAAATGATTTTTAAAAGTTAAACCAAGTGGTTGGAGTTTACTCACACCAGTCCCATGATTGACCCAGAGTTTATTTTGTTTTGTTTTCTCTAAACTCTTGGGTGCCAAAATTTGAACGGGCAGTCAAGTAGTCGGGATTTACAGATACACTAGATGGAGCTTGGAGTAGGAGGCTTCAGCAGGATTTTATAGCTATTGTTTAATTCCGCTGTGATGTAAGTATTGTACTCTAATATACAAATACATATTTGTGTTTTCAATGTTATTTTGTATACTATATTTTATTCGTTCCGCTGTGAGATTCGTGTTACTCTGATGTTGTTGTGTTCTTCTTCTTCTTTTATTCTAATAGTTCTACCTTATCTATCCTCACCCTCTAACTTCTTTCTATTAACTACCCGGTATTTCCGATGCTTGGATAGTTGACATTAGTTTTAAATGTCGATTTTCTGGGTTGAAAATTCCTGGGTCGTTACACTACTCAAAGCCTATCTATAGGTTTTAAGGCCTTTTGAATGTAATGGGACTAGTCGCAAAGCCCAATTCCATCATCTATAACAGTTGCACTTAAAGTTCTATTATTATAATTAAATTGTACTCATAAATTGTTACGCATTTTAAATTCGTACGATCGAACGACAATTTCTATTGACACAAAACTTGAAAACTTACAATAATTTAAATTTTCAGATCTAATGAACTAGTTTCATCGAATTCTAAGGTTGTTTGCAAAATGGCTATTTCCACATATTCATTAATATAATAAAATATTTGGTTTTCATTTATTCACCTTTTATATTAAATTCAAAAGTTTATACATTCTATTCAAATCAAAATAGAATTCATATAAACTTATAAATCAATTATCGTTTATTGTGAATTCAATTTCCATTCATTACAAATTCAAATTTTATTTCAATTATAAATTACATAGCTAAATTTCATTAAAATATATCAATATTAAATTCGAACTTCAATGTTTACCCATATAAACATAATCACCAATTTATTTGCAATCAATAAAAGTCATAATTGTCAAATAAGTTAAATTTAATTACTTTCACATTTAAATCAAGTTTCCACTATACAGTTTCACAATTTTCAAATAATTTAAGTATTCGAAAAATATGGGTTGTTACATTAAAGCAATTGTTGCATCTTATATTCTGCTCTTGTATTCTGCGCTCTGTGTTTCTAGTGCATTCTATTTGTTCTCTGTGTTGCTTGAAAGTGTTTGTGTTTGTCTTTGCATCCTATTTGGTTTCATGAAATTTTCTTCCCTTTTTCATTCCTTCAAAAAAAAAAAAAAAAAAAAATTGCATTCCCCCTAGAACATTATGTTTACATTTCCTATTGTTTACAAATTCATTACATCTATTCACATAAACATTCCTCATCTGATTGCACCTCTGCCTTCATCCTCCAACGCTACATCGACCACCATAGTCATACAGTTATAAACTTTCCTTCATCCTCATCTTTCATCAACATATATATCCACAAACTTCCCCCGCAAACAAGCTTGCATTCAACATCACACAACAAATCACATATCAAATATCACACTTTACTGCCTTGAAATATGGCTACGCACAACCCATATCCAATCCGACCCAACCCTCGAATCCGACTCAACCCACATAAACTCAACCCAACCAATCCTAGTTCGGGTCGGATATGGGTTGCAATTTGTAACCCATACTATATACGGATCGAGTTTGATATTTTGTTCAATCCAACCTTATTTTAATCCAACCCAACCCTATATTAAAAAACTAATTTAATATTAGTCCACTTAAAATTAGAATAGCATAATTCTAGAATAATGTTTATGTATTCTATAGTAAATATATAAAAAAGCATATTTCATGACAATTTAAACTAGATAGACTTTGACAAATATATTTTAAAGAGCATTTTAATGTATTTTAAAATGAAACACTTGTTGTACTATGTCATAAATTAATTTCATATGATTTTTTTACAATAAAATTATAATATAATATGTCTTATAATGAATCAGTTATTTTAAACACATTATGCTGGCTAAAATCTAATATATTATGTTGAATATTTTAATATTATCTTTTAAAAAATTCCCTCATATTCTCAATTTTTTATTATTGTCAAGCAACCCAACCCAACCCTACTGAACCCGAGCCAATCCATACTTCAACCTAACCCATATCAAACCTCATATAGGGTCGGATACGGATTGAACTAACTTCAACCCATACATATGCAGGTCGAATGAAGTATTTGGTCTAACCCGACCTAACCCATACTTTGTGTAGCCCTACCTTGAAACCATGATGTTTTACAAATCATTGCAGGTGTAAATATATACGCTCAATATATGTGTCACAACCAAAATAAGAAAACATAAATATTTTCTTTTTATGTGATTGTTCAATTTCAAAGTAAGTACAAAATTCATTTTCAAAAAGAAAAGTACAAAATTATCAAAGATGGGATTTTCAAGGATTCTTCTTCTCCTTGAAAAATAAATTTTATTAAGTTTATACTAATCGCAGATTAAAGCACATAACTTCAAATCCAAGTGATAATTTACTTGAAGTATAAGAGATTCTTAATTAATTTACATGAGCATACAAACCAATAAAAATTAAATTAAAGAAAAAACCAAAAAACCAAAAATAGTGTAAAGCCATAAAGAAAAAGTTAACAAACACACCTTTCAATCTAAAAGAGCACAAAAACAAAAGGGACAAGCAAAAGAAAGCCAAATAGCTAAGAAAATGAGTAAATCTTAACGAAGAAAGAAGAAGCGCTTATATATAGAGATATTTATCAAGCTAGGCCTGATTCAGGTCTTCGTTCAAAGAAATAAAATAAAGAATAATTAAAAAATATGGTAGTTAATTTGTAAAAATACTTACTATGGTGGAACGACGAATATAGATTTAGAAATGCGGATGCATGGGTTTTGGAATTATTAAGTAAAAATAAGAAATTGTCTCTTGAACCAGAGACCTGCCTTAGTATCTCCTTATATGTAGTAAATGGATGTCCTTACCTTCAAAAAAACTACTTATAATATGAACTATTGCAATATCTAGATAAATTCATAATGTCTTCAAATTTTTAATCTATCTAGCAATTAAGTCTCCCAATTCTTTTCACATTCACTATTACAAAATAGGTCATTTGCGTCGGTTGTTTAAGCATATTTGTGACTGTTTTAAAACCGTAGCAAATGCGACCATCGCAACAAGTGTAAACTTATTGCGACAGTTGTAAAACCGTCGCAATATACTCGTTCTTGCACGGATATTGTGAAATAACCGTCGCTGTAGACTAATTTATTCGCTACAGTTTTTTACACCCGAAGCAACAAACGATATTTAGCTCCAAAACTTTAACCTAGTGCGACGGGTTTTTAAATAACCGATGCATAATAAGTTTGACATTTGTGAGTGTATTTTATTAATAACAGTAGCAAGAAAGTTAATTGTTGCTACATTTTTTAGCTACTCCACACCACCCTGTATTTCAAAGCAACCAAAAACTACCAATATCTTAGAATTAAAATGCATATGAGCTTACATAACAATCCACATAACTCAGCATAGGCTATACAGATGCACTTCCAACAATCAACATTTAACACAAGCAAAGATATATGTATAAATCAAAATAATAATCAAATTTACCATATTTAACACAAATTCATATGTTACATAATTTACCATTAACTTCGTAATACTTTAAAATATACATGGATCCAGACATTAAACCATTTCATAGTGAAAATATATTATCGAATATCTATTACACGAAGATAATTACACAACTAAAATGATAGGAGAAAGGAATGCATAACCTCTTGCATAATCCAGCCATCCTTACGTAAGTCAATATTACAATTGTCTCGATTTTGTCCAGCTCTAAGAATTCATCAAATCTAAAAGAAAAAACAATTGACTGGAATTAGATTATGTGGGGTGTGATACAGACGTTGAAACCTGGGAAATATATATTTTTGGCACCAATGAACCATGATGGAGCATCAGGTTATCAAGGCTGCTCGGTTTTGTTACCTTTCACTAAATTCTGAACAAACAGTTCGCCTGCTCTATAAGAAGACCAAATCTATACACATTGAGAAAGCGGTGTCATGACAGATGTCTGCAACAGATGTACTTACATCTTGATGTCTGCTACTAAACACTATAGCATATCCGTTTTATATCATTCTTCGAATTATTTATCACAAGCCTTTGATAAAATCAATATAAAATTTAAAATCAGCGGTTCTGTGTTGTATGTTTCTATACAGGTTTTATTACTTGTACAATCATCAATAGTTTTATTAGGGAGTTACTAGATGTCTTCCATGCATTTTGTAATCATCTAGATTTGGATGGCAGGTCAAAACTATAGAAAGAGTTAGAGAACAAAAAGGTAAAGCAGAACCTTTTCATATCGTGATAACACAACACATGTAAGATTCAATTGGTTACTAGTACACTATATGCCTACTGTTATTCTTTTAAGCTAAATAGAAATGCATGGACTAAAATGTGCAGGCCAAAAATGGAAGCAGGCGTTGGCCTTAAAACATTTGAAGAACTTAGAGTTAGGGAACCTTTATGTTTAAAGATAATATAGCAATTACATTTTAGAAACAACATGCGACCAAAATGCATGTAGAGCAATAACACAAAGATTGATATTTAATCAGAAAACAACAGGGTATTGATAAAACAGTTGAACCGGAACTGTATCAAAAAGTTAAGTACCACAAAACGGTATGCATATTCTTTGTTCTTCCAGGTTATAGTGTTTACTTCATCTTCATCTTGAATCGCTATCATAGATTAACTACTGGCAAAACCCACCAGTGCTACTTCTACATCCCGCAAAAAAATTAAAATTACTGGAGCATGTATCTCCAAATATAATTACGTAGATAGTAAAAAAGATAACACAATGATCTGGCTGCATCAAATTTAGTTGATGATTTGGTCTCCTCTGTCAGTTCTGGCAACACCTAACCTGCAAGTGTTATGCACATTCTACTTTGTCAATTATTCAAAGTTGTTTTACTCATGCTCTTCTATTGGTTTACATGCTGAGTTGCTGACATGCATGTGCGAAACTCACCCATCCGTCCCCCACATTACTGTTCCTAACCACTTAGCTCGTTGCTTGATCATGGTGGATATAAAACATATCATCTCCAACACCAAGAGATTCATTTAAAGTTCAGTCCCCACCCTCAGCCCGAGAATACTTTTAATAGTTACATATACACTTGAGTTTGCACATTACTTTGAACTAAATGAAAAAATGAATTAATGTTGAGTTTGCATCTTGTTCACATGCAGGTCAAATAGAATCACCCGTACCCAAAGTTGTCTGTCCCTCATGTACCCAACCAATCAGCACGCCCTGAATTCCACCTTTTTGCAATTAAACCCCCTTTTTTCTTTGACTTAATTGCAAAAAGATTAAAGTTAGGAATTTTGATTGGCTGGATATAGGGGGACAGACAATTTTTGGTACAGACGATTAGCTCTCCATGTAGGTAACATTTAAAAGTAGATAATTGATTCACTTGATTTCATAGATTATACAACAATACAATCCAGTTTTTATTTTTTTTCTACTAGGTGTATCTTCAAGTATTAGGAATATATTATTTGTTTCCATTTGTTTATTATACGTTTACTAGTATAGAAGATTATATTTGTTTACAGGAGTTTAATATTTGTTTACTAGTTTAGGCACCTTCGGTATTCTATATATTTGTACTATCTACACAGTTTTTGATAATGGAAAAAGAATTATTTCCTACATGATATCAGAGCCTCCTTTATCTTTGAATCTTTCGCCCACCACCTCAGCCGTGTCAATCCAAAACACAAATTTTAGATCCATCCCTCTCTCTGTACCTCGCCTCTCTCGAACCAAGCCCAGGTCTACCTTGGTGATCCCATCCCAGTGCTTTTACCTTCATTCCACCTTGCCTGAGTTCCTCTTTCTGCTTCTATCCGTAACTGACTGCCTCTTTCAACCCCCCTCTCCTTCAATGGCCAATGAACAGAGTTCTGATGGATTTGCCAACAGTGGAAGCAGAATAACACCAGCCTGTTTGAACCCCTTGACTTCTCCACCTTATGACCCAAACAAAGATCCCTCCTCCCCTTATTATCTATCTTCTCATGATAACCCGAGGAATATCATTACCCCTATCGTACTTCGTGGTGCCAACTACGATGAATGGTCCAAATCAATTCGGCTTTCACTGATTTCACAGAGAAAGATTACTTCTATTGAAGGAACGGAGCCGAAACCAATTGATCCTACAAGACTTCTCGACTGGAGGTGTTTGTAGGCAATGGTGGTTCAATGGGTGATTATGAATACCATTGATCCATCATTGAAGAAGACCGTCCCATATTTTGGGAAGGTGTTTCCTTTATGGGAATTATTGAGAAAACGATTTAACAAAGGGCATGGAATCCGGAAGCAAGATATAAAGAAGGCATTGGCTGATTATAAACAAACTGCATCGATGTACGTAAAGGATTATTTTGGTTTACTGCAGCCACTTTGGGATGAAATGGCTTCTTTCTCCCCTATTCCCACTTGTGAATGTGGTCGCTGCATATGTGATATTGTTGTAAAACTGCAAGCAACTCATGATGAAGAGCAATTACATGATTTTCTGTATGGGCTGTATAATGAACATTATGGGCATATTCGTACTAGCTTGCTTGCCCAAGATCCATTGCCCACACTTGATCGAGCATACAACACTGTTAAAATAGAATAAAGAATGTGGTTTTAGACTATGGCGAAGCAGCCCCGATAGATGAGGTGATGGCGTTGTCTTTGACAGGACCAGCTCACATTTCTGCACCAAATTCTGATGGAGGGAGCAGATCAAAGAAGTGTAGTTACGGCAGAAAATCATGGCATGATGTTGATAACTGCTATCAGAAGAGTGGGTATCCAGATTGGTGGGAGAGTCGGCCTCGAAAGCCAAACAATTGTGGTGGACTGCCATCTGGTGGCGGACAGCAACGCATCTCAGCAGCAGGACGTCGCACCAATCCAGGTTCAGCGGCAGGGGCACTGAACGCTGGACAAACAACCATGGATCCTTAGTACTCTGACAGGTGCGGCAAGTTCTAATGGGACATTCCCTCATTGACTGCTTCACAGTATCAGCGTCTTATGAGTTTGATTGGTAATTCCGATGCTCCTTCCATGTCTGATCGTTTGATGGGTAAGTTTTCAGGTATCCCATGGATTGTCGATACTGGTGCTACCGTACATGTAACGGGTTGTTTGTATTGTTTGGTTGATCGATTTGAGTGTTCTTCTTATCCTATGACCTTACCTAATGGTGGTGTGATTACATCTGATTTGTATGGACGAGTTGTTTTGTCTGCTGAGTTGGTGCTCAACAATGTTCTTTATGTTCCAGCTTTACATTGCAATTTAATTTCTGTGTCGTGTTTAATTGATGATACTCAATGTAATGTACTCTTTACTCATACATTGTGTATTATTCAGGACCAAAGTACGAGGATAGCAATTGAAGCGGGTGAACGGTGGGGTGGACTTTACTATTTTTGTGATGCTTCAAAGGTTAGAGGTTCAATTGTTTTGGCAGTGCAAAGTGGAGATTTTGAGTTATGGCATAGTAGACTTGGTCATCCGGCTGAGAAAATGATGAAGCATTTATCTTTTATTAGTAGTTCTTTGCATTTAAATAAAACATATGATGTTTGCCACAAAGCTAAACAAACACAGGATAGTTTTTCAGATAGTAATAATAGAGCTTTTAAGTCCTTTGTTCTCATTCATTGTGATTTGTGGGGACCATATCGATGTGTTTCTTCATGTGGTGCTAAGTATTTTTTGACTTTAGTTGATGATTTTTCTAGAGTGGTATGAGTGATTTTGTTAACAGATAAAACTGAGGTGTATTCGATGTTTATGAAATTCATTGCAATGATTAAACGATAGTTTGATAGTAATATTTGCCATGTTTGTAGTGATAACGGTACCGAGTTTAATTGCTTGCAAGATTATTTTTCAAGCCAGGGTATTCTGTTTTAGACCTCTTGCGTCGAACCCCCAGCAGAACGAGAGAGTGGAAAGGAAACATCGATATATTCTCAATATAGCTCGAGCTTTGAGATTTCAGAGGGTCTTTACCTATTGAGTTTTGGGGTGAATGCGTTCTTGGTGCTAGCTATTTAATTAATTGAACTCCCTCTCGATTGTTAAATTATAAGTCCCCTTATGAGATTTTATATGGCACTCCTCCTTTGTATGAGAATATTCGAGTGTTTGGCTGTCTTTGTTTTGCTTATGATATGCAGTTTAAAAAGGACAAGTTTTCTAGTCATAGTCGTAGATGCATATTCTTTGGGTATCCCACTGATAAGAGAGGGTGGAAAATATTTGATTTGTCTTTACATCAGTATTTTATTTCCCGTGATGTTGTTTTCAATGAGACAGAATTCCCTTATGCTTCTCTGATTATTGAAAATAGAAATAGTACAGGGTCTGACTTTGAGGGAGGGTGTTGTCCCTCAGTTTGTGGAGCTGAGGTTGCCCCAGCAGGGACTCCCGCTGTAGTTCAATATACAACGCCATCCACTATGGTGATCTTGAAAGAAGGGGAGGGAAAAGAGCTAGGAGCAGCGTCTGCTTCAGATTCGGCGCCTGCTTCAAGCTTGGATGTTTTCCCGAATGCAGCCCAAGTCCCAATTGTTGAAATTAGTAGCGAGCATGGTCATGGCAAGCGTCTAAAGTCTCGTACTGCTCATCTTCAGGATTATGTGACGAATCTCATCAGTCCACCCCCCCTTATATTACTTCACCCAGCACTCATCCTTCCTCAGGTACTCCATATCCCCTCGCACATTACATGAGTTATAAAATATTTTCCGCGCGACACAGAGATTTTCTTGCAGCGATTACTGCAGGTGTTGAGCCTACCTCCTATTATCATGCCTCTAGGGATGCTGGATGGAGGACTGCCATGCAGAATGAGATACTAGCGTTCGAAAATAATGGGACATGGAGTTTGGTGGATTTGCCTCCTGAAAAGAATGCGTTGGGAAGTCGATGGGTGTACAAGATTAAGTATAATTTTGATGGTTCTATTGAGCGGTTAAAGGCCAGATTGGTTGTTTTTGGCAATCACAAGGTAGAGGAAATTGACTATTCAGAGACATTTGCACCAGTGGCCAAGATGTCTACAGTTCGCACATATCTATAGTAGCAGTCAAAGGTTGGATCTTGCACCAGATGGATGTTCATAATGCTTTCCTTCATGGTGATTTGCACGAGGAGGTGTATATGAAGCTTCCCCCAGATTTTGAGTATAGCGAATCTAACAAAGTATGTCGTTTGCGTAAGTCTCTCGATGGTCTGAAACAAGCACCACGTTGTTGGTTTGCTAAACTTGCTACTTCTTTAACTACTTACGGTTTCTCCTGGTCTGTTTCCGATTATTCTTTATTTTCCTACCGGAGTGGTGATATACATATTCATGTTCTTGTTTATGTGGATGATTTGATCATTTCTGGTAATGATTCAGAGACAGTTCACAAATTTAAGAAATATCTTAGTTCTTCTTTTAATATGGACTTGGGAGTCTCAAAGTATTTTCTGGGTATTGAGGTAGCTCGCAGTGCAGCTGGTATTTCCTTATGTCAGAGGAAGTATGCATTGGATATTATTGCGGAGTGCGGACTCTTAGGTAGTAGACCGACAACCTTTCCTATGGAGCTAAACCACAAGCTTGGGTCCTCCACCAGCCCACCTCTTGAGGAGGGGGAGCAGTATCGACGTCTAGTTGGTAGATTGATCTATCTCTCTTTTACTCGACCTGATCTAGCATATGCAGTACATACTTTGTCCCAGTTCTTGCAGAAGACGAGACAAGATCATTGGGATGCAGCACTATGGGTTGTGCGCTATCTCAAGAATTCCCCGGGCCAGGGAATTCTCTTAGAGCTGATTCAGAATTGACTATCTGGCTGGTGTGATTCTGATTGGGCAAGTTGCCCCCTTGCACGACATTCAATTACAGGATGGTTGGTGTTTCTTGGTGGTTCCCCTATCTCTTGGAAAACCAAGAAATAGAAGACAGTATCATTATCTTCCGCAGAGGCCGAGTATCGCTCACTGAAAGCCTTGACGTGTGAGTTGAAGTGGTTGAAAGAATTGCTAACATGTTTGCATGTTCAACATATTTCTTCTATTTCGGTTTACTGTGATAGTCAGTATGCGTTGCATCTAGTACAGAATCCCGTGTTTCATGAACGCTCCAAACACATTGAGGTAGATATGCGCTTCATTCGTGATGCTATTCAGGATGGGACGATCATTACGTCATATGTGCCTACTTCTTCGCAGATTGCTGATATCTTCACTAAGCCACTCAGGAAGCAGCAGTTTGTTTCTTAGTTGGGCATTTGTGATCTACATGCTCCAACTTAAGGGAGGGTATTAGGAATATATTATTTGCTTTCATCTGTTTATTATATGTTTACTAGTATAGAAGATTATATTTGTTTACAGGAGTCTAATATTTGTTTACTAGTTTAGGCACCTTCAGTATTGTATATATTTATACTATCTGCACAGTTTTTGATAATGGAAAAAGAATTATTTCCTACATCAAGACTTTTGTCTCACTCGTACTTTCAACACAAAATAGATTTTAAATAGTGTTACTTAAGTTAGATACAATTTAAATATTAAACATAGGTTTGCTTTTGTATTTTTCATTAAATGCGAAGTGAGTAATGAAATTTTATTCAATAGAAAATAAAAAAAATTAACTACTTATAGAATGATTAAAACAATCCTTTGATAACTTTCTCTCTTATACTCATTGGGGTTGTTTCTGATAATAGGTTAGGCTCCAACCAGCAGCTGTAAATCTCAATATCAATGGGTGCCCTGGGTTCAGTGCCATAAAGATGAAAAGATTTGTTTCTGATGTGAAGGTGTCCCTCACTTATCTATACATTGCCGCAAACCTCTTAGGTGCTTTGCATTTGAAAATCTAAATATAAGCATTTAAGTTTTCCTTCAATGTCAGATTGATAAACAAGAAATATACAGCTTGAGAATCTACAAAATGGACATCATGGTTTTTCTCTTCGCGCTTAACGCACATAATTACTTTTCATTTTAATAGCCATTATCCCTTGGTTTTAATTTTAATTTTGATTCAATCCCACAGTTTATAGTAATTTAGTTTTCATTTAATTTTAAATGTTATTATGATTTATTTCTGATTTAACTTCAGGTCATATAATCTGATTTTAATCTAATTCTAATTTTAAAATATACATAATTTAGTTTTAATTTAAAATTTATTGTAACTTTGTTTTAACTTAAAATCAATTTTAATGTTTTAATAGCATTTACTGTCTTGCCATCTCCACAGCTGAAATGAGCTATATTTCAGAAAAAATGGCAATTATTTTTAGAAAATATGGAAAAACGTTTATTTCAATAATTGTCAAATGGATCAAAACGTTGGAATTTACCTGTCCCATCCATGTCTTTAATATCCTTAAGATGTTATCTGTCATAAGTTAAGTCTGCGTTACAGAGACCACCTCGATGTACAATATTAAAATTGTTCTCCATTTCCTATTCAATATGGTAGTCGTTGTTCCATTATTTACACTGTAACCTTCTTCCATTTTTTCTGCATTCCCTCTTTTAGATTTCAGTTTCCTCTTTCATCGTATATATCATGAGATGTGGTCACTATATATAATAGATACGTGAGGACAAAATACTAGCTAAAGCATTTTGCATTTATTTCTATAAGATGTCATTAAGTTTATAAACTCGGTTTTATATATTTTCCTATTTTCATTCTAGATCTGGATCTCCTTTTCAACTCAAAATGTGTACAAATTAACTCAGCAACCTAGACTACCTGCATAATTTAGCACTTTTAGGACAGAAATTTCACAGAAAAACACCATTTCAAGCCATGCATATGCTACTGCAATGGTCTTTAATCCAACAGTGCATTATCTTTATACAGTCCTCAATGACATTCTCAAGTTAGAATAAGAAGAAAAATAATTAAGCAGATCAAACATTTAAAGTTAATCAAGTAAACCTTACCTTGTTCTTCACATATTATGAACATCAATACGATATAGTTTGCATGTACCTTCTATAAGAGCATTCCCAGCAGCAAGAGCAGTTTGGAGCGTGAATCGCTATGTTTGGGCGTTGATTTCCCCCACTATTCCAGCAGTCAGTGGGGGGACGCTACGTTAAACTTTTTTTTAAATTAAACACTAAATGGTTTTCAAAAAACCGTTTAGCGTCCGGAAATAGAAAAAAAATATCGCAAGCTGCTGTTTACATAGTCATTATTCTCTGTAAACAGAAGCTCACGATTTTCATCAAAATCTCAAAAAATCAAAACCCTAGTCCAAAAATTCTTTGAAAAACAAAGGATTTTTGCTACAATTTCAAACAAATCAATATCTACTCTTTCTCATCACTTTAGCACCATCATTCTCCACCTTAAACCCATCATTTTTGACATTTTTGTGGATTTAGCAAATTGGTTGAATTGGTTGATGATGGAAGATGAAATCATTGAAGTCTGCAGTGTCGCGAGTGGGTTACGTAGGAGAAAAGTTTCGTGAAAAAATCGAAAAACGATTGAAAGCGAAGAAGGTGGCTATGGAGCAAGGAAGGAGACAACAGTTGATCCGACATTTCCATTTATGTTTATCATGATTCTACAAGGAGTTACACGTATCTGCAATAGTGGAAAAAAGCTTACTGTATATATTTTTTGTTTTCAAGTGTTTTAACTAAAATATTCGATATGAAAAGCTTATGTAATTGATTTAGTTTTATAACTAGAATCGCGACAAGATGAGATGTCATAGAGCATTTACGATAATGTTGAAATGGTGGAAGAAAGTTAAAGTGTACCCTCAAGTTTGTGATCCGATAGTGAGTATATTTGGAAAATTTATGGAATTTAAATTAAAAAATTCTGATAACAGATGCATACATGCTATTGTTGAGCGTTGGTGGCCGACTACACATACCTTTTTATTTCCTAGTATGGTGATCGGGTTTACACCGTTAGATTTTACCATGCTGACATCCATCCCGTGGGAATGCATAATCTAATGATACCGTACGATGAGAGTTGGGGGCAATTCGAAAATGCAAAGCAGCAATTGCCGCTTCTTGATGAGTAAGATATCCGGATAGGAAATGTTGCTTTATCGCATCTTGTGAAATTCTTTCATTACGGTTATCTTGAGGTAATGATAACAAAAGTCATATTGCCCGCATTTTTTTTTGTATATGATGGGTACTCTATTTTTTACGACAACAAATGACACTATTAGTCTGGGATATTTGGAGGACGTATTTGATTTATGCTTAGCGGAACAGTTCGACTGGGGTTCAGCGACTATGGGTTACCTCTACCAGAGTTTGTATGTTGATGTAACTAAGGGAGGGCATATAACTTGTTTCATTGAGCTACTGCAGGTATGATGAGCTATAGTAAGCACAAATTTTTTTATGTCTCAGTGGTTTATTCTAGTGTTTAATATTGCATCTTTCTGTTTTGTAGTACTGGTTTTTTGAGTATATGACGATTTGCGGATATATTTTCAAAAAAGAGGTGAAGCAAGCTTCATATCCGAAATTGAGAGCCTAGAAGAAAAAAATAGGCTCATCACGCATGATATGCCGACTCATTTGTTCTCTAGCACACGATATCATATTGATCATCGCCACGAAGTGCATATAAATTGGAATCCGTGGCAAAATTCAATCGCATTCGCTAATGCAGAGGTTGTCTGCACGCAACATATCGATGAAACGGTTGCCTTTGATTGTTCCACCCGGTAGCTCATATGAGATGTATTTAGCAGAGAGGTGTATGAGGCAGCTTACAGGCTGGGCGACTATTCCCATTGATCCTCCCGCATACATGACCTGCAAGATGACATATTCTACATATGCGGAGTTGCAACAAGCCTTATACCAAGATGATTGTCAACAGTACATATACAAAGAGCCAGACATGGACTACAACACGTATTAGCGGTTAATGGGTAGAGATGTTGTAACATTACTAGATGCTTCAGTCCGTATCGGTAATATGGATTTTTTCGGACCTTTTACTTTGAAGGCAAAAATTGAAGCCCCAATCATCACGTCTTCAGAAGTTAATTATGCAACTCAGTTTTACCAACAACCACAGCAAAGTGAGTGGGTCGAGGATCCTGAATGGAACTTGCGATGGACAGGACATGAGCCGTTACCCATTCCTCATTTGATGGATATATCGCCAGTTCCGTCCCATTACACCGTTGATAGTCTATGGGAAATGAATATAGGTATGCGGCAATTAGCTCTTGAATAGTCAAAGTATTATGAAGAGGGCTTGAATAGGATTAACACAGTTGCAGACACGTTTGTAAGTTATCGATTTAATTTTTATGATACATGTTTGTTTTTCAATATTGCTCAGAACATAGAATCCCTAGTATTATCTGTATAATGATATTGTGTTTGTTTTTAAATATTGCACAGAACATGCAGGTTTTTAGGGAACCAGTGTTGGGTATGGCGACTAAACGGTTAGGTCGAACAAAAAGCAGGAAAAAAAGAAAAACTAGTGTACAGATGGAAGAGGAGGAGGAAGAAGACGATGAGGGTGATGAGGAAGATGATGAGGGAGATGAGGAGGGTGATGAGAAGGGTGGTGAGGAGGATGATGATGATGACGATAGCGATGAAGGTAGTCAATCCAGTGATGTACGTACTAATCAATATGGTTTTAGGCTTAGATATCCAACCTCATCATCGTCGACGCCGGATACTTGTTAATTTAACTCCATATGCACTTGTAACTTATGCACATATAAATATTTATTTAGTTTAAGTTTATTAAAGTTCACATATAACAAAGTATTTATGTATGTGCAGGCAAGAGTTTGGACAAAGGTAAGAAGAAGAGCAGTGGTTTAGTCAGCAAGGTGAAGTCTCAATTTAAGGGAAAAGGAAAGAAGAAAGGAAGTGGGATTTACATTCCAAGCATTGAGGACATTCAATGAAGTTCGAAGAGAAGTTTGTATGACTTTTTAGGTGCTAATGTTAATGTAATGGTTTGTTAGTTTAATGGTACTGTAATATTGTTATGTCTACTGTTAGGTGTATTGTTATGCATATTGTAATGGTTTGTTAGTTTAATGGTAATATAATATTTTGTTGTTGTTATGTGTATTGTCAGGTGCTAATGGTACTGTAATTTTGTTTGTTATATACTGTTATTGTTTTGTGTATTGTTATGTTGTTTAATATTTTTCATTACATTACTGAGAAGCTTACAATAACTACGATTACAACATTAAGAAATGCAAACTCCAATTATATGAACTACAACAACTAAACATAAAAACATCAAATTCAAAGTAAAATAAAAAAAACATTATGATAGTTTCCATGTACACCTACCATGGACGTGGGAAAAATCTAGCTTTAGCTGCATTAGCAACATTCTTGTTCAAGCGTCTTATTTCGACTAGCGCTTCCAGTGCATACTGAACTCCACGTTCACACATCGGAGGGTCAATCTACTTCTTAAAGTAACAACAATCAATTTCATCAGGATAAATCTTGTGGTCCTCGTAGGCTTCGCAACCGAAAAATCGACGATTAGCATTTTTTATAGTTTTCGAAACAACCACAACTGATTTTTCTCCACAATGGAAAATAGGGTTGGATCCACCTGGACGTAATGGCTAGACAACACGCCCTTCAGCTACTCTTTCTTTTCCAGGTCTTTGATTAGCTACCGCTTCATCGTCATTTTCCCATTTTTCTATGGTGGTGCCTACACTTTCATTTTCGTGTTTCGACATGATGAAAGAGGATGGAGGAGGTGGCTTTAAAGAAGCCGCTATATATAGGAAAAAACTGGGTCGTCCTATCACTACACAAAGGAGTTAAAAAACATAAAGGAGTTAAAAAACACAAAACTTGGATATATGAATAAACGGTGAGTGAATGGATTATGAGCTTACAGAGCAAAAAACTTGGATGTATATATAAATGTACACTGCTTATACTGGAGTAGTCCGATCACTGCTCCAGTGTTGTATTGTTACATTCTTCCTATCACTTTAGTGCTCTATTGCTATAGTGCTCTATTGCTACATATCGCTTTAGTGCTCCAGTGCTCTATTGTTATAATGCTCCTGAGTAGTCATATCACTTCAAAGGTGGATCCTATCGCTATAGTGCTCTATTGCTACATATGTTAAGGTGTTAAGAATCACTATAGGAGACATTTTCTGAACTGAGCCCATTGACTTGTCATATCACCTTAGTTTAATGGGTTGTCACATGTACACTGCTTTAACCCTACAGTAACTAGTCTTATCAGGAAAGATTAACAACTCTATAATTTAAGTGGTCGTCACATGTGCACTACTATAAACCTGCATTAACTAGTCTAAGGTTGCTCCATCAAATTTGTTGTATGTTTACTCCACATATTACCCCTATAAATATCTACGGTTACTACTTTTTAGTTATCTAGAACCAAAATTTTTATCAAGATAAAAAATGCCTTCATGGTCATGGCCCTCGTTAATGGATTCGAAATATGATCAAAACTTTGCTGAGCGTCCGCCATCAAGTCCAAGAACAAATATTGCTTGGAATATCGAATACCAAGTGCAGCACTACGAGGACCTGCGTCGTGACTACCCAGAGCTGGCCCGGCTAATGATTCATCCACCAATTGCTCATGTTCTAGATGTAGGTCATCAAGTAGTCCAAACTATAAATGAAGAACACTTACGAGCGGCTAAAGTCCCTCTTCCTTCGACTGTTGAAGTGGTAGATCAATTCTCGGTAGTTCGGCCTCCATATGAACAAGAGGTATGACGAGTTTCAGTTAACCAGTCTCCTAACGAGCAGGAGGTTAACTCATATCCCGTTTTTTGCCATTGTGGTTACGCGGTGGAGGTTGTAGTCCAGGCGCACGGAGAGAATATTGGTCGTAGGATCCAGTTAGGCTCTCTATGGCCTAACGGATGCAATTATTTTGAGTGGATAGACGACCGTTTATGTCCAAGGGTATTTCTTATGCCAATGAGTTAGAACAAGAGATTAGGCGACTTCGAACCTCTTTAGAATCCCTTTAGATTGAGCGTAACAACTAATGGGCTTGCGTACTGAATTTCCTAGTTTAACATCTCTTGTATCCTATATTTTAGTGGCTAGTATTTAGTTATTTATCTTTTATCCTACGTTTGGCTAGTGATGTTATAATGAACATCTGTGTATCACACATGTTTTTTTGGAATTAGTGTCGTTGGTACCATTTTTAATAACTAACATATGTTATATCAACCACTGTTTCAAATCTCACAAATATCGCCCCAGATCTCCTCCGAGGTCTCGTTTTGGGCTCCTTCTGAAATGAAACAGCAAATATCACTCTAAATCACCTTTCGAATATATCGTCCCAAGATATTGGAATATCGAACGATATATCGACCGAGACAAAATACTGGAATATCGTCCGAGATCTTAGTTTTTTTGGTTAAAATTTAAATTTGTGCCTAAACTAGAACTATAATTAAAAAACTCAAATCTAGCCATATCAATCTTTTGTTATTTTACATTTTGCATGTTAAATGACTGTATTGTATGTTCGTATATGTTTTATAATGCTTATGATTTTCATATTCGTCTTTTTACATACACATTACTTATGAATTTATGTATTTTATGGTCTATTTATGCTGAATTTTTTAATATTTTGAACCTTTTAATGTTTCCTGTTTATAAATATTCCTGTTTTAAGCATATTACGGTTTAGAGTATGAATGATCTTTCGCAAAATAAAGAATAATAAAGTTATATTGCATTTTAATTTTAAATTACTATGTTCTTGATAGCATTCATAAAAATCATTTTGTTAAAATATCATTTTTAACATATCATGTACCCCGAGATTGTTTAGATATAAACTTTCAGACCCGAGATGAAAATCCGAGATGAACTTCCGAGTTAGACTCATCTTTTCCGAGATCTCCCCCGATACGAGACCGAGTTTATAAAATCCCTGAGACGAAACGCGACCGATATCCGGGATTTAAAACCTTGATATCAACCGACAACTATCAAACTAGAAAGATATAAAGTGCTTAAGGAAAACAAAAGATTTAAAATAGTTAATTATGCGTATATAATTTTAAATACACGGAAAAAATAAAAAGATGAGTTCAGGTAAATCTGTGATGTAAAAGCAAATTTAAAACTTAAACATAAAAAAAAGTTTCAACTTTAATTTAAAAACTATAAAAATTAAGTAACCTAATGTTAAGATAAAAAAAATTCAAACTTAAACAGAATTAACAAATTTAAAAAATATATTTCCAAAATTCAAACATCAATGAATTTAAATATAGGAAACAAACTAACTACAAACTTTAAATAATTAAATAATTTAAATATAGGAAACAAATTTACAAACTTAAAATGTTTAACAAATTCAGAAAACTAAAAATGGTTAACAAATTTAAAAACTCAAACAAAGTGCTTAAGGATGTGCATTTAAACACAATGGACCATATCATATAAACGGTTTTCTGAAAACCGTTCATATATTAGATGGTTTTCTGAAAACCGTTTAAACAGTTTTCACAAAACCGTTTATCTATCGCTGCTCAAAATTGGAAATGGAGAGCGTAGCCATTTCAATTCCTCCCCCCACGCCCGTATCACTGCTGCTGGAGAGCATTGACTACCCTATCACCCTCATTTCGAGCCTTCTCCCTACTGCTGGGAGTGCTCTAGCCCTTTTTCAGTTTGCATAATTTATCAATATATTACTAAAATAATAAGGATACACATATTTAAAAGAGCTCTGTGTGAACTGTTTCAGCTTCTGGCTATTCAACAATTTATGTAAATTTATAATACTAAATGCATTACAGAGACATATATTTTTATTCGTATATCAACACATCATTAAATATACTAAAATGAAAAAAGGTATAGTAACATACCTAATGAGATTATATAGAGAAAAGGCTAAGAGATTGGTAGCTGCATCTTCTGTTGTCCACTTCTTAATCATCTAAAGTGATATACGTGAGAAGCAAACACCACCTTCTCAACTAAATATCAGCAAAACTAATGTCAACCAAAATATCCTTTATGTCCACAAACTGCTATCGACTGTCAACAAATGGCTTTATAGTCATTTCATAAATAACATGGATGTAATTTTGAATAACTATAGATAAAATGATAGGTGATGAGAACTGCTCAGAATATGTAAATTAACGTCATAAAATGATAGGTGATTTGATCGCGAGCAACACCCCACGTTGGGGATGCTCTAACTGGTGGAATGCATCAATTAAGCAAATCAGTCCCTAGATTACGACAAACCAAAATATGAAAAATAAGAATTAGTATGCAAAATTTATGATGTTTTGCATGCCCACGTCATAAGTAGTGGAATGCATCAACTAAGCAAATCAGTCACTAGATTATGACAAACCAAAATCGGAAAAATAAGAATTAGCATGCAAAATTTGTGATGTTTTACATGCTTAGATAGTGAAAGAATAACCCATTTCTCTACTTTAGCTTATGTATCAGATAAGCACACTTACAACCTGAGTAAAAGTTGTTCTATCAAAAGTATCAATGAACAAGCCCTTTTAACAATTATTTGTATGGGGTCCTAGCCGAGCTAATCTTCTGTATTGCTTTAGCTCTCATCCACTCTAATAGCATTTGTAATTCAAGACTGATTCAATATATCACTTTGTTTGTTTATTTTTCCTTTTGAACTTACTCTTTTGCATTCTCATTGAAATTATTTAATTGTAAAAAAGAGTAACATTATATTGACATCTTGAAAAAGACTATAGGCTTATTTATTGATATATTCTCTCTCGCATAATAAAATCGGACAAACACTTTGCACAGTATAATTGACTATTGAATACACTACCAATTTCCAGGTTATGGGTACATGGGCTGGTTGCAAAGTCATAACAGTAAAAAAATATGTAAAAAAGGACTTAAATATAAAAATGATCAATGGTTTTAGAGGATGGATTAGTCAATTATATGTTTTAGAAAATCATTGTGAAATGACTATTGGACTAAATAATCACATATAATGTAAAAATAAGCTTGTAGTGTAAATCGCATAGCAAAACAATGGGAGACATCGGTTGATAAATGATTCAACACAATGGTAAGCACCAGGTAAAACATAGGGAAAAAAAATTGGAATTTCAATCTTTATCTAATATATTCTGCTAAGTTTGGAAAACTAAAAATTGTAAAATGGTGCTATATGGTCTTTAATTCTTCCTTATGTTATGTCAAAATCACATCATTCTCTTGACTAATCATTAATTATTAAACCAGCAACATAAAGTAGTATAGGGTACAACATAAACCATAATACTATTAACAAAAATAGTAAGACAGTCAAATTGTCTAATCTTTCCGAAAAATTATGTATATCAAAGCGAGAAAATAATAAAGGAGCAATTTAGTTGTGTTACCTTCTTTGTATGAACACAAAAACAAATCATTCATACATCAATAAGCAATATTGTCAGAACAACTGTAATGTACAATCCAATATAAAAGAAAAGAGCATACTTATCTATTCAAACACATACCAAATAGAATTATTTAGATTATATAATATATATAACTGGAAGAAGCAACATATTTCAAGAAAAAACTGAAATAAAGAAACGGCGAGATCCATCAAGTTGTTAGAAATGTAGGAATCATATGAATCTTCACCAGAATTTCATGTATAAAATAGTACAAAACAACGATAGAAATTATGCTAAGTAAGAATTAGTTTTATATAGAAAGCAATATATGTCAATTTTTAATATTTAACTAAAATATGAAAGCAATATGCAAGAAAGTATGTTAAGTACAGTAGAAGACATAATCGCACACATATGTAATGTCAGCAAAGCAAAACATATCAAAGAAAACAGATTTGATAAGCATGGTTGCATTGAATATAGAAACAACTAAACCTGTTTTTCATATATGTTTTTTTAAGCTATATAATAAATCAAAATGGGAGAATCAAGTCATCCTCCAACGGCTCACAAAAATGGTTTCTACAAAATGCAGAAACTGATACATACAGAGTCAAAAATACATAAAAAAAACAGAAATCAGCCAAAGGCGAAAGTGAACATAGCAGCTAACTAGGCACATCAACCCTCAACAGCCAGAAGCTCAAACGAAATGAGAGACCTCCAAGCTCCACAAAAGTCGAACGTGAATGCGAAGAAGTCTGATCTGAACCTCTGAAACCTCTCGGTCATTATGCTCCATCATAAACAAGATGGGAAACGAGTCCAGCGGTATCCAGCAGATAGCCTAAAATCCCTAGCTCTGCCAAACCCATGACCAACACCTGCTCCAGCAAATCCAGCAGAGATGAACAGCCCAAAACACCCACCCGCTGTAGACAAACCATCACAGACTACCTGAGGTCCAGAATATGCACAATCAGATCAAAAGGGGGAGGGGGTAGTGAGGAATGGTGGTAAAAACAACAGGGAGCAAAAACAAAATCAAGTGGGAACAAACACGGAAAATTCAACAGTAACAGTCCACCTCCTTGAGCGGCAGCTGAATGCTCCCCAAAATGGCCTACCACGAAATGCAAGGTACACATTGTTTCTTACTTTCCGGATAATGATTGAAGGGTCCATAACCACTTCATCGAATACCGCCTTGTTTCGCGAGCACCAAATATGCCAACATATAAGACAAGGTATCAAACGTAGAAGGATTGACCAAAAGGATTTCCCTAAGTTGCCTAACCACCAGGAACCCCAAAACCTGTCCAGGGAGGTGGCATTACTTCGGAAACCCATTAAATTCCCAAAGTAATTCTAGACAGACCTGGCACAACACCCAGAGATTAACAAATGAAAAGAAGATTCGGACCATCCAGAGCTACCGCACTTGCACCTGGATACAAGAGGGATACCGATTCTCTATAGATTCTCATCTATTGATAAACTATTGTGCAAAGTTTTCAACATAAACAGAGAGACCTTTAAAGGAATACAAACATTCCAAATGAAATAGAAGAGCAGAAGACAAGGACAAGGTGAACAAATCGAATTCCATGCAGCCATAAGCGAAAATGGATTGTCGTCCCAAACGGTGCCTCCCCATGAGCATCTGATAAGGCCTTCACGGATTGCATTTGTTTCCACATCTTACTAGCATAGGATGGGATACCAGAGTAATTTGTACCTACCAGCTTTTGGTACTTGGCGTGGAGGAACGTCATCCAAAGCGAGTTGTTCTCTCCAAACCTGGCCCAAAGCATGCAAGCATAGGCCGCGTAGATGTCGTTGGGGTTACGAAGGCCCAGACCTCCCTCATTCTTAGGATGGCAAATGGTGTTCTAAGAAACCCAATGATGGAGAGAAACTTTGTCCTTGGTTCCCCAAAGAAAGGATGAAACCAAGGACCGGTAAGAACGGAAGAACAAAGTAGTAGGAATCATAGCAGCAAAGATATGAGATCCCATAGAGTCAAGAACAGACTTAATACAAACCAATCTGCCTTCCTGAGAGAGGAGAGTAGCATTCCACCGAATGATATTCTCCCTGACTTTATCAATAAGGGGATCGAAGGTGGCATTGAGCTTACTTCCTCGATATAACACTATACCAAGGTAAGGGAGCGGAAGGGAGGCCTCTGTAAAACCGATAGCAGACTCGATCTAGGAAGATCTAATTGACGAGAGGTCTTTCGCGGGAACGAAGCAACTTTCGGACAAGTTCACGAGTTACCCCGAACATCTCTCGTACTGCCGAATAAAACCCATTAGGCTACGAATAGACGATGACTCCCATTAGTGAAAATAATGATATCGTCAGCGAAAGATAAAGACGAGATTAAGGGACAACCCCTAAGGATTCCAAATCTATGAATTTGCCCACATATTTGTCATGTATTGTAGTTCATATATGTTCAAATATACGTACTAAACATTAATATTGTAGTTAAAGAAATTAATAATATAACCTTCATGCATATGCACACATATTTGGCATGTCGTAACTTTTCAACAGTTATTAATGCTTCCTGCCCTTTTAAGTACTTAAATTAATGTTATAGTTCATAGGTGTATTTCCCTTTTGACCAAACCGTCATATGAATTTATGAATTAGAATTTAATTGACTCCCATCCATTATAAAAAAAAATCAGACTTGACCGAAATTAAAAATAATTAAACAGTAAACTTCAGAAGAGGTCCTACATATATCTATAACATAAGTTCATTCAAAAATCAACTCAGAGTAACTAAAAACAATGTGCATGTTATTGTAGAGTGGAGACATTAGCTTCGCAAATATTTTATTTTTAGAGTAGAGAAATACTTTAAAGTTATATAAGAACCCAGTCATGTATAGATATATAGTTGTGAATTACAGTTTTGCTTAACGCATCATCAAGGAATTATTCAATAGCAAAGTATGGATGATAGTGTGAACACCAAACATATCTCACGTATCATAAAACAAATAAAGTCCTAATTGCTTTCACAACAAGTACACGAACAAAATATAAGTGAACCAACAATGTCAACAAACATCAGTAGCTATAAGAATCTTACCATATCTGAATATAAAGTGTTAAGCTAAATGTCATAGTTTAATTTAATACAGTTGCTATTAAGGTACACAAAGAAAAGTTAACATGCTCCTTGTATTATATTATCAACATATGAGACTGTTTGCTTTGATATTGAGTTAGGTAAAATATTCAAAATAGTAATGTATGTATATATATATTGTTCAACATAGTTATGGGAATAGCACGTAATAAAATTAAGAAATCTACAATAAGTGTAACAACCCATATTTTGAATAACAAGTTATAACATAAATCAAGGCAGAATTAAATGATAAAATCCGAATCAGGGAAAACGGGCTATGCCATTGCGTTTGTCTCGGAAAAATACACGAAATAGAGTCCGAGTTTTCGAAAATTGGAGTCCGTATTACCCAGTTAAGGCCCATGGAAGTTTTCAGAAAATTCAAATTTAAAAACAGAGTTCAAATTTAGCTGGGCAGGACAGGCGGGAAAAGATCCCGCCACTCCCCAAGTCGACTGGGGAGTCGACTTGGGAGTCGACACACCCCAGGCTGTGTCGACTGCCCAGTCGACACCCCTGTCGACTTGGGTGGTCGGCCAGTCTGGCCTGGGTGCACCTGACTTGTTTCTCAAGACATGTTTGGAGGCTAGTGACGTGAATTGATGGCCCAGATCTGAATTAGGGATAATCCTATGGTCTAAACTAACCTAATCTTCTATAAAAGGACCCTAATACCTAACCTAAATCATCATAAATCAATCCTACAACTAAACTATGCCAAAATGTTTAATCATGGCCTCCACCCTCTTGTCATAGCCTCCATCTTCATTCATATGAGAGTTCCTAAGCTTGTTTGTGAGTTTCTAAGGCCAAAGTTCAATCTTTCTTCATTAAAGCAAGGATCTTCTTCTTATTTCTCAAGGGTTTTCATTGAAGCTTGCTATTTGGGGGTCTTTAGAGTTGCTAGTGGCTTCGTCTCAATCTTATTTATATTTTATAAGTCTTCATAGCATTGTAAGCCCTATACTACTCTTAGATTCTAACTATGAAGTTAAATATGACATGTTGCAAGTTTGAGTTTGGGCCTAAGTATGATATGTGCTTTGATCCTATCATGTTATGCATAGATTTATTCTATGCATGTTTGTAAAGCTATCACCTTTACCTTATGCATAGAAAGCTATGAGCTTTGATTGGAAATGTTGCATAAAGCAACATAGAAACTCTCATAAACCTTGTGTTATCTTGCATATGATGTTATATGCGAATCACTAGCTACCATCCTATGTCATTTATGATCATGTTTCACCTATTTGCTAAAGTTTGATATCATGCATGTTTTGAGGCTTATAATCTAATATGCAAGTTTATGATCTCTCATAAACCTTATGCTATCTTGCATATGATGTTATATGCGAATCACTTGCTATCATCCTATGTCATTTATGACCATGTTTCATCTATTTTGCTAAAGTTGATATCATGCATGTTTTGAGGCCTATAATGTAATATGCAAGTTTATGAACACATTTGCCTCATATGCCACCATGTTTAACTTGTGGCCCAAACCTTATTAATTATGTCATGCTTCTAAGTTTCCCCTTTGAGATCTATTTGCGTTTATGCGAACTTACATGCGATGGGGTTACATTATGGGTAAACTAAAATGACATAAAAACATGACTTGAAAAGATGACATGAAATATGACATGTGATTATGCTTGAAACATGAACTTGGACATGACTTCTAGAAAATATGAGAATGGCCAACTCGAGGTTGGGTTGAGTTTGTAGCATAAATCTGCCCGGAACCGACTGGCTTAACTAGTGGCTACAAGCAATAGGACCCAATGTGAGTAGTTGGTCATGTCGCACTTGAAACCCGAGGTTAGACCAACTTGTGGTGTAAAGCTACCCGGACCCGCCCGGCTTAACTAGTAACCACAACAAGGTCTAATGTGAGAGGTTGGGTGCATTAAATTAATTAATGCCACATGATAGGGTTAAGTCATGGACCACTTGAACACTTAACCGATTAAACACGATGGGTTGATAGGTTTAAGTCATGAACCTTGGGTACACTTAACCAATTTAATGGGGTAGTGTTAACCACATTTAACCCGTTAGAAACCCTAGTTACGTGGTCCTTTTCACCAGTAATCCTCTTGATTGTATCATGATACCCTAGGGACTAGGCTAGGGTGGGGCACGATTACTGGGCTGACATGTAAGCAACCAAAACGATGGCTGAGTAGGTGCGCCGGTGTAGGTTCAGGCGGACTATGGTCATGCGCATAGTCCGGAGTTGAAAAAGCAGACACGGGCACCCGTAGGTTTAGACTGTGCGTGCTTGATTTGTGTCCGTGGTTGGCACCCTAGGGCTTGATACACCCTAGGGTGGACCTAGCACAGTTTGACTACACTTCGTGATTGGGCCGTATGACACCGGCACTTGACGAGTTAGGCTTTTAGGGAGCCGATCGACTAGACCGTGTTGTTGGACCTTGAACTAGGTCATCTCGGGATATTGGGCCAAGATTGGGCCAAGGGATCTTTTCTTGTTGATACTGGACATAGATTACTAGTACACACTTGGTGCAACCTAACCTTGTATACGCGATGCCACACTTGATCTATCTTTTCACCATGTCAGTTATCACCCTATGTTTCATCTCTGCTTTACATGTCCAGTTAACTTTATTAGTTTTCATACTAATAGTAGATAGGACTTACTAGTCTTTTTGACTGACCCGTTTTCTTTCGTCTCTTTTCTTCCGTTCCCCCCCCCCCCAGGTTTGCAGGGTGGGAACACTGGTACCTAGCTGGATCTTTAGCTGCTTTTCTGGATAGCTCATGTACGGTTTGGACTTGAGCATGCTATGGCTTTATTCTACTTTGGGGATAGTTACTTTATGTTTTTTTTCCAGTTTACAGTTTATGTTCTAGACTTTGTTTTGTGGGAAAATAATGACCAAGTACTTTGATGTAACTTGACTATGGTTTTGAAATGTTAGTTTTATCCACTGCTTTACTACTCTGTTTTACTTATATGTTCTGTCTTGTGATATCTGCATGCATGTTTACCTCGTTTAACGCCCCCCAAAGCCAGTGCCCTTGCAAGAGTGGCATTGGCGGAGGTGGGGTGTTACATTTGGTATCAGAGCATAAGGTTTACAAGATTTGAGAAAAAGTGTTTTTAAAACTTACCTTTTTGGAAAACTATTTTCAAAACCAATTAACTATTTTCCAAGAAAAGTCAAAAGGGCTATTCCCCAAAAGCCATTAGCACTATCCTTTGTTTCCTCGTTCTAAATCTATCTTTTCCTTTTTTCAGCATGGCCGATCTTAATCTTCCCGAGGGAGTAACCATTCCCGGATGGTTCTGGAGGTACTTGGAAGCTAGGGCCAACGATGCGGGCCCAGCAAATACCCCCACCGTAATTGAGGTTCCTCCACCTTCTCCTCCTCAGCATCCACAAGCAGATTTCGCAAAGGTTTGCAAGGACTTTAAGGCGATGGGTGGCAAGAATTTTATTGGGATTGAGACTTTTGTGGAGGCGAGAAATTGGTTGAAAGAAACTGAAGATCTCTTCGCTATCTTTGATGTGGAAGACCATAGAAAGGTTTTATTGGCAGCATGGCTATTAAAAGAAGAAGCTGCTTATTGGTGGGAGGTCACCAATGCTACTAGGCCTATAGAGACTTGGGCCGACTTTAGGACGAGGTTTGGGCTTAAGTTTCTATCATCTACTAAGGCGAATTTGCAATTGGAGAAGTTTATATCTTTGAAGCAAGGGGACATGACAGTGAGGAAGTATGTGAATAAGTTTAACCAGCTCGCTCGATTCGGTTTGGACATGGTTAATACTCCCCAGAAGAAGGCTTTACGCTTTGCACGAGGGTTGAATGAGCCATTACAAGGTTTAGCCCTATCTCATATACCCATGGGGGCCACTTTTGAAGGCCTAGTGGACATGGCATTGCTTCAAGGAGACGATAAGAATGGCAAGAAAGAAGTCAAGACTAATGAGACTCAAACCAAGAAGACGGACTCCAAGTTGGGAGGAAATCAGAGCAATCAGAACAACAAGAACAACAAGAACAACAAGGGCAATAAGGCCAACAACAACAAGGCAAAGGACCCAAGAAAATGCAACTTCTGTGGGATTGTTGGGCGCATAGCCAAAGATTGCAGAAAGAAGAAGAGGAAGTTGGGCGAATGCTTTCACTGTGGAGAGCCTGGACACCTTAGCAAGGATTGCCCCAAGAAGCAAGGACAAGGTCAAGGGCAGACTCAGCGTGCAGGACCTTCTGGAGGGCAAGTGCATGCTCTCAACACTGCTCCAGTTAAGGACCGAGGTAGTATTTCTGTAGAAAGCCTTGTTTATATTTCTGATTATCCTGTTCGCACCTTATTTGATTCTGGCGCATCGCATAGTTTTATTTCTTCTGATCTTGTTGAAAGTTTGCACCTGAGTACTAGTCTAGTTGAAGATCCCGTTAGTGTTTCAAATCCAATTGGGGGTTCCGCCCATTTATCTATGATTTGTGTGGATTTGAAGATTTCTATCTTGACCGTAGAATTCACGTGTAATGCTTATGTTCTCGGGTTCACGGGATGCGTGTTGATTTTGGGCATGGATTGGTTGTCCAGTTATGGACCCATCCTCGATTGTGAGCATAGGGTGGTGAGGCTCATGACTCGCCTCGGTAATACCCTAGAGATTTCTTGTAACCCTAGAGATCCCGTCATGTTATGTTATCTTGAATCTCTTGACTCGTCCATCGATGATCTGCAATCTGTAAGGGTGGTCCGAGACTATCCTGATGTCTTTGAAGAGGTTAAGGGGTTACCCCCTAAACGAGAGATAGATTTCCGCATTTATCTTGTTGATAATGCCAAGCCAGTTTCATTTCCCGTTAGGCACATGGCCCCACGAGAAAGAAGAGAGCTCAGTAAGCAAATCAAGGAGTTGCTTGAGAAGAATTTTATTAGGCGAAGCATTTTTGAATGGGGTGCTCCTATGGTGTTCGCTACTAAGGCGGATGGTTCGCTTCGTCTATGTGTTGATTATCGAGAGTTGAACAAGCTGACAAAGAAGAATAGGCACCCATTACCAAGGATTGATAATCTCTTTGACCAGCTTGTTGGTGCTTCTGTTTTCTCTCAACTCGATCTAGCCACCGGATTCCATCAGCTTAGAGTGGCTGAGGATAGTATTGATAAGACTGCGTTTAGGACTCCAGATGGATTCTTTGAATGGCTTGCCATACCATTCGGTTTGACTAATGCACCCACTTACTTCGTAAATTTGATGAGTAGGGTGTTCAGGGAGTTCCTTAACAAGTTCGTGGTTGTCTTCGTGGATGATATTCTGATCTTCTCAAAGGATGAGGAAGAACATGCCAGACATCTCAAGGAAGTGATAGATACGCTTAGAGCTCATCAGTTGAAAGCCAAGTTCTCCAAATGCCATTTCTGGAGAAGGGAAGTTCGGTTTCTTGGACATATAGTTTCTAAGCAAGGCATAGCGGTGGATCCCACGAAAGTGGTTGCAGTTCAAGACTGGAAGACTCCCAGGAATGCAACCGAAGTAAGAAGCTTTCTCGGTCTGACGGGCTACTATAGGAAGTTCATCAGGGACTTCGCTAAGATTTCATCCCCTCTTACTAAGTTGACGAAGAAGAACTTAGTCTTTGCATGGGACTTAGAGTGTGAGCTTGCTTTTCAAAGGCTCAAGAGGGCCCTTACTACAGCTCCAGTTTTGGCATTACCTGATGGCGGTAAGATGTTTACAGTGTACACCGATGCATGTGGCACGGGTTTAGGTGCTGTTCTGATGCAGGAAGGAAGAGTGATATGTTATGGGGGTAGGCAACTTAAAGTTCATGAGAAGAACTATCCCACTCATGATTTGGAGTTGGCGGAGATCGTCTTTGCACTCAAATCCTGGCGCCACTATCTTCTAGGCGAAAGGTTTGAGTTATATACTGATCATAAGTCGCTCAAGTACCTCTTCTCGCAGAAGGATCTGAATCTAAGGCAGCAAAGGTGGATGGAATTCTTGGCATCTTATGACTTCGAGATAGCATACACCCCTGGCAAGGGTAATGTTGTGGCAGATGCATTAAGCAGAAGTAGATTGACTTTGAGTCCCTTGTTTGTTGAGATGAGGAGCCTAGAGTTCTTGGAAACCTTTGATTTCACAACAGCTGTTGAGTCGATGACGGGTTCGTTAGCATCCCTTGAGCTTAGACCTATACTTCTTGATCAAGTTGGGGCTTCGCAGAAAGGAGACCCGCAGATAGTCGAGGTCATGGACAAGTTGATTCGGGGTGAGACATCTAATCACCTTGCTAGATATACTATTGATGACAAGGGTTGGCTGAGGCGTGATGGAAGGCTATGTGTTCCACAAGTAGGAGACTTGGTGCATAAAGTTCTCGAAGAAGCGCATCACTCGAAGATGACTATACATCCTGGAGGAGATGAGATGTATATAGATATGAAGCGCATTTTCTTTTGGGCTGGAATGAAGAAAGATGTGGCAGAGTATGTTTCAAAGTGCATGGTGTGCCAACAAGTGAAAGACGAGTCGAAGAAACCCGGAGGGCTATTACATCCATTGGAGGTCCTGCAATGGAAGTGGGAAAGTATTTCTATGGATTTTGTGGATGGATTGCCTAGGTCAAGGAAAGGGAATACGAGCATATGGGTCATAGTTGACAGACTTACGAAGAGTGCTCATTTCATTCCAGTAAAGAGCAAGAGGACCGCATCATGCCTAGCATCTATTTATCTCCGAGAGATAGTGCGATTGCATGGAGTTCCTTCTAGCATAATTAGCGATCGTGACCCAATTTTCACTAGCCAGTTCTGGAATGGTTTGCAAGAAGCGATGGGTACGCGATTGAATCTGAGTACAGCCAATCACCCCCAGATGAATGGCCAAACCGAAAGGGTGAATAGAGTGCTAGAAGATCTTTTGAGGCTTTGTGTTCTTGACTTTGGTGGTACTTGGGAAGACCACCTTCCTCTTGTAGAGTTTGCTTATAATAATAGCTACCAAGCTAGCATAGGGATGACACCATTTGAAGCTCTGTATGGGAGGCCGTGTAGGTCACCATCTTGTTGGTGGGAGACAACGGATAGGCTTATACTTGGGCCCGATATGATACGGGACACATCCGAGAAAGTTGAATTGGTGAGAAGACAGATGAAAGCGGCCCAAGACAGACAGAAATCCTATGCTGACAAGCGAAGGATAGATTTGGAATTCGAAATTGGGGATATGGTTTTCGTGAAGGTTTCTCCTTTGCGTAATTTGGTACGTTTTGGAACAGTTGGGAAGCTGGCACCAAGGTTCGTAGGACCCTTCCCTATCATAGAGAGAATTGGAAAGATGGCTTATAAGGTGGAATTGCCCGAGAAGCTAGCCGGAGTGCATAATGTCTTTCATGTCTCGCATCTCCGAAAGTTCCTACATGAGTCCGCTGAGGTGGTTGAACCAAGCATTCTTGAAGACGTGGAGGTAGAGAAAGAGGCAACCTTGAGGAGAGCTCCGATTCGTATCTTGGGAACGGAGATCAAGAAGCTAAGAAATCGAGAAGTCAAATTGGTGAAAGTTCAGTGGAGTGAAGCCGAAGAGGATGCAACTTAGGAAACCGAGGAGAAGATGCGTGGGCTTTATCCATTTCTTTTTGAGGGTACATTCTCGGTCTCTTTTCCTTTTTAGCATATCTTTATTTTTTCTATCCATATTTATCCTGTTTATCTTGTTATCTCGTTAACCTTGTCATGAGAACCTTAGGTAGAAACCCTTTGGATGAAACATGTAATTGAAACATGTTATGCTTGATGTTTGCAAGTGGTTGCAAGTGTTTGCAAGTGGATACTCGTGGATGCATGATACACATTAGGCACTAAGATCGGCTCACACACTTTCATATTGCATATGCATGAGTGCTTATACTTATTCATGGATGAAACTTGTTATGCTATCACGTGGATGTTGCATATAGATGAATGTTATGTGCACTCATGTAGAGATTATAAATTATGTTAGGATTTTGCATACATATGGACTCATTTCACTAACATACTTTGCATTAAGGGGGTTTACTGAATCAGTAACCGCCTGATTTTCGCATTAGATAAGTACATATACACACACCTTTGCATATAATCATACAGCATTTAGAATTTGTTAAGGACATTGACTGCACGTGGATGATGTTTTGAATAGATGGATGATGGATGGTAGGATACGTTCTTCCTAACTTAGAGATTTCGGGGACGAAATCCTTTAAGGTGGGGAGGATGTAACAACCCATATTTTGAATAACAAGTTATAACATAAATCAAGGCAGAGTTAAATGATAAAATCTGAATCAGGGGAAACGGGCTATGCCATTGCGTTCGTCTCGGAAAAATACGTGAAATAGAGTCCGAGTTTTCGAAAATCGGAGTCCGTATGACCCAGTTAAGGCCCACGGAAGTTTTCAGAAAATTCAAATTTAAAAACAGATTTCAAATTCAGCTGGGCAGGATAGGCGGGAAAAGATCCCGCCACTCCCCAAGTCGACTGGGGAGTCGACTTGGGAGTCGACACACCCCAGGCTGTGTCGACTGCCCAGTCGACACCCCTGTCGACTTGGGTGGTCGGCCAGTCTGGCCTGGGTGCACCTGACTTGTTTCTCAAGACATGTTTGGAGGCTAGTGACGTGAATTGATGGCCCAGATCTGAATTAGGGTTATTCCTATGGTCTAAACTAACCTAATCTTCTATAAAAGGACCCTAATACCTAGCCTAAATCATCATAAATCAATCCTACAACTAAACTATGCCAAATTGTTTAATCATGGCCTCCACCCTCTTGTCATAGCCTCCATCTTCATTCATATGAGAGTTCCTAAGCTTGTTTGAGAGTTTCTAAGGCCAAAGTTCAATCTTTCTTCATCGAAGCAAGGATCTTCTTCTTATTTCTCAAGGGTTTTCATTGAAGCTTGCTATTTGGGGGTCTTTAGAGTTGCTAGTGGCTTCGTCTCAATCTTATTTATATTTTATAAGTCTTCATAGCATTGTAAGCCCTATACTACTCTTAGATTCTAACTATGAAGTTAAATATGACATGTTGCAAGTTTGAGTTTGGGCCTAAGTATGATATGTGCTTTGATCCTATTATGTTATGCATAGATTTATTCTATGCATGTTTGTAAAGCTATTACCTTTACGTTATGCATAGAAAGCTATGAGCTTTGATTGGAAATGTTGCATAAAGCAACATAGAAACTCTCATAAACCTTGTGTTATCTTGCATATGATGTTATATGCGAATCACTAGCTACCATCCTATGTCATTTATGATCATGTTTCACCTATTTGCTAAAGTTTGATATCATGCATGTTTTGAGGCTTATAATCTAATATGCAAGTTTATGATCTCTCATAAACCTTATGCTATCTTGCATATGATGTTATATGCGAATCACTTGCTATCATCCTATGTCATTTATGACCATGTTTCACCTATTTTGCTAAAGTTGATATCATGCATGTTTTGAGGCCTATAATGTAATATGCAAGTTTATGAACACATTTACCTCATATGCCACCATGTTTAACTTGTGGCCCAAACCTTATTAATTATGTCATGCTTCTAAGTTTCCCCTTTGAGATCTATTTGCGTTTATGCGAACTTACATGCGATGGGGTTACATTATGGGTAAACTAAAATGACATAAAAACATGACTTGAAAAGATGACATGAAATATGACATGTGATTATGCTTGAAACATGAACTTGGACATAACTTCTAGAAAACATGAGAATGGCCAACTCGAGGTTGGGTTGAGTTTGTAGCATAAATCTACCCGGAACCGACCGGCTTAACTAGTGGCTACAATCTATAGGACCCAATGTGAGTAGTAGGTCATGTCGCACTTGAAACCCGAGGTTAGACCAAGTTGTGGTGTAAAGCTACCCGGACCCGCCCGGCTTAACTAGTAACCACAACAAGGTCTAATATGAGAGGTTGGGTGCATTAAATTAATTAATGCCACATGATAGGGTTAAGTCATAGACCACTTGAACACTTAACCGATTAAACACGATGGGTTGATAGGGTTAAGTCATGAACCTTGGGTACACTTAACCAATTTGATGGGGTAGGGTTAACCACATTTAACCCGTTAGAAACCCTAGTTACGTGGTCCTTTTCACCAGTAACCCTCTTGATTGTATCATGATACCCTAGGGACTAGGCTAGGGTGGGGCACGATTACTGGGATGACATGTAAGCGACCAAAATGACGGCTGAGTAGGTGCGCCGGTGTAGGTTCAGGCGGACTATGGTCGTGCACATAGTCCGGAGTTGAAAAAGCAGACACGGGCACCCATAGGTTTAGACTGTGCGTGCTTGATTTGTGTCCGTGGTTGGCACCCTAGGGCTTGATACACCCTAGGGTGGACCTAGCACAGTTTGACTACACTTCATGATTGGGCCGTATGACACCAACACTTTACGAGTTAGGCTTTTAGGGAGTCGATCGACTAGACCGTGTTGTTGGACCTTGAACTAGGTCATCTCGGGATATTGGGCTAAGATTGGGCCAAGGGATCTTTTCTTGTTGATACTTGACATAGATTACTAGTACACACTTGGTGCAACCTAACCTTGTATATGCGATGCCACACTTGATCTATCTTTTCACCATGCCAGTTATCACCCTATGTTTCATCTCTGCTTTACATGTCCAGTTAACTTTATTAGTTTTTATACTAATAGTAGATAGGACTTACCAGTCTTTTTGACTGACCCGTTTTCTTTCGCCTCTTTTCTTCCGTTCCCCCCCGGTTTGCAGGGTGGGAACACTGGTACCTAGCTAGATCTTTAGCTGCTTTTCTGGATAGCTCATGTACGGTTTGGACTTGAGCATGCTATGGGTTTATTCTACTTTGGGGATAGTTACTTTATGTTTTTTTTCCAGTTTTCAGTTTATGTTCTAGACTTTGTTTTGTGGGAAAATAATGACCAAGTACTTTGATGTAACTTGACTATGGTTTTGAAATGTTGGTTTTATCCGCTGTTTTACTACTCTGTTTTACTTATATGTTCTGTCTTGTGATATCTGCATGCATGTTTACCTCGTTTAACGCCCCCCAAAGCCCGTGCCCTTGCAAGAGTGGCATTGGCGGAGGTGGGGTGTTACAATAAGAGTGCAAGTTCAAATACACAATATAAATAACAATTTGTGTGCTTTGGATTTTCAGTGTCTAACCTAAATTACCAGTAAAATATTAGATGTACATATATAATATGAGTATTTTACCTCACGTGTCACCGAACTATCTGTTTTCTAGGTGTTTGCTGGTTACCACATTCGGCTTAAGATCACGGTTGTTAAAAAAAATGGAACAAGAACCGGTCAGCCATAAGCCAAATGCTTACATCAAGATTGCATATATATATATATATATATATATAAGTTAATGTATGCGTAGTTAAAAAAATTAATTATGGTATGAGAAGAAACTTGTAAAGCAATTTCTTTGGTGACATAAGCAAGTGTAAAAATATTAACTTTTTTAATGTAAGGGTAAATATTTTTTTAACAATACGAATATCATCCCAAAAATGTTTTGTTTATTCACCATGTATATCTTCTAACATTTTTCAAATTGCAATATGGGAACAATTAGTTATATGGTTTTTCACTAGTGGTAATAAAGAAATAGAAAGAAGTTGTAACTCAATATGTAATTAGTTGTTAGATGGTTTACAAATTGGACCCAAAATTAGTGCTAGCCTTTTATGTTGTAGAAATTTCCACTATGCAAAGTTTGGAAAATCAGGAGTATTGGTAAAAGAATTTCAATTGAAAAAAGGGTAGAATAACAACATGAGCAAACATCGAACAATTGATTTGAACTAAATTGAATTCTAAACTATAGAAATCAAGCATGAACAGACATCAGACAGTCAGTAAGAAGAAAATCGAATTGTAAATTGTGCAAATCGATTTAAAGCTAAAAGAACATGGTTTCTAATTAGATCGATCTGTTGCACAGCTATAACTTCAAAAATAATAATGAAAAGTGATGAGATGGACCGAGTACGTACCAGATAATCTGATAGCCTTCTATTTTTAGCAGAAAATCCCTAATTGCTGGCCAGTCAGAGTACGCTCATCAAAGTATAAGCGGTGGAAAGGAATAAATGATTTAAACTATAGAGCAACGGGAAAATATAGGGTTAGTTATCTCGTACTTTGAAATCTGTAAGCTAAGTCTAGTGGAACTGAAAAAGTGAATTTGTGTTGATAAACGTTGATTTTTTGTTTGTTTGAAAAGGCGGTCGTGCATGTGGTGGATCGACTGCAGCAAAAGCGGAAGAAGAACAAAACTGAAATTAGGTTACTCGCGTAGCGGAAGAGCAGGGAGTTAAGAGTACTTACAGTAGCTGCTTGGGTTTGGGTATGAGGAGGAGGAACAAAAAAGACGTGAGAAACTCCCATTCACCAGGCAGTTAGTGGGGAGTAGGAAAAAAAATTCAATAAACGGGATTCAATCTCCCGTTTAGCGATTACTTTTTTTTTAACTACAGATCCCTAAACGGTTTTCAGATCGTCGTTTAGGATCCCCACTCAAGAAAAAAAGTGTGGGGAGCTCCCACTTTCTGTCATTCATCACGCCTCAATTTCCACTGATGGAGCGCGATGGAAGCAAAATAAGTGGCGATTCTCCACTTTTCTCACCCCTTCACCACTATTGGAATTGCTCTAAGAGTGCGGGAGTGGAGAAGACTTGTTGGATTCACGAGAATTCACAGACTGTTTTAAGGTTTATCTAAGAGCATCTTCAATGCATATAGAATGTAATATCTATGTAATCCTATGTGTTCATAATGTGAAATCAATGTTATACAAAATATTTGAAAATTACAACAAAGGTAAAAAATCAACTCTAACGCTAATGTGTCAATAAAAAATAATTAGCTTATGTGTCCCAATCAAATTATAAATAAATAGAAGTATTATATTAAAATAATTAACAATATATGTATTTAATTGCTTCACATTGTGAAGTACAATGTCTATAACTAAACATTGCACTTGACAATGTCTAGTAAAGTGTGTGCCATGTCATCTTCACAATTAATAACATTACCACCGGAGATTGGTTTTTTAATGTAACACAAAATTGTGATGTGTAAAAGACTTCACATTAAAATCTTAGGAGGGTTGGAGATGCTCTAAGAGCATCTCTAACCCACCCAAATTTCCTTTTGGAACATGGATGACAACTATGCAGTTGACAACAATTATTAAATTTTCTCTCTCCAATGGGACTGTGTATACAAAGTTAAAGAAGAAAATGTGGAATAAAATGTCCACTCCTGGACATTCAACATCACATTTTGAAAGGTGCCACCTCATTCTTTCTGTTGCCGCTACTCTCTCTTCGCCATTTTGAAAAATTATTTCTCTCATTACCGATGAATAATCTGATCCGCAAAATAATGTGATTCTCCCTGCAATTCTTATTTTTCCATGATTAAACTATCTCGAAACTCTCTCCTTCATTGAAAACCTAAAAGCTTAACCACATATTTCTTCTACTGCAGCAAATTGTATCTGTAATTTGTTCTTCTATATGGTAACGAAACTCGCACTCTTGCACATATTTATATTTCAGATTTAATTCACATAAATATAACTCTTATTTATTCCTACTGTCAACTTCTGTTTTTGGCCTCAAAATTTTGATATAGATTTCTTCTATACTTCAGTTCTTCTCCGGAGTCTTTTCACTTATTTCCTGGACCTAAATTACACTTCAGTTGCTTCTACAGTTTCATAGATTTTGATATAGATTTAGTGGTAAGGGGAAAATTTTAGCGGGAGTAAGTTAAAAGGGTAGTGGCCTGATTTTAGGATTGGAGATAAATTTTAAGTTGAAATTTTCAACCTAATTAACATTTTGAAAGGAGGCATGGCACGTAGGATACACAAGACTTTACAGGAAAGAGGCATTGGAGATGCTCTAATACGAGTACCGTGGCACGTGCATCGGATGAATTGAGTTAAAAACAAATATCTAGAAAAAATAGATGTGCATAAAAATGTTGCATTTTCAATATGCATACATATCCGAGCACCTTATTTATCAAAACATGAATGATGTAAAGTTATTTTCAAGTATAAAGATCATAGCTCATGACGCTACCTATACTGAGAATAGTCAATAGTTACTGAAGTACGAAACTTGTTGTTATGTGTGTGGGTTTAGGTGACTTGCAGGTGTTACATGGTTTAGTTTATTTTTTTAATAGTCATACGAAAATGTCACTTAATTTGTTCTAAAATCTAACATCGTGACATTTTATTCATACAAACATAAAAAATTGTTGTCCATGTGGGGACGTAGAAACGAAGGTACTGTTCTATTTTAAATATTGGTAGTTGGCGTTTACGTCCGACATGTCGGATGCATCAATGCAAATTGTTTTTTTGCAACGGTTCACCTGAACAAGACAATCATGTGGGGTCAGTCAGCGTAAAAATAAGAAAAATGTGTGCATCCTTGTTGAAGATAGTTGGCACATAGTGGTATGGAGAGAAGGAACAGAAAGGGATGCACATAAATGTATATAGTGCGTAGGCTTGGGTTGTTTATCCGTGAAAGCTTATGAGTGTCTTGAAGTTCACATGTGACAAAAAAGAAAAAAGAAGACATGAACATATACATACATATATTTTGGATTTTGGGCCAAAGTGTTTGGTTTTGGAAAAGCATGGGCAGTAAGCTTGCATGAGTAGATGGTTTGGAAAATAGAAGGTGATGTTCCGTATGGTTGACGTGAAGAATGAAGAACGGTTGGTGTGAGATTTTATTTTAATTAACTCAGTTAAGCTATTAGTTAGTTTTTGAATTGTTAAGTTTAAAATGCTTAAAATTTAAAAAGGAGCAAAATGAACGTACCCTAAGTCTTCAACTAACATGACAACCAAGTCTTTCCTAATGGCCAATTCATAAAATTCATTTTCTTTGCTTCCTACTTTGCAAGTAAACACTGAATGTTATTACGTCAAAGTAGGGCTGTCAATTTCCAACACGACCCGAAACCGGCAAGGGAAATTAGCGGGTTGACCCGACCTGTTTAATAACGAATCATTTTAGGATCGACCCGACTTTGACCCATTTATAAACGGGTGGGTATAGGGTTGACCCGCGAAACCCGAATTCGAACCGACTAACCCGTTTATGGGCTCTATATTATTGTAAAATTCTCATCTTAGCTTGAAAATGAAGGATGTTGTCATTATTCAATTATTCATACACACTAACACATAACAATTTTTCACGTTTTCATGTTTATTCTCACATTAACAACTTTTTACATTTTTATTCTCATCTTAGCTTGCAACAAGTGAATGATGACAATACCCTTCTTTCATGTTTTCATGTTCATTCACATCTTTTTAAACAAATATTTTTCTTAATGGGTTACACAAATCAAACCCAAAACCAGCACGATTATAAATGGGACAACCTGAAACCGACCCGTTTAATAAATGGGTTGAGCTGACCTGACCCGACCCAACCCAACCCATTGAAAACCCTAGGTTAAAGCATAATCTTCTCATTACATTATTTTAAGAACCAATGAATCGTTTTTTGTTCGTGAAATAAAACTAATCCAAACTCAGTTTAATTCTATTATTGATCAGTTTGAAAGTCCACACAGCAGTACGAATTATGCACTTACCATCATTACAAACAGCGTAAACGATAAAGAATGTAAAATTAAATGAAAAGAAATATACAAACATAATAGTCTCCACAAAGATGAACTAAACAGGGCCATGAACTAGTAGAAGAAAACTGAAAACCAAAAAAAAAAATCAGTAGAAAGTCGCACATACTTTATACAAACACAACACTTCGCACCAAGCAGTAAGGTGAATTAAGTAGCCTTTCTATGCATTTTGGCAGCAGTCTTCTTAGGTGATTTTGAGGTCTCAGACTCCTTAGCAGCAGTTTTCGTCGGTAAAAGGAAAGGGTTGACGTTAGGCAATACTTCGCCATGTACAATTGTCGGTCGACGTAAGAGCTTTCCCAACTCATCATCATTTCTTATTGCTAGAAGAACGTTCCTTCGAATGATTCGGTTCTTGTTGTTTTCTTTTGTTGCATTTTCAGCAAGCTCTAGTACCTCTTTTCCTAAATATTAGAGAATGGCAGCAAGGTAAAAAGGAGCTCGGGTGTTGGACCATGCCAGCGCCTCTTCAAGTATTGGTTAATAAGGCCGACGGGGAATTGAAAACTGACTATTATCGATATAGTGACGAAATTCTTGTTGTTGTCACTTCATTTGAAAGTCGTCCAGTTTACGTGATATAGCTATTAAGGCTTTAGCATCCTATTGTACAACATTATATGTGACACCCCACATCCGTTAAAGTCACTCATTAAGAGAATGCATTAAGTTTTGTGAAGCATTATAGGTAAAAAGAAACATAAACATTACAAGGCAGATATAAAATAGCATCGAAAAATTTAAAACTTTATTAATCATAAAGAATCGTAGTTCAAAACATGGTTATGTCATATGTCTGAAATACATAAAACCCAGTACATCATTAAAACTTCTGTCCTGTAGTTAAAACATCACAGTACAATAATAAAAGAAGCATAGCAAAGATAAGAACTTGAGCAATACATCTAAGCAGCTCCAAGCAAGATGATAGCAGAATCCTGATCAAGCCAGAGTATTCCCACCCTGAGAATGTGGGGGGGGGGGGGGGGAATGAAAGAGAAAGAAAAGGAAACAAAATGGGTCAGACATAAAGTCTGGCGAGTCCAGTTACTTTTAGCATATAAATAAGTAAAAGTATCATGACAGGCATATAAAGTGGATAAGAAAGATAACATCATATAAGACAAGTATGACAAGGTAAATAGGATAAAAATGATAGAGTATATTGCGCTTCCCTAACGATTTCTCTCCACCGACTAATATAACTAGAATGAGAAGATCCCAACAACTGTAAGATGGTAGACTTAGGAGTACTTCCAGTGAGAGGTTTTCACCCCATACATTCAATAGGCAGCCTAACGTCCCGAAATCACCTCTAAGGGTAATAGCGGGCTCCTAAACATAACGGTGTCTAAATTTACCCTAATTACAACCCTAATCGATTGGCTCCCTACTCCTTAGATACCCTGTGCTGGCCCCACAGTGGGGTGTATCACTCCCTAAATTGGCAACCCTTCATTTTTAGGATGTGCACAACCATATCTACTAATGTCACAACATCTTATTTTCCAGAGCGAGCGGAGTCATGCACACATTTGGCCCTGATGGAACGCGCCGTCAGACACCGTCCCCACTTTTGGATCTCTTACAATCAGCCAAGTAAGCGTGTCCCGACTCCGACCTAGTTCGGAGTACTCGTTTGATACCTATATATGGGTTACTGACTGAAACGGGTGCCACACACAAGATGATGCAAGCTCACCCCTTTGTCTTGCATCCCCACTACTAGGTTTTCCATAGGTTATGCCCTATCAGTTTAAAAGATCACATAACCCCAGAGGTTAAGTTTGTCGGCCTATATATAAATATTACTCACCCGCCCCAGATTTACTTAACCCACCCACTGTTTCAAACAAGTTTACTTAACCCCTAATCAGTTTAACATGTTCATACAATCCCTATGGATTCAACTAGGTTAAGTATTCAAATTTATTGTCATATTCATTTATGGTTGTAATGAGCTAGACCTCCCATATTAAGCCTACCACTTGTGGATGCTGGATATGTCGGTCGGTTCTGGGCAGATTTCTTCCACAAGTCGGGCTTAACCTCGTGTCCTAGCACGTCTAATGCTTGTGCTCCTAGACACCCCCACATTATATTCACCAGTTGTGGTCGTTGGATATGTCGGGCGGTTCCGGGCAGACTTCCACCAAAAGTGTAATCTAACCTCATGTCTAGGCACGGTTGCAGTTTCTAATTACTGTAATCCTAGGCATTTCCATTATTAACCAAATTTACCTATGTCATTATAGGTTTTCATGCCCATTGTAATGACCCGCATTTGCAGAGGTATTATAATTAATTAATTTAATTATATAAATAGTGATATATTGAATTAAATGGTCGTGGAATTAAATAATGATGAATATTTAATTAAAATAATAAATTTAATAATATATTTAATTCTGAAATAATCAGAATTAGCTGAAATGGCGATATGGTGTGAACTGGATCATCTATGATATTTAATTCAGTTTAGAATTTAATTAGAATGATGAACATATTATTTGAACGAAGTTTGAACGTAGAATTTATAATATAATTAAAATCGAGCTCGAAATGGCGCTGCAGTTCGTAATTTGGTGATTTGAACTTCAACTGGATATACATAAGCCGTTTCAAGTCGGATTTCTATGAAACAAGAAACGTTAGGAGCTGGTGAAGTATATTTTTCTAGTGGAAGAGAAAAATCGGGATTTCGTCATGTAGATTTTGATTTATGTCCAAATCAAATTTTAGAAAGGTCGCTGTGGAATTCCTTTATAATTTAATTATATTTTATAAAAGGAATTTCATTATAAACCGAATATCAATTTAATCGGGATTTTAAATATCAAGCTAGAAATTCATATAGGAATATTCTAGAGCTGTATGGTATTCTGGTGTGAATATATACGATAATATTAATTTATTAATATTTTATTTAATTATATTTAAATATATTTATATATTTAAATGGGTCATCCAAAGCTTTAAAAATAGCCACTTTTGCAAACGAAGTCGGAATTCGACAAAACTAATTTTGTTGGATCCGTAATGTTAAATTATTGCTAGATGTCATTTTCCGTGATTTTTAGAGTCACTGTGTGGCCGTACGTATTTTTAGAGTGAGAAACAGTCAATATTCTGACGGTTAAAAATACGCTGTGTGAGAAAACGGAGTCGGAATTCAACGAAACCAGTTTCGTTGGGACCGTAATGTCAAACTGTAGTCGGTTGTCCAGTTTCGTGATTTTTGAATATCGTGTGTGATCACACGGATTTTTAGAAGGCGAAACGAATGAACAAAAAAGAATATACTGGGAATATTCCCTCTACAAAATATCTAGATATTTATCACTAGTATAAATACCCCTCCCACCATCCTTAAGACCTAGTTCTTCTTTTCTCTGTAAATCAAAAAGAGGCTGACTTCTCTGTAACTTCTTCCTCAAACAAAATCAACATCTAAAAATATGTAAAAATCAAAATAAATTCCAAGATAATTATGCTTGGATTCGCGTTGGGTTTCTCTTCGAGTTGGGGTACTTATTGGATGGCGCGCACGCTGTTTGCAGTGCTTAGTTTGGCACCAGCGACATCTAGGGTTCGTGTTCCTGAGAGATGGAGACTTCAAATAATGAAATGAAGTCCAGTTTCGAGATGAGGGTGGAAAACCGCATCTAATGGATGAATTTTTGGGGTATAAGGTGGTATTTTTGTTCGGTCCCTTCACTGTAGGTGCGTCATGTAGTCAGGACCGAGATGAGGAAAGGGAAGCACGAGTTGAACGAGAAGAGGATGGAGATGGAGAGGAGGGAAAGGAGAGTTGAACGGCGGTTTCGGTTCTGAAAATGGTCAAGCGAAAAGGGAGTAACGATGGTAGAAAGATGGATCGATCATGGGTTTGGAGGTTCGGTGAAACGCCTGGAGCGTGGTATTTGGGGGAGAAGGTAAACAAGCGGGCCTGGGTAGTTTGGAAATGGTATGGGCCTTAGTTAAGTGGTTAGCCCAGTAATAAATTAAATTCTAATCTTTTATTTAATTTAAATGATTGTATAACTTGTGTAAGTCATATCTTTGTCATACAGTGTCGGTTTTACAAACGGTCGGATCCGTTAGGATTGTATGGACGAGAGCAACAAAATGGAATTGACTGGAAGTCCATTGGAGCTCGTTAGAATTTATAGCAAAATAAATTTTTCGTCTGAATCAAGCGATGGTTATCGTTATTAACGATGATCGTCCAATGTGAGTAAATCTCACTACCTCTGAACAGTTTATAATTTCATGTTGTATTTTTAGAACTGTTAAATATTGGCTGATTGACTGTTTGATTGAACTGCTAGTCAGTTAGTTAAATTTCTATATTGATTCTGTTTAACAGAATATATCTTATGGAACTGAAAGTGATGTTGATTTTATTGTGTAACATCTGTGGATGCAGGGAAACAGGTTGGAGGAATCCAACTGGATTCCTCAACATTTATTTTACTGTTATTCATATATTGTGATATATGATGTGATATATAATCTGTGTTGATTGTGTGTATTTAAGTGATATCGATCATTTGTGATATGGTATGTAATGTACCATAAGAATACCAGAATGATATAAGGGGATTTTCAAAGTATAATTTGAAAATAATTTATTTATATAAAATCAATGGATTTTATATATAAAAGGAAAAAGGATTTTTTTTAAAGGAAATATATTATAAATAACCAAAGAGTTAAAAAGAATATATTTGGGAAACAAATATAAAGGGAATATATTTGTAAACCAAATACAACGGAAGATATTTGCAAAACCAATAGAAAAAGAAATATTTGTAAAACATTTACAAATAGAATTGAAAGGGAAATATTTGTAAAACATTTACAAATAGATAATGGAAATATTTATTTATAGGAAATAAATAGAAAGATGAAAATGAGATATTTATTTGTTAAATAAATAGAAAAATGAAAAGGAGATATTTAGTTGTTAAATAAATAGAAAAGATAAAAGAAATATTTAGTTGTTAAATAAATAGAATTGAAAAGGGAATAGTTATTTGTTAAGTAAACAAATAGAAAAGGAAATGATTCAAAGGAATAAATCAAAGGAGTTAATCCGAAAGAGTTAACCGAATAAAGTAAATTAATTTGAGTAAATCAGTTAGAGCTATTCAAATGGAGTTAAGCGAAGTAGAGTTATCGAATATAGTGTATTCGAGAGAAGAGTGATTTGAATTAGTTATTCGATAGAGTTAAATAAACAAGAGTTATTCGAATTAGTTATTCGAATATAGTTAAATAGATAAGAGTGATTCGAATTAGTTTTTCGAATAGAGTTAAACACAAAGGAGTTATCAAATTAGTTATTCGAAAGGAGTTATCGATTATAGTTTAATCGAAAGGAGTTATCAAATTAGTTTACCGAAAGGAGTTATCGAATTATTTATTCGAAAGGAGTTATCGATTATAGTTTAATCGAAAGGAGTTATCGATTATAGTTTAATTGAAATGAGTTATCGAATTAGTTATTCGAAAGGAGTTAAGTAAAAAGAGTTAATCGATTAGGGTTAAATAAATAGAGTAAATCGAATTTAGTTAATTTAAAGAAAGGTTAATCGAATCTAGTTCTGCGTAAGAGAGATTATCAAATATAGTTATTCGAAGGGAGGAGTTATCGAATAAAGATTTATTCGAACGAAAGTTACGTAAGGAAGTGTTAAAGAGTTAAAAGATGAACTTACCCTATTTCGAGATTTGAAATGTTATTCAGTTAAGGTCTGAGAGGTAGTTATACCCCAACTTGATTGACTTCGTTTTTAATTTAGAAATGGTTATGGTTCGAGAGTGTAAGTGGTTAAGTGATTTTAGTAAATAAGTATAGTGGTTTGAGTTGTCGTCGCGATGTTCATTTAAACATCTGTTTAAATCCAAGTAAAGAGGATTTGGAAAGGTTTTCCAAATAGAATCAGAAACGTAATCAAATATTGAAATAGGAAATATGAATATATATATATATAGATATATTTATATATATGATTGATGATTGATTGATAGAATTTTCCTTTGGAAATGATATCGTTGTTTACACAAGTGTTTTTCTTTGATAGTTAACTCACCGACTATCGAAGTTTTTGACCATTTTAACGTTGTTAATATGGAGAGACCGGTTGGATTATTATCCAAAGAACCTCTCCGTATTGGCATAAGCATTGCGAATCATATATGCCAAAGATAATTGAAGACGGAGTAAAGTGCAAGGACTGTTGTATAAATCTTAGATAACAGTGCCTAAGATGGATATACTGAATAGTACCTTCGGTTCATCCTGTTCCTTGATGACTTGTATGGATGAGTGTCTGACAGAGTATTTCCAGGAAGGTCACGTACATTGATTTCTTCAACCGTACCAAGAGTGCAAGAGGAGAAGGAAACTTCTTTAGCTAACACGTAATGTACTATTGTAAACGTCAATTAGTGATTTTCTATGGATTTGACAATGTGGCATTCGAAGTGAATTTGATGTGATGATAAGGTGTAACCTCAAGCCTCATCAACCGGTAAATGACAGAAATCGGGCAGGCAGCATGGCTAAGTCGGTCGCTCCGAAGTAGGGTGTATAATCACCTCATCTAGAGTTTCATTTACTTCTAAAAATCTATTGTTGATGCTGTCCCATTCGAGAAACGGTTGTTGATCCCAACCGTTGGTGATATACATTCGATACACTCAAGCGAAATGAGTGGTCGGTCATGTGTGGCCGGGTTGCAAGATGTTCTTGTTGAACCCCGTGTATTCCTCTTTAGAGGTACACTAGCGAAAGGTGGTTCCATGCCTTGTCATAGTTGGAAATCCATTACCCAATACGTGCTTGCGGTTTTGATTGTGTACCATATATGTAGAACGTGAGATGAAAGCGTTTCTGCTAGATGATTATTATATTGTGGTTGATAGACATTATTATAATATCAAAAGGTTTTTTATATAAAGATATTTTGGATTCTCATAAGGGAAAAACCCGTTCCGTTATACGGCGTGGTCTTATGAGATATCATTTACTTGTTCGAACTGTTTTAAACTGTTTTACTCATACCAGTCCCATGACTGACCCGGAGTTTATTTTGTTTTGTTTTCCCTAAACTCTTGGGTGCCCAATTTTGTACGGGCAGTCAAGTAGTCAGGATTTACAGATACTTGAAGAGCTGGAGCAGGAGGCTTCAGGATCATATAGCTATAGTTTATTTCCGCTGTGTTGTAAGTGTTGTACTTTGATAATGATGTATATTCAAGTACAAATTTATATTTCAAGTTATGTTATATATATTATATGTTATTCGTTCTGCTGTGAGGTTCGTGTTACTCTGATGTTGTGTTCTTCTTCTTCTTCTATTCTAAGTTTCTATCTTATCTATCCTCACCCTCTAATTTCTTTCATTAATAACCCGTTATTTTCGATCCTTGGATGTTCGATATGTGTTGTATATTGGATAACCAAGATCGCATTTTTCCGGGTCATTACAGTTGGTATCAGTGCTTAAGTTAAGTGAATTACCTTGGCTCTGTGGCGTGACTCAGTAGAGATGGGGTTAGTAATAACCTAGATTGAGTTTGAGTGTATATATACGAGTTAACGTATTTGTTATTTGATATAAGAATAATTTTATATTGTGGAAATTTATTGGTTGAGTTGTTTATGAGTTCTGGTCGATCAGTTTGATCCACTGTATCGGTAGGAGTTTATAAACACTCGAATACGATGGGTCGACACGATATGTTTTGAAAAGAGAGTAAATTAAAATAAGTTTACCCAAGGTATATCTTGATATAGAGAAGATATATAAATATCAAAATTATAATATAGTGGATATATTGGTTGTTATTATAATCGAGTAAGATTATACATTAAATGGTTATGTAAATAACCAATCAGAATTCATATAAGTGAAATACGTGAAATCTGATGAGTTGAATCTGAAATTTTAAACCAGAAATTGAGTTAAAATTCTGGAAAAATTGGATAAGTGTTTGTAAATGGATTTGGATTAAAAATAAGGAAAATTTAAGATCCTGGGAGATTTTAAATTGTTTTACAAGCAGTGTGAATTATATTTTGAAATGAATTTCAAAGTGGAAATGTTTAGAAATGGTTTTATAGTATTGAACTCACTTCGAACGCTGGAAAATAGATTCCGATGATGACAGCTGCATCATCAGTATTCATTTTCGAGTTGTAAGTGACGAATTACTACCAAAGATACTGTTTTGAATTTGTTTTGGGAAAGACAAGTTGTGTTGAATTTCAAATGGGATTTAGAATATAGAATTTGAATATATAGAATTTGAATATAGAAATTCAAATGGGATTTATAATATAGAATTTGAATAGAATTTGATATATAGAATTTGAATAATAGAATTTGATATATAGAATTTGAATAATAGAATTTGATATATAGATTTGAATAATAGAAGTGATATAAAATTTGAACAGAAATTGAATAGAATTAACTAAGTCGAAGAGGAATTAGTTAATCGAGTTTTGAATTTGAAGTTAAACTCTGAAAGGTGAATTGGATTTGTAAATGGATATTCGAAATCGAATATAGAACTTAAATTTGAAATTTGGATTCAAATTAGTTAATAAGCAAGTTAAAATATATTTGAACATGTCATGTTCAAATATAAAAATGAAATAGACTAAAGAGTTAATTAACAAATTAATTAACGAATTGAGTTAAAACGATCAGGTATAGTTAAAATAGATTGGGCAGGTATAAATATACATGAGATAGGTATGGATAAGGTATGAAGGTATATAAATAGAATACTCGACGAAAAGGTATGTATTTAATTCATATATGAGATTTTATGCGCCGTATCGGCTAGCCGCTTGGCTTTTTCTTTTTCTTTTGGATTGATGAGGGCCATGGGAGGCTATTTGAAATATCCCGATGCTCCTGGTACAAAGGAGGTTATGGCGAATTTTTTCGGGAATTTAAGGAGTTAGAATATTTTTAAGATAATTTGATAGTTAGAAATCAACGTATCGATATATATATATATATATATATATATATATATATAAGTCGATAAGGAAACGAACGTAGAAATAGAATAGTAAAATCAAAAAGGAAGACTAACAATAAAATCTAGTAAGAATAGGAAGAGGAAGGGTATACGTGTTTAAAAGTGAATAAGTAGTTGTATGGTATTGATTATTCGAGTAAGTAGTCATATCTGTTTTTACGTTATAAATGTTATTCAGTCAAGGTCTGAGAGGTAGTTATACCCCAACATGGTTGATTTCATTATTAACAAATAAATAGTAAGATTTCAGGCTCGAAGATCAATGTTGAATAAGAGTTAGTTGAATATAGTATTTGGGTTGTCGTAACGATGTTTTACACAACATCCGTTTTAACCCAAATAAGTGTAAGCATGGAAATATAATAAAGAATATTTCCTAAGTATTGAAATAAATGAGATCGGAAAAGAGATAAGTAATTGGAATATTTTCCAATTATAAATAGCATATAATTTCTAAAGTTTAGAAAATAAAGGAAGGTGATATTCCGAAATGTTTTCCAAATAACATAAAAGGCCAATATGGTTATTGAAAATATTTTGTTAACAAACATTGATAAAGAAATAGAGAAGTGATTTAACTAATGGAATATTAATTAAGGGCTCAGTAACATGTTCAAAAGGAAAATTTGATTTTTGAAAAGAGTAAACTATTTGAAAACTCCAAGGGAAAGACTGTTTGAATTAAAAAAAATTAACAGAAATTTGTGTAAGAAAATTTGAATTAAAGTAAAGCCAGTAAAGTGGTAACTGAGATTGAATTAGAATGATATCAAGACAAATTGGATTGTGAGATTCAAATTTGAAGTGTAATGAGATAATCAAGTTAAGAGTTGGGAATCGAGAAGAAACTCGAGTTGAAATGATATTTGGCTCGGATATAAGCGAATGGTTGTGTTGTGGATAAAAGCAGATTGGAATTTGATTGGGATGACCCTTGTATCCGCTGAATTGATAACACGTGGAAAGTATATAATGATATGCCGAAAAAAGGTACAAGTTTATATTTCTATTGGATATGAGATTTTGATGAGCAGAATTGACAAGCCGCTTGGCTATTTGATTTTCTTTTGGGATGGAGATGGCCTAGAGAGGCGAGTAGGAGTTTGACGTATTGACCAGTACAAAGGAAGTACTGGCGAAATTTTTCAAAAAGATTAAGGCGTTAGAAAATTTTCAGGATTTTTGAAATTTTTTGTTGATAAGAATTAATTAATATTTAATTGAAATTAAATTGGTTCAGTTGAAACTGAAGTTAAGAAGTGAACAAATATGTTCTAACCAGTCGATAGGGTCGTCCTCTACCTTAGTAATTTCGAGGATAAAATTATTTTATGTGGGGAAGATTGTAATGACCCGCATTTGCAGAGGTATTATAATTAATTTATTTAATTATATAACTAGTGATATAGTGAATTAAATGGTCGTGGAATTAAATAATAATGAATATTTAATTAAAATAATAAATTTAATAATATATTTAATTCTGAAATAATCAAAATTGGCTAAAATGGCGATATGGTGTGAACTGGATCATCTGTGGTATTTAATTCGGTTTATGTAACGACCCAGATTTTCTGGTCGGTTTATTTTGAATATTTAATATTATTTTAAATATAGAGCTAATAATATAAATCGATTTTCATATTGAGTTATAAATCTAATTACCGTAATACGGGATATATTGAATTCGAAGTTAGAATTGAATCAAAACAGTTCAGATAATAAATATAAATTCTATGTGAATGTAATCGATAATGGTAATGATATATTATCGAGAAATTTATTTGTTTATAAATTTAAATTATTCTACATCTATTTAAAATGATTATTCTATATACATTTAAATTAAATATAAAATATATTCGGTTAGTTCAGAATGTGTTAAACTGTTGAAATAACAATGGTTGCGGTAAAATAGCGGTTCTGATTTTCGAATAAGGGTACCACAAGATATTTTAGTTATCAAATTAAATAAATTCATATCAAATGTTTTATCAGCCGACCTAATTTACTTCCTATGGAAACCTAGTTCCCTCGAGCCACAAAACTGTCTCCCGCTCTCGTTATCAGGGAAACACAATTTTAATGGCCTGTGTACCTTCTGTCTTCCCCCCTCATCTATAAAACGCGACCTCGTTCTGTGATTTTCCATCCATTTCCGTTCTCCCTTATAATCACATACAAAGGCTTCTCTTTTTAATTCATTCTCTGTTCAATTAAAAACCACATGTTTCCCTTATATAATACACCGCTCCTCCTAAAAGCCTCAAAATCAAAAGCCGCCTTCTGTTTTTCTTGTTTCGGAATTCGAAATCAATTCGAATGAAATCAAAGTCAAAAACGAAGTTGCCGAACATGTTCTGCGAAGGGTACGAGGTTTTCGACAATTTTAAGTTCAAATGCAGTTTCGATTTTGGGGGTTCGGGCTTCTGGAGGCTTGCGAGCTGAAAGGGAGTAGACGGTTGTTCATGGCAACGCAAGGACGGACGTGATTTGAAGAGGAGCTATGGGTTCTGGAAGGCCGATGTTGGGGTTTCAAATGTGGAACAGTCGAAGTAGATCGCGGTCTACTGTAGTTGCGATTTAGGGTTTCAGTGTCGAGTTCGAATTGTGATGTGGAGGTACTGTAATTTTCTGGTGATGCTGCGATGGATGGCCAATCGATGGGATTCTGATGAAGGTCGAACTGAGGAGCTATGTTTTGGTTCCAAGTTTTGCGTTGATTTGAGGATAAGGTAACTAAGGTAAAACCAATTTTCCTTGTTTATTTAAATTTATACAGTAAGATCAGTTTTTAAATTAAGTAATTAGATTATAATTACATTAAAATCAATGGCTTTAAGGAAGACATTGTCTGAGAGAAATCAAGTGGAAATACCATTCGGGTTATATCTAAAGGAAAACTGGAAATAAATTTTTGTAATAAATCATTTTGTAAATAGATAATTTTAATTGTAAATCATTTAATGGTTAAATAAAATGATTATAATGTTGGGAAATTGGTTTAAATAAAAGGGAATTTATTAGTAAGTAAATTAAATGTGTAAGCATATCATTTATCAATTAAGGTTTAATTTGGAGTTGGTTTACACGTAGATAATTTATTAAATCCGATAATGGAGATTTTATTAATTTTTGTTGTTTTCCGTTGGGAAACAGACGTATGGAGGAACTGCTATGAAATCTATATAAGATGCTTCGGTGGCTATTCAACGCGAATAAAAATTACTGTGAGTAAATCTCACTCACCTTTAGAATTATTTTTATTTCATTAAAAATAATTGTCTGTTGCTTGTGTGAATGATTTCTGGTTGTTTTATATATATTAGTTGTTTAGGCTATATATATATATATATTGGGTTGATTGGTTGGTTGAATTCCCGCAGTCTCATTAGCGGATGCCCGCAGTTTCATAGCGGATGATTACCCTATACGCCCCACGCTATGATTAGTGGATGACCTTCTATACCGCGATATTCTGCCGCAAAGCAGAATTGGTATTATTTATGTGCTAACATCGGTGGATGTAGGGAAACAGGTTGGAGGAATCCAACTGGATTCCTCAAAAATATATTATCTGTTTGTTATTTGGTTGCATATATATTGTTATATATGCTGTGTTAGAAAAATAAATAATTCGTTGCTTTGTGTGTTTAAATATCACTGGGCTTAAGTAATGATATTTAAAAAAATATCGTGGAAGGATATTTGAGATTTTAAAAAGGGGAAATTCTATTTTTAAATAGAATTTGAATTTTTATGGAATAAAAATATAAACTTGTTTTGAAAAATAAAACAAGTAGTTCCTTTATAAACGAAGTTTATAAATAGTTCTTTTATAACGAGGTTATAAAATGAAGAGAAAAGAATGATCATTTGATAATTCAGAAATAAAAATACAAGTGTGACATTGGAATGAGAAATCTATCTTCAAAGGGAAAATAGAAATATCGATTTCAAAAAGGAATTGAAGTCGAGACTTGTTTAAAGAAATTGGATATAAGAATTCAAATAGGAACAGACTTTGAAATATAGAATTTCAAAGAAGAATTGAATAGAATTTGAAATATAGAATTTCAAAGAAGAATTGAGATATGAAATTTGAATAGAGATTTGAAATGGAATTCAAATATGAAATTTGAATAGAGATTGGAAATAGAAATTCAAGTGTTGAATTTGAACATGGAATTGAATATAGGAATTCAAGTAGAAATTTGAATATGGAATTTCAAAATAGAATTTGAAATAAGCTTTGAAAGTAGGATTTCAAAGTAGGATTGAAATAGGATTTCAAAATAGGAAATCCAAATAGTTTTGAAATAGAATTTGAATTCAAGGGAATTGAAATAGAAATTGAATTCAAAGGAATTCAAATGGGATTGAAATAAAGGAAATTCAAAATAAATGGAATTTCAAATAAAAGAAGAATGTAATTTGAAATTTTGGGAATTTCAAATAAGAAAAAATGGAATTTGAAACATTTAGAATTTCAAATAGAATTTAAATGGAGTTTGAATATTTGAATTTCAAATGGAGTTGGGATATTCGAGAATTCAAATAGACTTTGAATATAGGAATTTCAAACAAAATTTGAGAATGGAGTTTAAATCCAGAATTGGAATTCAAGAGATATAAATCTAGAATTTGAATCCAAGGGATATAAATCTAGGATTTGAATTCAAGAGAAATTTAAATATGGCATTTGAATTCAAAGTGAAGTTTAATATGAGATTTGAAATTCTAATAGAATGAAAATAGATTTAAGTATAGAAATTTAAATGGAGATTGGAAATGGGATTTGAATAAGGAAATTCAAATGTAAAATTTCAAAGTAGAACTTGAATTAAAACTTTGAAAATAGAATTAACTATGGGATTTGAATATGGAATTCAAATGGAATTGTAACTATGGATTTGAATATATTAAAATCAGAATGGAATTGAATCTCATTCAAACGAAGTTTAAAAGTTTATATATATAAATATAATTAAAACGAACTCGCCGCAGCGCTGCAGTTCGTAAATTGGCGACTCGAACTTCAATTGAGTATACAGAACTCAATTTGGGTCGGAATTCTTCGAAACAAGAAACGTCATGACCGATTTGATAATGGTTTTCTAATGAAGGAGAAAAATCTGGATTTCGTCGTATAGATTTTGAGTTATGTCAAAAATCAAATTTTCAGAAAAACAGCGCCAAAACTATTTAAAAACCATAACGGTTTATTTCATTTTATAAAAGGATTTTTGAGCAAATAAAATCCGAAGTTTCTATTTAGAAAATTTCAGGGTTGAGTTGTAAAGTATATGTGAATTCAAGTTGTGTAAATGAATATGATTTTGAAACAGAAACCAGATTTTGGTTTATTGAATAGAATTAACTAAATTGAATATAAATTAGTTAATGATATTTCGAATGAATATTGGGGTTTGAATAAGTAAATTCGATTTGAAAATTTATATTCGAAATCAAAAAGGAAACTAAAAATTGAAGTTGAAATTCAATTTGGTTGTGAGCAAGTTAAACATTTTATTTGAACGTGTTATTTTCAAACAAAGAAGTGAAATAGGCAAAAGGGCTAATTAAAGAATAATTGAGCGAAACTGAATTCAAACGATTCAAAATTGAATTCAAACGAATGGATTGAGTTGAATTGAATTGGAAACAGGTGAACAGGTGAACAGGTGTTAGACAGATATGGGATGGAGTATATGAAGATTTTTATTTTATGTGCCCGACAAAAAGGTACATGTTTAATTCATATATGAGGTTTTATGCGCCGTATCGGCAAGCCGCTTGGCTTTTTCTTTTTCTTTTTGAAATAAGAAGGACCGGGAAAGCTATTTGAAATTTCCCGATGCTCCCGATACAGGGGAGGTTATGGCGAATTTTTCCGGAAATTTAAGGAGTTAGAATATTTTTAAGATATTTTGATAATTTGAAATCATTGTATCGACGTATTGAATTCGATAGTAAAGTGAATAAAAAAATCGAATGTTGTAAACAAAAAGGGATAGAGATAAGTGATTGGAATTGTTTCCAATTGCAAATAGAGATTTTTCTAATATATAGAAAATAAAAGAAGTTGATATTTGGAAACGTTTTCCAAATGGCATAAGAGGCCGAGATGATTATTGAAAATATTTGGTTAACAAATATCGATAAGAAAATAGAGAAGTGGTTTAATTAATGAATATTAATTAAGAGCCCAGTGATTTGTTGATATGTTTGGATGAACACTTGTTTTTATTCGATAGTTAAATCACAGACTATCGAAGTTTTGACCATCGTTGTCAATATGGAGAGACCGGTTGGATTATTATCCGAAGAACCACTCCGTATCGGCATAAGCGTTGCGAACCAAGTATGCTGAATATATTGAAGACGGAGTAAAGTGTAAGGGCTTTTCTATTTATAGAAATGGTGCCTTCGGTTTCGTTCAATCCCAGAACGAACGTAAATGGACGAATGTCTGACAGAGTATTTCCAATGATCAAATGGGTTGGTCTGTATGAATATATATGGTTGCAATGGATTTATCCCTTAGCATAATATCCAGAATATTTGTGCAAATCAACTAGTGATTAACGGATCTGACAATGTGGCATTCAAAGTGATTGTGCTATCAATGAATGGTAAGTATTAGTAGCCTCAGGCCTCAACAACCGGGAAAGGACAAAAATCGGGCAGGCAGCATGGCTATGTGGGTTGCACCCATTAGGGTGTATAATCACCTATCTAGAGAAATTCCTTTTGTTTCTTAATCTATCGATTCTGCCCATTCGGGAAACGGTGGTTTGAGTCCAACCGTTGGTGATATACATTCGATACACTCAAGCGAAATGAGTGGTCGGTCATGTGTGGGCCGGGTTGCAAGATGTTCTTGTTGAACCCAGGTGTATTCGCCTCTAGAGATACATCATCGGAAGGTGGTTCCATACCTTGTCATGTTGGAAATCAAATCTCCAATAAGCGCCATGCGGTTTTTGATTTTATACTATATATGTGGAGCGTGAGATGCAAGCGTTCTGCTATTTGGTTATTTATTTGAGGTAGACATTATTATAATATCACTGGATTTGATATCAAAGTGTTTTGGGTTATAGTAAGGTAAAAACCGTCCATGTTTATGTGTGGGCTGGTCTTACTATTATCTTTTCTTTCGAAAGGATTTCTAAAAGTTAAACAAGTGGTTGGAGTTTACTCACACCAGTCCCATGACTGACCCAGAGTTTATTTTGTTTTGTTTTCCCTAAACTCTTGGGTGCCCAAATTTGTACGGGCAGTCAAGTAGTCGGGATTTCACAGATTCATTTGAAGGAGCTGGAAGCAGGAGGCTTCACCAGTTAGATATAGACTATCATATATTCCGCTGTGGACCTTGTTTGTATCTGGAAACAGGTGTTTATAACTGTTCCAGAAATGGCCGTTGTGCTCTGATAATGGTATGTATATAAAGTTACTGATTTGTATCTCAAGAGTTATATTATGAAATATATTTTATTCGTTCCGCTGTGAGTTTGTGATCTTCGTTTTTTATTCTATTCTAATATTTCTTTCTCCCTATTCCTCATCTTCTAACTTCTTTCTAATAATGAGTCGTATTTCTGTGCAATTTGAGTTGGACGTGTGGTGTTTTTAGTCCACTCTGATAGCACGGATTTGCGGGTCGTTTCAGTTGGTATCAGAGCTGGTTGCTTAATTGGTACGGATGATAGGGGGTTCTCGCTTCGCGTTTGGTGGCGAACGGGAGACTCTTACCCCTACATCTCCCGACAATGTGGGTTGGTTGTGAAGTCGAGAGGCTGGCCGTAAAATCAGTTCTGAGGTATCACTGGATGTCACGGTGGGAGGTTAGCCCACTGCCTGATGGTTGAAAAGCCTAGGGTCGTTTCAGTTGGTATCAGAGCTTAGGTTGAGCGAATACCTAGGCTTGTGTGGTATGTACTCATTAGAGATAGGGCCAATAGTACCCTAGAATGAGTTGAGTGTATATACGAGAGAGCGTATTTGTAAATTGATATAAAACTGTTTTATATTGTGTTGGCTTGTCTGTTGAGTAGTTTATGAATTCTGGTCGAATCGTGGGACGCCACGACATCGATAGGAGTTTGTAAACACTTAGGCAGAAGAATCGACATAATATTGTTTTAAAGTGGGTAAATGAAATAATTTAACCCAAAATTTCTATTTTGATATAGAAAGAATAATTTTCTGAAATTATTATGATATATGGATGTGTTGATTGTTAGGATTATAATCAATGAGATTATAAAATTAGAATGGTTATTTATAACCAAATAGAATTTGTATAGGAATTAAATATACAAATGAGATAAATTAGAATTAAATTCAAACCAGAATTTGGAATTTTAATCCTGGGAAGTTGAAAAATATTTTTCAAAGTATATTAAAATAATATAGATTTGTTTTAAAGGATTTGAAAGAAAATCACGGATTTTGAAATAATAAGGCACTAAACTCACTTCAGTGGCTGGGAAATAATTCTGATAATGGTCGCGACATCATCAGTGTTCATTTCCGAGTTTCTAAGAGATGAATTGCTACCTTAGAAAAAGTTTTTGATGGAAATTTGTTTGGAAGAAAACAAATAGTTTGGAAAGATTCAAATGTTTTGAATTTGAATTAGTTATAAATTTATGTGATTTCAAAAAGAATTTGAAATAAAAACCCGGGAATTTGAATTCTGGAATTAAAATTTAACTTAAAACAAGTTAAATAAATCAAGTGAATGAATTGATTTAGAATCAATTTGAATGCATGTGAATGAGAAACCAAATGTTTTGGTAGAACTAAAATTGTTGAAATATGAAGAGGTGAGTTTCAACATAAAGAAGTTGTGAAAAGAAATGAGTTTGTACCATTTTCTTACCTTCGCAATTTCGAGGACGAAATTATTTTAAGGGGGGAAGAATGTAACGACCCAGATTTTCTGGTCGGTTTATTTTGAATATTTAATATTATTTTAAATATAGAGCTAATAATATAAATCGATTTTCATATTGAGTTATAAATCTAATTACCGTAATACGGGATATATTGAATTCGAAGTTAGAATTGAATCAAAACAGTTCAGATAATAAATACAAATTCTATGTCAATGTAATCGATAATGGTAATGATATATTATCGAGAAATTTATTTGTTTATAAATTTAAATTATTCTACATCTATTTAAAATGATTATTCTATATACATTTAAATTAAATATAAAATATATTCGGTTAGTTCAGAATGTGTTAAATTGTTGAAATAACAATGGTTGCGGTAAAATAGCGGTTCTGATTTTCGAATAAGGGTACCACAAGATATTTTAGTTATCAAATTAAATAAATTCATATCAAATGTTTTATCAGCCGACCTAATTTACTTCCTATGGAAACCTAGTTCCCTCGAGCCACAAAACTGTCTCCCGCTCTCGTTATCAGGGAAACACAATTTTAATGGCCTGTGTACCTTCTGTCTTCCCCCCTCATCTATAAAACGCGACCTCGTTCTGTGATTTTCCATCCATTTCCGTTCTCCCTTATAATCACATACAAAGGCTTCTCTTTTTAATTCATTCTCTGTTCAATTAAAAACCACATGTTTCCCTTATATAATACACCGCTCCTCCTAAAAGCCTCAAAATCAAAAGCCGCCTTCTGTTTTTCTTGTTTCGGAATTCGAAATCAATTCGAATGAAATCAAAGTCAAAAACGAAGTTGCCGAACATGTTCTGCGAAGGGTACGAGGTTTTCGACAATTTTAAGTTCAAATGCGGTTTCGATTTTGGGGGTTCGGGCTTCTGGAGGCTTGCGAGTTGAAAGGGAGTAGACGGTTGTTCATGGCAACGCAAGGACGGACGTGATTTGAAGAGGAGCTATGGGTTCTGGAAGGCCGATGTTGGGGTTTCAAATGTGGAACAGTCGAAGTAGATCGCGGTCTACTGTAGTTGCGATTTAGGGTTTCAGTGTCGAGTTCAAATTGTGATGTGGAGGTACTGTAATTTTCTGGTGATGCTACGATGGATGGCCAATCGATGGGATTCTGATGAAGGTCGAACTGAGGAGCTATGTTTTGGTTCCAAGTTTTGCGTTGATTTGAGGATAAGGTAACTAAGGTAAAACCAATTTTCCTTGTTTATTTAAATTTATACAGTAAGATCAGTTTTTAAATTAAGTAATTAGATTATAATTACATTAAAATCAATGGCTTTAAGGAAGACATTGTCTGAGAGAAATCAAGTGGAAATACCATTCGGGTTATATCTAAAGGAAAACTGGAAATAAATTTTTGTAATAAATCATTTTGTAAATAGATAATTTTAATTGTAAATCATTTAATGGTTAAATAAAATGATTATAATGTTGGGAAATTGGTTTAAATAAAAGGGAATTTATTAGTAAGTAAATTAAATGTGTAAACATATCATTTATCAATTAAGGTTTAATTTGGAGTTGGTTTACACGTAGATAATTTATTAAATCCGATAATGGAGATTTTATTAATTTTTGTTGTTTTCCGTTGGGAAACAGACGTATGGAGGAACTGCTATGAAATCTATATAAGATGCTTCGGTGGCTATTCAACGCGAATAAAAATTACTGTGAGTAAATCTCACTCACCTTTAGAATTATTTTTATTTCATTAAAAATAATTGTCTGTTGCTTGTGTGAATGATTTCTGGTTGTTTTATATATATTAGTTATTTAGGCTATATATATATATATATATATATTGGTTTGATTGGTTGGTTGAATTCCCGCAGTCTCATTAGCGGATGCCCGCAGTTTCATAGCGGATGCTTACCCTATACGCCCCCACGCTATGATTAGTGGATGACCTTCTATACCGCGATATTCTGCCACGAAGCAGAATTGGTATTATTTATGTGCTAACATCGGTGGATGCAGGGAAACAGGTTGGAGGAATCCAACTGGATTCCTCAAAAATATATTATCTGTTTGTTATTTGGTTGCATATATATTGTTATATATGATGTGTTAGAAAAATAAATAATTCGTTGCTTTGTGTGTTTAAATATCACTGGGCTTAAGTAATGATATTTAAAAAAATATCGTGGAAGGATATTTGAGATTTTAAAAAGGGGAAATTCTATTTTTAAATAGAATTTGAATTTTTATGGAATAAAAATATAAACTTGTTTTGAAAAATAAAACAAGTAGTTCCTTTATAAACGAAGTTTATAAATAGTTCTTTTATAACGAGGTTATAAAATGAAGAGAAAAGAATGATCATTTGATAATTCAGAAATAAAAATACAAGTGTGACATTGGAATGAGAAATCTATCTTCAAAGGGAAAATAGAAATATCGATTTCAAAAAGGAATTGAAGTCGAGACTTGTTTAAAGAAATTGGATATAAGAATTCAAATAGGAACAGACTTTGAAATATAGAATTTCAAAGAAGAATTGAATAGAATTTGAAATATAGAATTTCAAAGAAGAATTGAGATATGAAATTTGAATAGAGATTTGAAATGGAATTCAAATATGAAATTTGAATAGAGATTGGAAATAGAAATTCAAGTGTTGAATTTGAACATGGAATTGAATATAGGAATTCAAGTAGAAATTTGAATATGGAATTTCAAAATAGAATTTGAAATAAGCTTTGAAAGTAGGATTTCAAAGTAGGATTGAAATAGGATTTCAAAATAGGAAATCCAAATAGTTTTGAAATAGAATTTGAATTCAAGGGAATTGAAATAGAAATTGAATTCAAAGGAATTCAAATGGGATTGAAATAAAGGAAATTCAAAATAAATGGAATTTCAAATAAAAGAAGAAGGTAATTTGAAATTTTGGGAATTTCAAATAAGAAAAAATGGAATTTGAAACATTTAGAATTTCAAAGAGAATTTAAATGGAGTTTGAATATTTGAATTTCAAATGGAGTTGGGATATTCGAGAATTCAAATAGACTTTGAATATAGGAATTTCAAACAAAATTTGAGAATGGAGTTTAAATCCAGAATTGGAATTCAAGAGATATAAATCTAGAATTTGAATCCAAGGGATATAAATCTAGGATTTGAATTCAAGAGAAATTTAAATATGGCATTTGAATTCAAAGTGAAGTTTAATATGAGATTTGAAATTCTAATAGAATGAAAATAGATTTAAGTATAGAAATTTAAATGGAGATTGGAAATGGGATATGAATAAGGAAATTCAAATGTAAAATTTCAAAGTAGAACTTGAATTAAAACTTTGAAAATAGAATTTCAAATAGAACTCGAAATAGAATTAACTATGGGATTTGAATATGGAATTCAAATGGAATTGAAACTATGGATATGAATATATTAAAATCAGAATGGAATTGAATCTCATTCAAACGAAGTTTAAAAGTTTTTATATATAAATATAATTAAAACGAACTCGCCGCAGCGCTGCAGTTCGTAAATTGGCGACTCGAACTTCAATTGAGTATACAGAACTCAATTGGGGTCGGAATTCTTCGAAACAAGAAACGTCAGGACCGATTTGATAATGGTTTTCTAATGAAGGAGAAAAATCTGGATTTCGTCGTATAGATTTTGAGTTATGTCAAAAATCAAATTTTCAGAAAAACAGCGCCAAAACTATTTAAAAACCATAACGGTTTATTTCATTTTATAAAAGGATTTTTGAGCAAATAAAATCCGAAGTTTCTATTTAGAAAATTTCAGGGTTGAGTTGTAAAGTATATGTGAATTCAAGTTGTGTAAATGAATATGATTTTGAAACAGAAACCAGATTTTGGTTTATTGAATAGAATTAACTAAATTGAATAGAAATTAGTTAATGATATTTCGAATGAATATTGGGGTTTGAATAAGTAAATTCGATTTGAAAATTTATATTCGAAATCAAAAAGGAAACTAAAAATTGAAGTTGAAATTCAATTTGGTTGTGAGCAAGTTAAACATTTTATTTGAACGTGTTATGTTCAAACAAAGAAGTGAAATAGGCAAAAGGGCTAATTAAAGAATAATTGAGCGAAACTGAATTCAAACGATTCAAAATTGAATTCAAACGAATGGATTGAGTTGAATTGAATTGGAAACAGGTGAACAGGTGTTAGACAGATATGGGATGGAGTATATGAAGATTTTTATTTTATGTGCCCGACAAAAAGGTACATGTTTAATTCATATATGAGGTTTTATGCGCCGTATCGGCAAGCCGCTTGGCTTTTTCTTTTTCTTTTTGAAATAAGAAGGACCGGGAAAGCTATTTGAAATTTCCCGATGCTCCCGATACAGGGGAGGTTATGGCGAATTTTTCCGGAAATTTAAGGAGTTAGAATATTTTTAAGATATTTTGATAATTTGAAATCATTGTATCGACGTATTGAATTCGATAGTAAAGTGAATAAAAAAATTGAATGTTGTAAACAAAAAGGGATAGAGATAAGTGATTGGAATTGTTTCCAATTGCAAATAGAGATTTTTCTAATATATAGAAAATAAAAGAAGTTGATATTTGGAAACGTTTTCCAAATGGCATAAGAGGCCGAGATGATTATTGAAAATATTTGGTTAACAAATATCGATAAGAAAATAGAGAAGTGGTTTAATTAATGAATATTAATTAAAGAGCCCAGTGATTTGTTGATATGTTTGGATGAACACTTGTTTTTATTCGATAGTTAAATCACAGACTATCGAAGTTTTGACCATCGTTGTCAATATGGAGAGACCGGTTGGATTATTATCCGAAGAACCACTCCGTATCGGCATAAGCGTTGCGAACCAAGTATGCTGAATATATTGAAGACGGAGTAAAGTGTAAGGGCTTTTCTATTTATAGAAATGGTGCCTTCGGTTTCGTTCAATCCCAGAACGAACGTAAATGGACGAATGTCTGACAGAGTATTTCCAATGATCAAATGGGTTGGTCTGTATGAATATATATGGTTGCAACGGATTTATCCCTTAGCATAATATCTAGAATATTTGTGCAAATCAACTAGTGATTAACGGATCTGACAATGTGGCATTCAAAGTGATTGTGCTATCAATGAATGGTAAGTATTTGTAGCCTCAGGCCTCAACAACCGGGAAAGGACAAAAATCGGGCAGGCAGCATGGCTATGTGGGTCGCACCCATTAGGGTGTATAATCACCTATCTAGAGAAATTCCTTTTGTTTCTTAATCTATCGATTCTGCCTATTCGGGAAACGGTGGTTTGAGTCCAACCGTTGGTGATATACATTCGATACACTCAAGCGAAATGAGTGGTCGGTCATGTGTGGGCCGGGTTGCAAGATGTTCTTGTTGAACCCAGGTGTATTCGCCTCTAGAGATACATCATCGGAAGGTGGTTCCATACCTTGTCATGTTGGAAATCAAATCTCCAATAAGCGCCATGCGGTTTTTGATTTTATACTATATATGTGGAGCGTGAGATGCAAGCGTTCTGCTATTTGGTTATTTATTTGAGGTAGACATTATTATAATATCACTGGATTTGATATCAAAGTGTTTTGGGTTATAGTAAGGTAAAAACCGTCCATGTTTATGTGTGGGCTGGTCTTACTATTATCTTTTCTTTCGAAAGGATTTCTAAAAGTTAAACAAGTGGTTGGAGTTTACTCACACCAGTCCCATGACTGACCCAGAGTTTATTTTGTTTTGTTTTCCCTAAACTCTTGGGTGCCCAAATTTGTACGGGCAGTCAAGTAGTCGGGATTTCACAGATTCATTTGAAGGAGCTGGAAGCAGGAGGCTTCACCAGTTAGATATAGACTATCATATATTCCGCTGTGGACCTTGTTTGTATCTGGAAACAGGTGTTTATAACTGTTCCAGAAATGGCCGTTGTCTCTGATAATGGTATGTATATAAAGTTACTGATTTGTATCTCAAGAGTTATATTATGAAATATATTTTATTCGTTCCGCTGTGAGTTTGTGATCTTCGTTTTTTCTTCTATTCTAATATTTCTTTCTCCCTATTCCTCATCTTCTAACTTCTTTCTAATAATGAGTCGTATTTCTGTGCAATTTGAGTTGGACGTGTGGTGTTTTTAGTCCACTCTGATAGCACGGATTTGCGGGTCGTTTCAGTTTAGAATTTAATTAGAATGACGAATATATTATTTGAACGAAGTTTGAACGTAGAATTTATAACATAATTAAAATCGAGCTCGAAATGGCGCTGCAGTTCGTAATTTGGCGATTTGAACTTCAACTGGATGTACAGAAGCCGTTTTAAGTCGGATTTCTGTGAAACAAGAAACGTTAGGAGCTGGTGAAGTATATTTTTCTACTGGAAGAGAAAAATCGGGATTTCATCGTGTAGATTTTGATTTATGTCCAAATCAAATTTTAGAAAAGTCGCTGTGGAATTCCTTTATAATTTAATTATATCTTATAAAAGGAATTTCATTATAAATTGAATATCGATTTAATCGGGATTTGAAATATCAAGCTAGAAATTCATATAGGAATATTCTAGAGCTGTATGGTATTCTGGTGTGAATTTATACGATAATATTAAATTATTAATATTTCATTTAATTATATTTAAATATATTTATATATTTAAATGAGTCATCCAGAGCTTTAAAAATAACCACTTTTGCAAACGAAGTCGGAATTCGACGAAACTAATTTTGTTGGATCCGCAATGTTAGATTATTGCTAGATGTCAGTTTCCGTGATTTTTAGAGTCACTGTGTGGCCGTACGGATTTTTAGACTGAAAAACAGTAAGTATTATGACGGTTAAAAATACGCTGTGTGAGCAAACGGAGTCGAAATTCGACGAAACCAGTTTCGTTGGGACCGTAATGTCAAACTGTTGTCGGTTGTCCAATTTCATGATTTTTGAATATCATGTGTGATCACACGGATTTTTAGAAGGCGAAACGATTGAACAAAAAAGAATATACTGGGAATATTCCCTCTACAAAATATCTAGATAATTATCACTAGTATAAATACCCCTCCCACCATCCTTAAGACCTAGTTCTTCTTTTCTCTGTAAATCAAAAAGAGGTCGACTTCTCTGTAACTTCTTCCTCAAACAAAATCAACATCTAAAATTATGTAGAAATCAAAATAAATTCCAAGATAATTATGCTTGGATTCGCGTTGGGTTTCTCTTCGAGTTGGGGTACTTATTGGATGGCGCGCACGCTGTTTGCAGTGCTTAGTTTGGCACCAACGACATCTAGGGTTCGGGTTCCTAAGAGATGGAGACTTCGAATCATGAAATGAAGTTCAGTTTTGAGATGAGGGTGGAAAACCGCATCTAATGGATGAATTTTTGGGGTACAAGGTGGAATTTTAGTTCGGTCCCTTCACTGTAGGTGCGTCGTGTAGTCGGGACCGAGATGAGGAAAGGGAAGCATGAGTTGAACGAGAAGAGGATGGAGATGGAGAGGAGGGAAAGGAGAGTTGAACGGCGGTTTCAGTTTTTAAAATGGTCAAGCGAAAAGGGAGTAACGATGGTAGAAAGAGGGATCGATCATGGGTTTGGAGGTTCGGTGAAATGCTTGGAGCGTGGTATTTGGGGGAGAAGGTAAACAAGCGGGCCTGGGTAGTTTGGAAATGGTATGGGCCTTAGTTAAGGGGTTATCCCAGTAATAAATTAAATTCTAAACTTTTATTTAATTTAAATGATTGTATAACTTGTGTAAGTCATATCTTTGTCATACAGTGTCGGTTTTACAAACGGTCGGATCCGTTAGGATTGTATGGACGAGAGCAACATAATGGAACTGACTGGAAGTCCACTAGAGATCGCTACAATTTATAGTAAAATAAATTGTTCGTCTGAATCAAGCAATGGTTATCGTTATTAACGATGATCGTCCAATGTGAGTAAATCTCACTACCTCTGAACAGTTTATAATTTCATGTTGTATTTTTAGAACTGTTAAATATTGGCTGATTGACTGTGTGTTGACTGTTTGATTGATTGTGTGTTGAATGTTTGATTGAACTGCTAGTCAGTTAGTTAAATTTCTATATTGATTCAGTTTAACAGAATATATCATATGGAACTGAAAGTGATGTTGATTTTATTTTGTAACATCAGTGGATGCAGGGAAACAGGTTGGAGGAATCCAACTGGATTCCTCAACATTTATTTTACTGTTATTCATATATTGTGATATATGATGTGATATATAATCTGTGTTGATTGTGTGTATTTGAGTGATATAGATCATTTGTGATATGGTACGTTAAGTACCATAAGAATACCAGAATGATATATAGGGATTTTCAAAGTATAATTTGAAAATAATTTATTTATATAAAATCAATGGATTTTATATATAAAAGGAAAAAGGATTTTTTTTTTAAAGGAAATATATTATAAATATCCAAAGAGTTAAAAGAATATATTTGGGAAACAAATATAAAGGGAATATATTTATAAACTAAATACAAAGGAAGATATTTGCAAAACAAATAGAAAAAGAAATATTTGTAAAACATTTACAAATAGAATTGAAAGGGAAATATTTGTAAAACATTTACAAATAGATTTATTGGAAATATTTATTTATAGGAAATAAATAGAAAGATGAAAATGAGATATTTATTTGTTAAATAAATAGAAAGATGAAAAGGAGATATTTAGTTGTTAAATAAATAGAAAAGATAAAAGAAATATTTAGTTGTTAAATAAATAGAATTGAAAGGGGAATAGTTATTTGTTAAGTAAACAAATAGAAAAGGAAATGATTCAAAGGAATAAATCAAAGGAGTTAATCCGAAAGAGTTAATCGAATAAAGTAAATTAATTTGAGTAAATCAGTTAGAGCTATTCAAATGGAGTTAAGCGAACTAGAGTTATCGAATATAGTGTATTCGAGAGAAGAGTGACTCGAATAGAGTTAAATAAATAAGAGTTATTCGAATTAGTTATTCGAATATTGTTAAATAGATAAGAGTGATTTGAATTAGTTATTCGAATAGAGCTAAACACAAAGGAGTTATCAAATTAGTTATTCGAAAGGAGTTATCGATTATAGTTTAATAGAAAGTAGTTATCGAATTAGTTAATCGAAAGGAGTTATCGAATTAGTTATTCGAAAGGAGTTATCGATTATAGTTAAATCGAAAGGAGTTATCGATTATAGTTTAATCAAAAGGAGTTATTGAATTAGTTATTCGAAAGGAGTTAAGTAAAAAGAGTTAATCGATCAGGGTTAAATAAATAGAGTAAATCGAATTTAGTTTATTTGAAGAAAGGTTAATCGAATCTAGTTATGCGTAAGAGAGATTATCAAATATAGTTATTCGAAGGGAGGAGTTATCGAATAGAGATTTATTCGAACGAAAGTTACGTAAGGAAGTGTTAAAGAGTTAAAAGATGAACTTACCCAATTTCGAGATTTGAAATGTTGTTCAGTTAAGGTCTGAGAGGTAGTTATACCCCAACTTGATTGACTTCGTTTTTAATTTAGAAATGGTTAAGGTTCGAGAGTGAAAGTGGTTAAGTGATTTTAGTAAATAAGTATAGTGGTCTGAGTTGTTGTCGCGATGTTCATTTAAACATCTGTTTAAATCCAAGTAAAGAGGATTTGGAAAGGTTTTCCAAATAGAATCAGAAACGTAATCAAATATTGAAATAGGAAATATGAATATATATATATATATATATATATATATATATGATTGATGATTAATTGATAGAATTTTCCTTTGGAAATGGTATCATTGTTTGCACAAGTGTTTTTCTTTGATAGTTAACTCACCGACTATCGAAGTTTTTGACCATTTTAACGTTGTTAATATGGAGAGACCGGTTGGATTATTATCCAAAGAACCACTCCGTATTGGCATAAGCATTGCGAATCATATATGCCAAAGATAATTGAAGACGGAGTAAAGTGCAAGGGATGTTGTATAAATCTTAGATAACAGTACCTAAGATGGATATACTGAATAGTACCTTCGGTTCATCCTGTTCCTGGATGACTTGTATGGATGAATGTCTGACAGAGTATTTCCAGGAAGGTCACGTACATTGATTTCTTCAACCGTACCAAGGGTGGAAGCGGAGAAGGAAAATTCTTTAGCTAACACGTAATGTACTGTTGTAAACGTCAATTAGTGATTTTCTATGGATCTAACAATGTGGCATTCGAAGTGAATCTGTTGTGATGATAAGGCGTAACCTCAAGCCTCATCAACCGGTAAATGACAGAAATCAGGCAGGCAGCATGGCTAAGTCGGTCGCTACGAAGTAGGGTGTACAATCACCTCATCTAGAGTTTCATTTACTTCTAAAAATCTATTGTTGATGCTGTCCCATTCAGGAAACGGTTGCTGATCCCAACCGTTGGTGATATACAGTGGTCGGTCATGTGTGGACGGGTTGCAAGATGTTCTTGTTGAACCCAGTGTATTCCTCTCTAGAGGTACACTAGCGAAAGGTGGTTCCATGCCTTGTCATAGTTGGAAATCCATTACCCAATACGTGCTTGCGGTTTTGATTGTGTACCATATATGTAGAACGTGAGATGAAAGCGTTTCTGCTAGATGATTATTATATTGTGGTTGATAGACATTACTATAATATCAAAAGGTTTTTGATATAAAGATATTTTGGATTCTCATAAGGGAAAAACTTGTTCCGTTATACGGCGTGGTCTTATGAGATATCATTTACTTGTTCAAACTGTTTTAAACTGTTTTACTCATACCAGTCCCATGACTGACCCGGAGTTTATTTTGTTTTGTTTTCCCTAAACTCTTGGGTGCCCAATTTTGTACGGGCAGTCAAGTAGTCAGGATTTACAGATACTTGAAGAGTTGGAGCAGGAGGCTTCAGGATCATATAGCTATAGTTTATTTCCGCTGTGTTGTAAGTGTTGTACTTTGATAATGATGTATATTCAAGTACAGATTTATATTTCAAGTTATGTTATATATATTATATGTTATTCGTTCCGTTGTGAGGTTCATGTTACTCTGATGTTGTGTTCTTCTTCTTCTTCTATTCTAAGTTTCTATCTTATCTATCCTCACCCTCTAATTTCTTTCATTAATAACCCGTTATTTTCGATCCTTGGATGTTCGATATGTGTTGTATATCCGATAACCAAGATCGCATTTTTCCGGGTCATTACACCCATTTCCCAAGTTATGTTCATAATGATCCATATGCGCCAAATTAATATTATTATATTTCATTCAAGTTATGCCTAAATTCCCAATTTCAAGTTATGCCCAATATTAGCGTTTTCCCCTCGTTCCCAATCTAACGCGTTTGCATATTTCAGCTGCATGCCTAGGCTCGAAGGTAGCCTGGCTATATAAAAATAAAAGGGAAAAGATAGAGGGAAAAGGACAGAGATGGTCATACTGACAAGGTTGACATGTAATGGCATAAACTGGCATAAACATATAGGGGCATAATGACAAAATAAGCAAATAGGATGGACATGTGACAATATCACTAATTCTAGCATAATAGGACAGGCATGATGTAATCTAAACAATGATTTAGATGTCTAACTAATAACAAATCTGATTTGGCCATAAACATAATAGAATAGGTATAAGGTGATCTAGACAGTGAATTAGATCTACAATCAAAGGCAGATCTGACATGATGAATAGGTATAGGTTCAGCTCTAGTTCATAATCATGTCAGAATAACTAAGACAAATAGGTTATAGCAGATCTGATGTGATTCAAATGGTCATAGGTATAGATCCAAGTTATAATCATATCAAGTTTTACTTTTAAATATTTAGATCTAAAATTAACATGAAATCATAGTGTTTTGATCTAGAAAAATAGAAAAGGAATTGCTGGCGTTGAATCATAGATCTCAAATTGAATAACTTGATTGCAGAAGAAGAAAAAACTTGATTTGATTTGGGTAGAGGCATCATCTAGTTCTCCATTATTTTTGGTGTGCAAAAACATGAGAAATGAGGCCATATTTATAGATTCCCCGAAACCCTAATCTGTCAGATCTGACACAGGAGGGTCGACCCCCTTATGGAGTCGACCCATAGGTCGAGACCCCCTTGAGGGGTCGACACCCCTGAGCGAGAAATTTCTCGCTTCCCCAATTCTGTGGGATTTTTGAATTCTGGACCAAATTTTGAATTTCTAGACTTAGTGCATATATATATATATATTCTTGCACGTATATATATATATATATATATATATATATATATATATATATTTTTCTTACGTGTATACAAACTTCATATCTAAATAACTTCTTCATACGGTGTCCGTTTTACGTAAACCAGGTATTTATTTTGACCAGAATTCCGAGATGAACACAATGGCACAGTTTATTTCCATTAATTCTAAATATTAAAATAATTATTCTTTAATTTATCATCGTTAGTGTTGTTAAAATTACAGGGTGTTACATTCTCCTCTACTCGAAGGATTTCGTCCTCGAAATCTCCAAGTTAAGAAGAATGTATATCCTACCATCCACATCCATCTACTCATTCATCAATCACATGCATTAATTTTCCTTAAATACTTCTAATGCTTATACGAACATATGCAAAGGCATGTGTATATGTACTAATACTAATGCGAAGATCAGGCGGTCTACTGATTCAGTTGACCTCCTTAATGCAATGTATGTTAGAGTCATAAATCCAACATGTATGCAAATAATCCTATTATAACATGTGATTTCTATATGTGTGCACAATCATCCATCCAAATGCAACATCCATATGATAATACTTCCATTTTCATCCATTAAAAGTAGAAAAATGCAGACACATCCAAATGCAGTATGAGTGTGATTGAGCTGATCTTGTTCCTAATGTGTGTATATGCATCCACGAGCAACCACTAGCAAACACTTGCATTCACTTGCATCAATAAAACATAACATGTCTCAAACACATGTTTACATCCATGGGATTCCTACCAAAAGGTTGAAGATTCGATCGATAGGATATATTCAAATGATAGAAACAAGCATAAATAAAAGCTTTGGAAAGGAAGTTAAGAACATACCCTCGAAAAGAAAAGGGTACGAAGCACGAATCTTGTCTTCCGTCTCCTAAGTTGCATCCTCTCGGTTATCTCCCCACTGAACCTTCATCAACTTGACTTCTCTATTGCGTAGCTTCTTAACTTCTGATCCAAGAATACGGTAGGAACTCGTCTAACTATCGCCTCCCATTCCACCTCTACTTCCTCTAATATACTTGGCTCAACTACTTCCGCAGTATCATGCAAGCACTTCCGCAAATGAGAAACGTGGAAAACATCATGAACGCCGGATAGCCTCTCTGGTAGCTTTACTCTATAGGCCATTTGGCCAATCCTTTCTGTTATGGGAAATGGCCCTACAAATCTTGGTGCCAATTTCCCTACAGATCAGAAACGAACCACATTCCTCAAAGGTGACTCCTTAATAAAAACAATGTCTCCCACTTAAAATTCAATGTCATTCCTTCTCTTGTCTGCATAGGATTTCTGCCTATCTTGAGCGGTCTTCATTCGCCGCCTAATATGATCAATCTTTTCGGACGTTTCTCTAACCATATCCGGTCCAAGTAGTAGCCTTTCTGTAGATTCCCACCAACAAGTCGGTGATCTACAGGGTCGTCTGTATAATGCTTCGAAGGGTGACATGCCACTACTAGCTTGGTAACTGTTATAATAGGCGAACTCTACTAAAGGAAGATTCTCTTACCAAGTCCCTCCGAATTCTAGGATACACAGCCTTAAAATATCCTCAAGAACTTTATTCACCCTTTCTGTCTGTCCATCGGTCTGTGGGTGATAAGCGGTGCTCAAAAACAACTGTGTACCTAATGCTTCTTGCAAGATCCTCCAAAATTCACTGGTGAAAATGGGGTCATGATCAATTAAGATGCTGGAAGGTCTTCTATGAAGACAGACTATTTCACGAACGTAAATTGCTTCCAACCATGTCGCCGTCCTTTTGCTCTTAACTGCAATGAAATGAGCGCTCTTTGTAAGTCTGTCTACTACAACCCCAATGTCGGTGTTGCCTTTCTTCGATCTAGGAAAACCATCTATGAAATCCAAAGAGACGCTCTCTCACTTCCACTGTGGAACCTCCAAAGGATGAAGTAAACCACTGGGCTTTTTTTGCTCAGCTTTGACTTGCTGACAAACCAAACATTGAGAAACAAACTCTGCAACATCTTTCTTCATCCCAGCCCAAAAGAAAACCCTCTTAATGTCTCTATACATCTTATCACCTCCTGGATGAATAGTCATCTTAGAATGATGGGCTTCTTCTAGGTTTTTTCTTCAACAAACTCCTAGTTTAGGGAACATAAAGCCTTTCATCTCATCGCAACCACCCTTTATCGTCTATGGAATATCCATTGAGGTGACTAGAAGTCTCCCCTTTACTGAGTCTGTCCAAGATGTATGAATTCTGTGGATCCTCTAGCTGCGAAGCTCCTATCTGATCCATAAGAGTGGGTCATATCTCTAGAGATGCAAACAAACCAGGGAAAAACTCGGTGGAGGGTCTAAAGTCGAAAGTCGATATGAACTTCAAGCTTTTCCTCTCTTCAAACAGAGGACTTAAGGCCATCCTCTGCCTACTCAGTGCGTTTTCCACCACATTACCCTTGCCAGGGGTACAAGCAATCTTGAAATCATAAGAAACTAGGAACTCAATCCACCTTTGTTGCCTTAAATTAAGATCCTTCTGCAAAAACAAGTACTTGAGAGATTTATGATCGGTGTACAACTCGAACTTCTCTCCAAGAAAATAATGACGCCATGTCTTAAGCACGATACTATGGAAGCTAGCTCTAAGTCATGGGTACGGTAGTTCTTTTCATGAACTATTAGCTGTCTACCTCCATAACATACAACCTTTCCTTCTTGCATCAGAACAGCACCAAGCCCTGTACCACATGCATCAGTGTATACTGTAAACACTTTATTCCCATCGGTAAAGGTCAAGACTGGGATGTTGTCAGAGCCCTCTTCAATCGTTGGAAAGCAACATCACAATCTATATCTCATGAAAATGTCATATTCTTCTTCGTCAGCCTGGTGAGCGGGGCTGGTATCTTTGCGAAGTCCTTAATGAACTTCCTATAGTAGCCTTCCAATCCAATAAAACTTCTCACCTCCGTTACATTCTTCGGAATTTTCCAATCTTGAACTGCAACTACCTTTGCGGGATCTACTGCTATCCCATCTTTAGAAACCACATGCCCTATAAATCTCACCTCTTTTCTCCAAAAATGGCATTTGGAGAACTTTTCCTTAAGCTGATGTGCACGCAGAGTTTTCAAAAATTATCTCAAATGTTGGGCATGCTCTTCCTTGCTCTTTGAGAAGATCAAGATATCATCAACAAAGACCACGAAAAATTTATTTTGAAACTCCCGAAACACCCTACTCGTCAGATCAACAAAATAGGCGGGTGCATTCGTCAACCCAAAAGGCATAACGAGCCACTCAAAGAAACCATCTAGAGTCCTAAAAGAGGTCTTGTCTATACTGTCCTCGGCCACCCTCAACTGATGAAACCACGTGGCCAAGTTTAACCGAGAGAATACTGGTGCACCAACAAGCTTGTCAAACAGATCATCTATCCTTGGGAGTGGGTGCCTGTTCTTCTTTGTGAGTTTGTTCAACTCCCTATAGTCCACACATAAGCGAAGCGAACCATCCGCCTTAGTTGTGAATACCACAGGAGCACCCCATTCAGATATGCTTCACCTAATAAACCCTTTCTCAAGTAGCTCCCTTACTTGCTCACTAAGCTCCCTCCTTTCACTTGGAGCCATATGGCACACAGGTAATGCAACTAGCTTTGCATTGTCCACCAAATATATACGAAAATCGATCTCGTGCCTCGGAGGTAATCCCCATACCTCATCAAAAACATCAAGATAGTAATGGACTACCGGTACAGATTGCAGATCATCCATAGATGCATCAAGAGACTCTAGGAAACTAAGCATGATAGACCCTTGCGGGTCACTAGAAATCTCGAGGGTCCTCCTATGGCAAGTCAAAAGTCTAACGACCCTACTCTCACAATCTAGAATGGTACCATACGTGGCCAGCCAATCCATCCCTAGAATCAAACCATAGCCCATAAAACCGAGCACATATGCATCGCACTCAAACTCGACGCCTAACACAGATATTCTCAAACCCCGACAAATCATGGACAAATGAGCCGAACAACCAATGGGGTTTGAGACAACAATGGGATCCACTACCATACTAGTATTTAGGTGCAGAGACTCAACCACAGAACTAGATATAAATGAATGTGAAGCGCCAGAATCAAAAAGAGTTCTAGTGGGATGATTGGAAAGAGAAATAAAACATTCCACGGAAACTTTCCTACCTCTATCTGGAGAACTAGTCGCGAGAGCATGCACCTGCCCTCCAGAAGATCCTTCCCTTTGACCTTGTCCCTGTTTCTTCGAGCACTCCTTAGCAAAGTGTCCGACCTCTCCACAATTGAAGATAGTATTCTTATTTCTTTTGCAGTCCTTGATCAAATAACCCTCGCGGCCACAATTATGACATTACCTCTTATCCTTAGCCTTGTCGTTATTTCCGCCTTTCTTTTGTTATTGTTGTTGTTATCCCTTCTTGGGTCATACTTTCTTGTTTTGGGTTTCCTCAACTTTATTTTCTTTCTTTTCTGTTTTATCTTCCTCATGCATCAAGGCCATATCAACGAGCCTTTAAAAAGTTGCTTCCATTGGAATATGGGACATAACTAACCCGTGAAGGGGTTCATTCAGTCCTTTAACAAACCACAAAGCTTTCTTATGCGGAGTATCTACCAGTTCCAATCCAAACCTTGCTAGCTGGTTGAATTTATTCACATATTCTTTAACACTCATGCCTCCTTGATTGAGCGCCAAGAACCTTTCCATTTTCATGCTTTTCTCAACTTGAGAAAGAAACTTCATTTCAAACCTCTGTTTAAAATCATCCCAAGTTTCCACGGGACGCCCCGCTTGTGTTACTTCCCACCAGAACGAAGCTTCATCTTTCAGTAGCCGGGCGACTAACTGAATCTTCCTACGATCGTCCACTTCGAAAATTCCAAACAAGTCCTCTATCTCCTTGAGCCAATTCCTTGCCTCTACGAATGTCTCGGTTCCACAGAATGGCTTCCCTACCATAGCACAGAAATCTTTGCATATCTTAGAGAAGTTATCTGCACGCGGAGGAGGAGGAACGACGGGTTCAGCTGGGGGAGGAATGCCAGCTTGATCACCGATAGACACCATGGCCTATAGATACCTATGGAACCAGCCTGGTATCGTAACGCCCTCTAGAATATTAGGTTCCCCAGACATGCTGAAAAGAAAAGGAAAGGGATTCAGACAAAGGATCGAAAGATATTACATATGGCTTTGGGGAATATGTTTTTCAAAACAGACTTTTCTTTTTTGAAAATGCTTTCATTTAAATCCTTTTTGAAAATAATTTTCAATTTTTTTTATATAATCTGCTAACCTTCAGCTCTGATACCAAGTGTGACGCCCCACGTCCGTTAATGTCACTCATTAAGAGAATGTTTTAAGTTTCAAGAAGCGTTATAGGTAAACAGAAACAGAAACAGAAACATTACAAGACAAATATAAAATAGCAGCGGAAAATTTAAAACTTTATTAATAATAAAGCATCGTAGTTTAAAACTTGGTTACATCATATGTCTGAAATACATAAAACCCAGTACATCATTAAAACTTTTGTCTTGTACTTAAAACATCATAGTACAATAATAAAAGAAGCATAATCCCCAAAAGAAACAGAGCCATAGTAGCAAAGATAAGAACTTGAGCAATACATCTAAACAGCTCCAAGCAAGATGATAGCAGAATCCTGATCAAGCTTGAGTATTCCCACCCTGAGAACCTAAGGGGAAAATGAAAGAGAAAGAAGAGGAAGCAAAATGGGTCAGACATAAAGTCTGGCGAGTCCCGTTACTTTTATCATATAAATAAGTAAAAGTATCATGACAGGCATATAAAGTGGATAAGAAAGATAACATCATATAAGGCAAGTATGACAAGGTAAACAGGATAAACATGATAAAGTATAGTGTGCTTCCCGAACGATTTCTCTGCACCAATGCTAATATAACCAGAATGAGATGATCCCAACAACCGTAAGATGGTAGACTTAGGTGCACTTCTAGTGAGGGGTTTTCACCCCCATACAATCAACAGGCAGCCCAATGTTCCGAAATCACCTATGAGGGTAATAACGGGCTCCTAAACATACCGGAGTCTAAATGTACCCTAATTACTACCCTAATTGATTAGCTCCTTACTCCATGGATACCCTATGATGGCCCCACAATAGGGTGTATCACTCCCTAAAGTGGTAACCCTTCATTTCCCAAATGTGCACAACCATATCTACTAATGTCACAGCGTCTTATTTTCCCGAGCAAGCGGAGTCATGCACGCACATGGCCCCCATGGAATGCACCGTCAGACACCGTCCCCACTTTTGGATCTCTTACAATCAGCCCAGTAAGCGTGCTCCAACTCCGACCTAGTTCGGAGTACTCGTTTGATACATATATATGGGTTACTGACTGAAACGGGTCCCACACACAGGACGATGCAAGCTCACCCCTTTGTCTTGCATCCCAACTACTAGGTTTTCCTCAGGTTATGCACTACCAGTTTAAAAGATTGCATAACCCTACAGGTTAAGTTTGTGGGCGTATATATAAATATTACCCACCCGCCCAAGATTTACTTAACCCACCCACTGTTTCAAACAAGTTTACTTAACCCCTAATCAGTTTAACATGTTCATCCAATCCCTATGGATTTAACTAGGTTAAGTATTCAACTTTATTACCATATTCGTTTATGGTTATAATGTGCTAGACCTTCCACATTAAGCCTACCACTTGCGGATATTGGATATGTCAGTCGGTTCCGGGCAGACTTCTTCCACAAGTCGGGCTTAACCTCATGCCTTAGCATGTCTCGTGTTTGTGCTGCTAGACTCCTGACATTAGATTCACCACTTGTGGTCGCTTGATATGCCAGGCGGTTCTGGGAAGACTTCCCCCACAAGCGTACTCTAACCTCGTGTCTAGGCGCGGTTACAGTTTCTAATTACTGTAATCCAAGGCATTTCCATTATTAACCAAATTTACCTATGTCATTATAGGTTTTCATGCTCATTTCCCAAGTTATGTTCATCATGAGCCATATGCCCAATATATATATATATATATATATATATATATATAATATTTCATTCAAGTTATGCCCAAATTCCCAATTACAAGTTATGCCCAATATTAGCGTTTTCCTCTCATTCCCAATCTAACGCGTTTGCATATTTCAGCGGCATGCCTAGGCTCGAAGGTAGCCTGGCTATATAAAAATAAAAGGGAAAAGATAGAGGGAAAAGGAAAGAGATGATCATACTGACAAGGTTGACATGTAATGGCATAAGCAAGCATAAACATATTGTGGCATAATGACAAAATAAGCATATAGGACGAACATGTGACAATAGCACTATTCTAACATAATAGGGACATGCATGATGTGATCTAAACAATGATTTAGATGTCCAACTAATAACACATCCGATTTGGTCATAAACGTAATAGAACAGGTATAAGGTGACCTAGACAGTGAATTAGATCTACAATCAAAGGCAGATCTGACATGATAAATAGGTATAGGTTTAGATCTAATTCATAATCATGTCAGAATAACTAAGATAAATAGGTTATAGCAGATCTGAGGTGATTCAAATGGTCGTAGATATAGTTCCGAGTTATAATCATATCAAGTTTTACTTTTAAATATTTAGATCTAAAATTAACATGAACTGACATCGTTTGGATCTAGAAAAATAGAAAAGGAATTGTTGGCGTTGAATCATAGATCTCAAAGCTTGAATAACTTGATTACAGAAGAAGAAAAGACTTGATTTGATCTGGGCAGAGGCATCATCTAGTTCTCCATTATTTTTGGTGTGCAAAAACATGAGAAATGAGGCCATATTTATAGATGCCCTGAAACCCTAATCTGCCAGATCTGATGTAGGGAGGTCGACCATGGATCGACACCCCTCTTGAGCGGTCGACCCAGGGGTCGGCACCCCCCTTGAGGGGTAGACCCTCTGAGCGGGAAATTTCACGCTTCCCCAATTCTGCACGATTTTTGAATTCTGAACCTAATTTTGAATTTTTGGACTTAATATATATATATTCTTCTTGTGCACATACAAACTTCAAACCTTAATAACTTCTTCATATGTTGTCCGTTTTAGGCAAACCAGGTGTCTATTTTGACCAGAATTCCGAGACGAACGCAATGGCGCAGTCCTTTTCCCTTAATTCTAAATATTAAATTAATTATTATTTAATTTATCATCTTTAGCATTGTTAAAATTACGGGGTGGTACATTATGTATTAATAATTGGGTGACTTGCATGCATTTCATCATGATGCTATAATTGTAGTTTTGCATATATATTGTATTGATAAACCAAAAATATATTAACCTCTCCACATACACATCCATGTATCCAAATGCATTAGACCAAGGCAGGCCCTCAAGCAACGCCTCAAGTGTGAAGACTGTATGTCGTACAACTAGTATGCTCATGCCCTACAAAACACACCTTCACGTTTCTGCGTATCACCTTCATCACGCCATCGTACTCCCAATGCAAGGCTTTGTATTACATCGCTCTCTAATCAAACAATTGATGGCAGCATACAATAACATTATGCCCCACATGCGACGCCTTTTGTAAAACTCCAACCATATATTCAATAGGTTTAGTTCCAGCACCTGATGAAATAAGTAATATAGCTATAAATTTTAGTATTTGTAAATATATCTATGCATGTCTAAGCTTTATAAAAATTAATTAATATAGCTATACTAAACTGCTTCATCATTAAAGCAAAAAACTGACAGGGGACTATCAAGTTTAACATTACCTTCAATTTTAAACACTTTTTATTATTATCATCAAAAAAAACATTTATCCTGCTGAATCGATGCCCCCGAATTCTAGAAGTTTGAAAAAGTGGTAGAATGTTATGATCAAGAATTAGTAATTTTTTCTTAATCTAGTTATGGAAGACCATGCTAGAATGTAATTTCAATTTAGCTTTGTTATCAATATAAACAAAGTTACCAAGTTAACGAATGATCACAAAATCCACAAGTATAGGAACAAAAAACAATTTTTCTTTGGTTTTGTTCCAAGTAGTTATGGTTAAATTCCATAATAGCAAATTATATATTTGATTTCAATAGAACAATACTTTTTTGTTATAGTTTTCTATTTAACAATGATCTATAAGACTAAATCTACTGTAGTACTAATTCTTTTTCGTTATTAAATACATCTACTTGGATTACTTTTACCTAGAAAACAAATATTTTCCTAAAATGTGGAAACTACTATAATTATAAATTTGTTTATACTACAGTGACTTATCTAAACTTTTACATAACAATAAGATTCCAATTTTGATTATCAAATATCGAAAATTTAGTAGATGACTGCATAACACAATTTGCTTGACGATAAACTCTTTACAAATGCTTAATTTAGCACTTTACCACAATATATAGCATAATTAGTTTTTATTCTAACTGGTATATTTTGTTGCTTATTTTCATCATAATGGAATGTTACTTCTCTTGTTTGGATCAAAGAAGCAATATAAACTTTTGAAGGACTGCAAAAATGAATTTCCAAATTTGGTTATCAAATATCAAAAACTAAGTAGATGAGTGCATAACACAATTTGCTTGACGATAAACTATTTATAGATGTATAATTTAGCACTTGACGACAATATATAACATAATTAGATTTTACTCATAGTGGTATATTTTATTGCGTATTTTTCGTCATAATGGAATGGAACTTCTCATGTTTTGGATCAAAGCAATATAACCTTTTGGACGATTGCAAATACAAAGATCGTTCCAAAAATTCAGAACATAAATTACCATATATATGAAATAATAAAATACAAAATAGCCTCATTTTGGCACTCCACTAAAAGCTATGTATAGGTTGTAAACTCATTTGTAGTGAATCTTTTTTGAAAACCACAAAAATGGACTGATTTAAGTACAGAAAGTTCATAAATTTAAATTATCTAAACCACTCAGGAAGACAAAATTTTCAGTCTTTTTATACCAACGAACTCTAACATTACCAAATTTTCGAATATATAAATAAAACCATATATTAACATGCAACTATAAAAACAATAAATTGTTAAGTTCAAATTGAATGATTAAGAGATAAAATACAATTTATTGTGTATGCCTAATGATTTTCATCGATTGTCCATTTAGAATTTACTGGAAATAATTCTACTTTATCACAAACAAAAAATAGAAAAGCATATTGAGATTACCCTATAAACCATAAAATTCATCTGCCATCAACTGCTGCAATTGGCCCTTTAATGTTTTCGGCAAAATTAACAGACTCATCAGAAACGTCGATGCAACAATATTGAAGCATATAAAAAGAAAAGAAATATATGAGAAGGACTTATTGAACGTTGTCTGCCATTGAGAACAAACTCAACGAATCTTGAACATATAAAAGCACAAACTAATACAGCTTAATTACCAATATCCATGGACAATTATTTCCAATCTTGTTAAGTCTAGTGATATAACTAACTGCAACGATTTAAAATTAAAAACTAATAGTCGAAAGGATTTAACAAACAAAATAATAATTCAAATGATGCTTCGTGTTAGAAGATGACTCAAAAGCATCAACGACGGGTTCTAAGAAAATAAGTAATAGATGATAACCTGAGGATTGTTTGAAATGAAGAAATCTGAAGTCCCAAATTGTATAAGAGATATAGTCGCAGTTTTGATGCAGAACTGGTAGCATGACTGGTGTGCCTATCTAGTTAGGGGTGAGCATTATTCAGTTAAACCAAATAAACCAACCAAACCAAATTATTTTGGTCGGTTTGGTTCAGTTTTGAAATTAAATCGGTTTGTAATCGGCTCAAAATAATATTAAGTTCGATTATCGGTTTAACCAAATTAACCGAACTTTTATTATATTTTCAAAATTATCGATAATATAATGAATATTTTATGTTAGTTTAGTTATTTAAGTAATGTATAATCATTACCTATGCGTCAAACTTAAACTAGAAAGCCTAAAAATCATAAAATAATAATATTCCCATATATATATATACACATACACAATTTATTTCAAATTATAGTGAATATTACAAACTCAAAGCGTAAAACATTTTTAGTTTGGTTTAATCGGATAACCAACCGAACCAACCAAACTTAATTTGGTTGATTTGGTTTTCATTTTTATTGGTTTTAGTTTGGTTTGACAAATTTCATCATCAGATAAATGAAACCAACCAAATGCTCACCCCTAGATCTGGTTGATTCATCTCGGATCTAGAGCCTACGTGCCTTTCTTCCATTGTTGACACGGTGTTTTCATCTCAGATCTAGAGCCTACGTGCCTTTCTTCCATTGTTGACACGGTGTTGTTTTCGAAAAGTGGTAAAAAGGTGGAAATAATAGTGGAATGAGAAACGTGAAGGACGATAGGAAAAAAAGGGAAATGGGGAAATCAACGGTGAGAAGTGCGTTAGTGGGATTAGAACATGGGTAAAGGAAATGACATATATTTCCTCTTTTCTTTTGTTCTAATTAATTCTTTGTACATATGTGAATGGGTAAATCGGGGAGTTCGAAAAGCTTCACCAAAGCAAAGTATTTGCTTTATCAGTAAAGATATTTCAAACCCATTTTATTTGTCACGGATTTATATATAACCGTCGCAAATTGTAAATATTTATAAGTGCAACTATTTTATATTTAACCGTCGCAAAAAGAAACTTTACCAATTTCAACCTTATTTTATTTGCCACAAATTTATATATACCCGTCGCAAATCGTAAATATTTGCTACTGTTTTTAAAAAAGCCATCGCAAATTTGTCTTTTACACCATTTCCCTAATAACTTGCTATGGTTTGTAACTAAAACAGTCGCACATAACCATATGTGCTACTGTTTTTAGCCAAACCGTTGCAAGTAAGGCGACACAAATAAGCAGTTTTGTACTAGTGGCTTTTTATGTTCATATTATATGTAGTAATGGATGTCCTTACCTTCAAAGTTTTCACACTTTTTATGTTTAACTCACAATAGCTTATCGTAACTTAGTAGAACGTTGTTATTTTAAAATGTGCTTCCACCATGAAAATGCTTCTCAAGTACAAGATTCATAGCACAAAGAATGGATAACGAAGTTCTTATTTGAAACAAAAAATAACTTTCCTGATGTGCATTCAGCTAGAACAGCAGCACGAATTTTCATACTTCTTTAAATAGCCCATGTACTAGCAAACTGAACTAATTAATGAAGGCTAAGGGCTAGAAGCAAGTACCTTTGTATAATTGGATTCTAAGAGAGTTCTCTTGAAGACTTTATGTAATATATGCTACCTTGTAGATATAAGAACATGCATAAAAGTTGAAGATTTTGTATTCTAAGAGTCTTCCAATATATTGCATTTGCAATGTAAGTGTCAACATGCATGCAAGTTAAACTAAACTAGAAGAAGACAAAACTTGTTGAAATCCGTTGTTATGCAACAACAATCGCGAAACTAACAAATGAATTTGAAAGCAAAAATTGTATATCTTGTCCATTGTAAAAAAAATCATTAACTTAACATTTTAGCAAAATCCATCCAAATCGTCAACCTAGGTAGAAAAAACTGGAAATTTTCCTTTTGAACAAAGAATTAATTCATGAGAAAAGGAGTATTTATATACAATGCCAACTTAGTCTATTTGTCCTTGTAATTAAACAAAATACCAAATATTACTTAAAACGTCGGCTTACTCCTTACATCTTCTATCATTCAGTATGTACATGCTACTTTATATTTTTGTGCTACATGATATTTTCATTTGACTGCATATTTTACCAAACACTTGCATATAAAAGAACTTTCACTGTACAGATAAAACACAATAATTCATAACTATTCCTATTTAAACACAATACCGCTAATCTTTTTCCTTTTTCGCTATACATAGCATCAAATCACTGACATATTTAGAGAACTGATTTTAAATACAAATTAGCACCCAAAAGTGAAAAACTTACTGCAATTTTTTGGAGCATAGATGAAATCTTGAATAGATTAGCAGTTGTGATGACAGAGAAAAGCTTTTTGTTGCCGACAAAAAGAGGAATAGGAAGATTAGGTTTATAGGGATGGAGGTTTAAATAGGTAATCAATGGTCAATCTAGCTGAAAAATACCACTGAAAATCAGGTATCGCTAATTCTTACTATTTCAAGACAAATCTGTTTCTTTCTTTTGATCGCTGAAAACTTTAAGCATTCAGAACCCAATTTAAAGAAAACAAATGAGCCTTAGAAAATCGAACAAAGTCACGATTAAAAACGGGGAAACATAGAAGGTGTTAAATTGGAGATTCGACATTACCTGAAGTTTAGCAAACGCTTGATGTAACGGAAATTGAATTAAATTTAGGGTTTAAATTTTTCCTTAATTGTTTTAGAAAAGCGAACTCCAAAAATGCATGAGTTGCAGATGCGTTGTTTTCGTTTCGTACCAAAATTTTACTAGAGAGGCGCTGTTTTGCGTCTGTTTTTAGTAGAGAAGCCGCAACAAATTTTTTCTATCACTATTTGCGTCTAACTATATAATGGACAGACGCAAATATCTATATCAATTTGTCACCCCAACCCTACCACGTCGGTTCATAGAAAACAAATAATACAAAGAGTGGGGTAATATTTTCTTTCCCTTATTTGCGTTTGTTTTCAGTTAGAAACAGATACAAATTGTACTATTTGCATCTCATGTTTAGTCAACAAATGCAAAAGAAGAGACGCAAAAGACAAGTTCTATACTAGTGAGAAATTTGATGAGTAGATTCCTAGTTACAGTTTGGTCCCCTGATAGATTTCACTTCCTCGAAATTCTCTTATTTTTAGTTTGTAAAATGTTTTAGATTTTGGAAATTTGAAGAGGGATGATTTCATTCCTTCAGCAGGGAATTTTCTGGAAGAAGAATGAGGTGAGATAAGATAATGGAAAGTACGTATGATACTTTCATCAGTTCTCTGCCTAATGAATATGGGTAATATGGTGTTGACAACCTTTTTGGAAAAGGCTGTCGCGGTTCAACGAATCGAAGCCTAATGTCAAGAAACACACTTTTCAGCATCGGTCGGCCGATTAATGGAACGGTGTGTACTTCAGGAAGCCAAGAAAAGATTTGGCCCGATTAATTTACTTCAAGTAGTGGCATCTCGTGCCCTGGCACAATCGCTCTCCCAGACCAACCGAGTCTAGTGCTCCCTTGAAATTCGAATCGAACAGATATCTCCGGATCTACATGGAAAAATTCAGCTGAGTTGTTTAATTCTCGGCCCGACTCTTAAGGCATTAAAGGTGGTCAACCACCTACGGACAAAGCTCTACTTTTAATACGCCTCATCTCGAGTGCCACATAAGCCACCATTTTCGAGGATACTATTAATCAACAGTGGACCGGGTCCCACCGCCGCAACTACTTCCAATGATCGAGCTCTACGTGTCCGAACTTCGCAAAAAAGGCACACCATGTGGCGGCCCGCTCAGCCCAATTCTTCCCCTATAAATATATCCAAGCTCAAAATGGAAAAGGGGGCTTCTTTCTGAAACTCCATCTTCACATACCTTCATTCGGATGCTCTTGTCTCCACTTAAGACTTCCGATTCTAAGCTCTCCACACGGCTAACTCCAAAAATAGCCAACTCTTCTTCTTTTCTCAAATAGAAAAAGCATTGTACTTGTAATCAAGAGAAAATTTATACATATAAAGTGGACGTAGGCACCATCTCTGGCCGAGCCACTATAAAAAGTCTTATATGTTCCTTGTTTTCTTTATTTTATTGCACTTTGTGATTGTTATTCATGTACTCTTCAAACGATTGGGGATTGACTGTCACTAATGACCAACTTTTGACGTCAACATTTTGGCACGCTAGGTAGAGGGGCACGCACTGACATGCTATAAAAACCCGTAACTTCCCCGGTAAGGCAAGCACGGATAGTTCGAGAACAACACACAAAAGAACGCAGACGGAAGAACATTTCATTGTTAATTACAACAATTCCATCAGAATACAAGAATATACAGAGTATAAACAAATAAAATACATTCGATAAATATCAGAGATTACAATACATTACATAGCAGCGGAAATTAATACAATACACAACTAGAAGTAATACGCGGATACAAAGCTTTCCGAGTATCGTTCCAGCTGTAATTCAGGATCCTGTGAATATAAATCTGCAAAACCGAAACTACTAGCTGCCCGTGTCAAAATATGGGCACCCAGAGTTTAGGTTAAAACAATAAACTCCAGGTCAGTCATGGGACTGGTGTGAGAACTAAAACAGTTATTCATCTTTATTTTATGGTTAGGTAAATCAAGGGACCACGCCGTATAACACGGAACGGGTTTCCTTCCAAGAATACCAGTGCATAAAACAACAGCGCAATGCTAAATAAAGAAAAATGAAGCTATTATAGGACCCAGGTCCCATCACACACTGCAACACAAACCAGAGGATAGGGTTTTCCCTTATAATAGCCAAAGAATGCTCGATACGTTTTAAAATAGATTATTTTGATAGTGCTATAAGTGTATAGTGTCAAAACAATTTCAATCATAAGTATCAATCATAGGCGGCATGAATGCCCCATACCACTATGTCGCCATATATAGGTATACAATCAAAATCGCACAGTCACGTATTTGGATATTGGATTTCCGTCATGAACCGAGGCAAGGGATCGTCCTCCACCGAATTCGAGACGCTCTAGCCTGCCCCTCAGGCAAGCGTGCAGGCAAGCCTTTAGATCGTCAGGGCTGGTCCACTGATGTGGATTAAAATGCCTGAACACTGCGTTTCCCCACCCTATGGGGTGTCAATGAGCCAACGAATGACTCCATCGGTCCCGGATCGACCGATATAACCGAGGCGCCTCGCAACAGCAACAACCACATAAGTCAAACTCGTCAGGGCGTGTAAAACCACTGACGCCACTTCTAGCTAGAAGGAAACGCATGCCCTCCCTGAAGTCCTTCTCCCATTTTCGGTTCACAACCGGGGTGTGAGGCTCGCGAATCAACGCTACACAAAGCTATGCCACACAGGCTGTGCTTTGATCATCAACCACAAGACTTTGCTTTTCAACAGAAGCCTTGATCAATTGCCACTTAGGCATGCCACACAGGCAATTCACTCCATGCGTTTGATATCCATCAATATATAACCCCTGAGCTCGTACGTCTCAGAGAAGGGCGTTAAGAAAGAGAATAAATTCTCCGCCGCCAAACAGATATATATTTAAAAGAAATCAATCACACAATAAAATCCTATGTCAGACACACAGTCCATTTACAAGTCCGTTCTGGGTCTGAACGAAACCGGAGGTACCTAGTACCCCGCATATCCATCGATCTCCAAGTACGTCTGGACGATCACTAACTGTTTCCATCTTCTTGGGTGTACAGCCCAATCAAGATCATCAGTAACCACCCAAATGACATGAAGACCTCCGGTCTTCGACCACCATCTTCATCTTCGACTTATCGTCGTATCAGTTATTCAGAATGGGATAAACTCGGTCTTTTCGAATAACTCGCGTATATAATAAACAAGTGTTACACAAACACAACATACGCCTCATTCCAATTCAGAATATTCTTTTATTCAAATATTCTTATACTTTGGGGAAGGTTCCCATTAATTTTATCAAAGATAAATTCTTTAAATTTATTCTTTAATCACCTTTGAATATCAATTCAAACTAGTCGGGATTAGCGAACCACACCGAAGTAATCATTTATTTTATTTCCCAATCCCAACCTATTCATCCCATGAAGAAAAACCGGTAATACTTCATATCTAACACCATGGTGTTATCGGTAAATTCAATTACCATTTCACGTTCAAATCTAATTAAAGAATTAACTATCGCCCGGAGGAAAACTGGTGATACTCCATTCACGACCATTTCAATCTAATTAAAGATTCATTAAAACTCCACTTAGTTTTAATCTTTGCAGAAATCAATATCCTGTCTTTAACTGGGTTAAAGAGCCAATGTCATTTAAAACAAGGTTCACGATAAACCCAAAATCACATTCTATTAATTATCGGGTTAAAGAACAAGTGTTATTTAAAACACTGTTCACGATAAACCCAAAAATCAATACCAATCCAATTCCAATTAAATATTATTTAATTGGTACACTTCATTAAATCTAGATAAAAAGATTTAATCTTTTTGTCCACTGGGCTTAAGAACAGTGTTAATGAAGATACCATTCACGACAAACCCAAATCACATTTGATATTAAATACAAGGCTCTGAATAGAAAATATATCGGCTTATATTCACTATCAAATTCTTCGACCAACAAATATCGTATTGGAAATAATGATATAAATATGTCTTTCAAATTTCCATAACAATATCTGTATCATCACAAAATCCAACATCGAAATATTCCGAAAACAATTTCGATTCAAATCCATTCCAATCCAATTATTGGAAATTCTGGTTATTTTCAAAACCATTTCAAATCCACTTTATTTATTTTAAAAATAAATAGAATTATAATTCTAGTTCAAAACTAGTTCATTTCGATAAAAATCTATTTTTATATTTTCAAATATGGAGTTTTTCATCCCAATTCTTCACAAATCATTTCTTATGATTTTACACAAATTATTACTATTTTTAATAATTTTATCAAGGCCCGTACAGTCGATTTCCATCAACGACCATCGAACTGCGCATACAGCGACCTTTTTCCAATTTGATTTGGACATAATTCCAAATCCAACCGTTAGATTTCAAATTTCTAATATTCGTTAGAAAGCTCTTTTCGATACGAACCCAACGGTTCCGGTTTTAGGAGAATCCGACGGTCGGATCTCCCGCAATATCGATTCGAAGTCAATGGTCGAAATTCGCGAACTGCCACGGTGCGGCGCGTTCTATTCAGGTCATTATATTATATATATAATATATATATAATATCCTTTGTCGATTTCCTTTTTAAACGAAATTTATAAATCGTTTTAAATTCGTTTTCAAAACGTTTTCAACTTCTTTACAAATTCAAATCAACATTGAATTTTTCCTTATAAATTCGATTTAAATTCATTTCAAATTGATTTCAATTCAAATCGATTTTTAATTCAATTTCAGTTCGAATTCATTTCTATTCAAATTCATTTCTATTCAATTTCAATTCGAATTCATTTCTATTCAATTTCAATTCGAGTTCTAATTCTTTTCAAAATATCAGATTTTGAAATCACTTTCGATATTCATTATAAAATGAATAAAATCGATATAAATATCATTCACATTAAAATGGCGTCAATCTAATCAACACGGCTTCATATATTTATGTTTTCGAATATTCTATTTCAAATATTTCTATTTCAAATATTTCTATTTCAAATATTCCTATTTCACAACTGGAATGAGGCCCAATCAATTACCATAGATTTTATTTCTATGGATTTCCATACAACGCATGTATATATTAACGATGACAAATAATCAACCATCATACAACGTGCATTCTACACTGTATAAGCATCAAATATAAATATTCAACGCTTATAACAGGCTGTCAATCAACCGATCGACATACAGCTAATTATTGGGATTAGTGTATGTCATATATCATCCCAATATCCGTGTGGGGTTTCAAACAATCAAACACAGATTTTATTTGTGTAGTTGGGCGATGTGTAAAATTTATCGTCCCAATCTATATCTGTCAAATGTATGTATATAAAAAAATCGTCCGATTTGTTTATATTAATTTATTTCATTTCATATACACGTTAAAAATTCTATTTTTAACTATATAATATTTTCCACTATAAAATATTTTATTTCGTTTCACATCACACAATCAACTACACATCAAAATCAAACAAACAAGCATACAAGCCGTCATTGGTATGTGGACGACGGGTGTCGGGTGCTACTAAACACCGTCTGCATCCTAGTATATATATTTCAATTAGAAATTAAAATTAAAAGTGAGAAGTTCTCACAGAGGGTTCCACTCCGCCATGCTTTGCTTCTGAACTGCTGAACCGTCTGGATCTACTTGAAATTCCAATGCAGTTCTTTTCACGCTGGTCACAATAAAACTTATATTTTTATTGCTTCATTTCAATAAATAAAAATCATATTTTTATTTCTACTTCGTATATTTTTACAATGCTTATTTCTATATAAAAAATATATTGTTATATTGCTTCTTATATAAAGATTGAATTTTTATTATCATAACTATATAAAAATTATATTTTTATATTTCCACTTTAATAAAGATCATATTTTTAATATGCCACTAGTATAAAAATTATATTTTTAATCTTTCTATATTATAAAAATTATAGTTTTATTTCGCCTACTTCATTATAAAATCGACTCTTTATATATGTTAGTCCATGATAAAACCCTATCTTTATTCTATACTATTTCTATGAAAATCATATTTTTATTTGGCTTTTATGTATATAAAAATCATCTTTTTATAAACTAAAAATCGTATTTTCCATATCATAAATATCGTATCTTCACTAACATAAAAATCGTATCTTTCTTTGAATAAAGATCATATTTTTATCAATGAAAAATCGCATTTTTAAATCCTTTTTTATTTTGTTAATATATATATAAAAACTAAATTTTTAAAACCATATTATACTCTTAAAAATCGGATTTTTAAGGTAATTAAACTAAACAAATAAAGCTTACAGTTGGAATCGGGAGAACGAGGAGGAACGGCGGCCTTCCAATCGGAGGAGGGGGCCTGGGGGTCAATTGGAGGGGGAGGGTGGCTGTAATGACCCGCACTGTCAGGGGTATTATAATTAATTTATTTAATTATATAAATAGTGGTATAGTGAATTAAATGGTCGTGGAATTAAATAGTGATGAATATTTAATTAAAATAATAAATTAAATAATATATTTAATTCTGAAATAATCAGAATTGGCTGAAATGACGATATGGTGTGAACCAGATCATCTGTGATATTTAATTCATCTTAGATTTGAATTATATTGACGAGTATATTCAATCGACATCAGTTCTAAGTGTAGAATTATAATATAATAAAATAGAGCGCGTAACGACGCGGTAGTTCGCGATTTAGCGATTTGAACTTCAACTGAATGTACAGAGTTCATTTTAAATCGGATTTCTATGAAATAAGAAACGCGTGAAGTTGGTAGAGTATATCTTTCTAGCGGAAGAGAAAAATCGGGATTTCGTCGTGTAGATTTTGAGATATGTCCAAATCAAATTTCAGAATAGTCGCTATAGAATCGTTTATCGGCCATAACGGTTATTTCGAAATAACTAGTTATCAGATTCAAATTTAGACAAGGTTCTTTTGGGAAGTAGTGATAGCTTAATTTTTGGAATTTTACTGTAATTTTTAATTAATTAAATAAGCGACTTTTTATTTGGAGTATTTTGCACCCTGTAATCAACATTTTGAGGTTTCACCATATAAGTTAATCTACCGATATTATTAAATTTATGGGATCGTGGCACCTTACTGAATACAATGGTATCTTTATTTCAGTCTGTACGTGGAGGGTATTTTTTTGAAACGAGGTATATTAAATTTTATAATATCCAAAACTTACCCTAAAATATCTCCACCGCTTAATCTAAGTGTTTCTTGGATCAAAAGAGGTCACGTTCCTTGGTATTCACAGCCGCATGTTTATTGAATAACGTGGAGGGAAGGAGACCAGACAATTAAAAGAAGAAACCCTATATATTACCCCTTTGAAAACATTTCCTTAAACCTAATTTTAGAATCCCCGATCTAATTCTTTTAGCCGCCACTATCTCATCTCAAACCCATTCTGTCGGCCTTCAAAATAAATCCAGACAAGGAAAATCAAATAAACTCCAACGCCAAAGTATATAAATTAATGAATCAATTTCCTTACATCTTTACGGGTTTGACAGTTTTCGTTTTGGCTTCCTAAAACGTGGAGTGCACCAGTCGTGAGCCTAGGCTCCGTCGTGAAGATTCGAACTGAGATGTCATTCGAAGAGGGAGGTCAGCGGCGTTTGGGTGGTTCGTGGATTTGCAGTCTGACCGCAGGTTGTTCGGGTGAGCAACGAGCGTGAAGGGGAAGTTTAAACGGACAGTGGTGGTATTCTTTATGTACTTGTTGGATGATGGAAAAGAGAGTTCTGGAAATAGTAAAATGGTGATGAGGGAGATGCGGCTGTCATTAGAGGAAGTTGGTTGAAAACGTATGATGTGGAGTAGTGGAGCAGATCCGAAAACGAGTGAAGTGCTGTTGCGAGTGTTCAAGGAATGGGAATTTGAGAGGGTGGTTAAAGCCATGAATGTTATTCGATATATACTGGAAGTTGCGGTGTTTTACTGGAAGTAGAGGAGGTCAGTTTGGAGTTTAAACCGAAGTGGTGTTTACCTCTGTACCATGCATATGCGTGTGGAAATGGCGAAATATACATGATTGGAGCAGGACTTCTTCCCAGGTTTTGGAGAAAATGAAATGGGAGGACGGGCTTTAATCTGGTTGGGCTTGGGCCATGTAACAAGCGGGTCTGGTTTCTTTTCTTTTTCTTACCAATAAGGAAGGGCCGTTCAAATCATGAGAAGCCCAGTTTAAAGAAAAAGAAAATTGGATTCAAGAATAAAACGTGCTACTGAAGGGGAGTATTGGTTAAACAGGGAATACGGGATTGGTTTTGAGTGATGGGCCAGTGGGAAAAAATGATGGTAAGGCCCAGTCGAGTTATATATAAGTTTAAATTAAATTTAGATAATGAATAATCTAGTAATACGATATCTTTTTCATGCGTCATCAGATTTACAAACCGTTTCTCGCGTTGGGACCGTATGGACGACTACAAATGGAACTAACTGGAAGTGGATCGCTGCTCGTTTGGATTTATGGCGAAATAAACTGTTTGATTCAAATCAAATAACGCAAACCGTTATTTAACGATTAACGCGCCAAAGTGAGTAAAACTCACTAACTCTCCTCAATTTATATTTTAATATAAATTGTACTTTATTTATTGACTGCTGTATATTGATTGTTAAACTGGACTGTCAAATAAATTTGATTGAAAACGTAGTTATAGTAGTCTATGTATTGTTAATCAAATATGGTTCTGTACAACAGGATATTTCATTTCAAAATGAAATATGATATATATTATACTGTGTAACATCTGTGGATGCAGGGAGATAGGTTGGAGGAATCCGACTGGGTTCCTCAACAATTATTTTACTGTTTTCATATATTGTGATATATGTGTTATTTATAATCTGTTATTGATTATGGATGTTAGAACGATATTGATCATCGTTGTTTGATATTTTTGAATATCATAAGAAACCCTGAGTTGTGAAAAGGAATATTTCAATGTATATTGAAACAAAGGAGTTTTTATAAAATCAACCGATTTTATAAAAAGGAAAACAATTTGAAAATAGAGTATTTAGAAAATCATAGGATTTTAAAAAAGGAAATTATTTATAAAACGAACAAGGTTTTATAAAAGGAAAGTATTTATAAAACAAATAGAGTTTTATAAAAGGGATATTTATTTAGAAAATAAATAGAAATAAGGAATAGTTATTTAGAAGATAAATAAACAGTTGTAAATAGGAATATTTGTAACGGTAAATAGAAGTTGTAAATAAGAAATATTTGTAACGGTAAATAGAAGTTGTAAATAGAGAATATTTGTAATGGTAAGTAAACGTTATAAAAAGGGAAATAGTTGTAACGGAAAACGTAGTTTATCAAAAGGAGTTAATCAAACGTAGTTTATAAAAAGGGGTTAATCGAATATAGAAATTAAGAAGTGAAGTTAAACAAAAATTAGAAACTGACTAGAGATTAGTAAGTTGAATAGTTTTCTGAGTGTTGATCTGATGTTGGTTTCGGCCTTCGGGGTTTATACTTAGAGAATTGTTCTCTTACTAGTTTACAGTTAGGGACTAATAGTTGTGGAATGATAGTGATGCGTAAATGAGGATTGAAAATGTTTTCCAATGTTGAAAATGTATATTTTCTAGTTTTAGAAAATAAGGAAATATGAATATATATATATATATATATATGTTTGATGATTGGATCGATAATTCCATTTGGAATTAAGATCGTTGTTTGTACACCGACATATTTTCATTTGATAGTTAAATCACAGACTATCGAAGTTTTGACCATTTTACGTTGTTAATATGTAGAGACCGGTTGGATTATTATCCGAAGAACCACTCCGTATTGACATAAGCGTTGTGATCAAATACGATGAAGAAATTGAAGACGGAGTAAAGTGCAAGGGCTGTCCTGTTTACAGAATAGTGCCTTCGGTTTCGTTCAGTCCCAGAACGAACGTATATGGACGAATGTCTGACAGAATAGTTCCAATGATCGAAAGAGTTGGACTGTACAAATATATATGGTGGCCAACGGATTTATTCCCTTCGCATAATATCCAGAATCTATTTGTGTAGATCCAACTAATGATTTACGGATCTGATAATGTGGCATTCAAAGTGATCGTGTTATCAATGAATGGAAAGTAAGCGTAGCTTCTAGCCTCACATCTGGTAAATGACAAAAATCGAGCAGGCAGCATGGCTAAGTCGGTCGCACCGAAGTAGGGTGTATAATCACCTATCTAGAGAATATTCATTTGCTTCTTTAATCTATCAATGCTGTCCCATATATATACGGGAAACGGTTGCTGATCCCGACCGTTGGTGATGTACATTCGATACACTCAAGCGAAATGAGTGGTCGGTCATGTGTGGCTGAGTTGCAAGATGTTCTTGTTGAACTCCAGTGTATCGTTCCTAGAGTACACTGATCGGAAGGTGGATCCATACCTTGTCATAGTTGGAAACCCAATCATCCAATACGCACCTGCGGTTTTGATTGTATACTATATATGTAGAACGTGAGATGCAAGCGTTTCTACTAGACTGATATCTATTTGTATTTAGACATTATCATAATATCAGAATGATATTGCTTTTCAAAGATGTTTGGATTCTCATAAGGGAAAAACCCGTTCCGTATTCACGGCGTGGTCTTATGAGATATCATATACCTGTTTAAATGATTTGAGTTTACTCACACCAGTCACATGACTGACCCGGAGTTTATTTGTTTTGTCTTCCCTAAACTCTTGGGTGCCTAAATTTGTACGGGCAGTCAAGTAGTCGGGATTTTACAGATACACTTGAAGAGCTGGAGCAGGAGGCTTCAGGATCATATAGCTATAGTTATTTCCGCTGTGTTGTAAGTGCTGTACTTTGATAATGATGTATATTCAAATACAGATGTATATTCCAAAGTTATGTTACATATATTATATGTTATTCGTTCCGCTGTGAGATTCGTGTTACTCTGATGTTGTGTTCTTCTTCTTCTTCTATTCTAATTTTCTATCTTATCTTTCCTCACCCTCTAATTTCTTTCACTAATTACCAGGATTTTTTCGATGGTTTGGTTATCGACATCGTGCTTATGTCGATAACCAAAGTCGCTCAAAATCCGGGTCGTTACAGTTGGTATCAGAGCTTAAGTTAAGAATTACTTGGCTCTGTGGCGTGACTCGGTAGAGATAGGGTTAGTAATACCCTAAACTGAGATTGAGTGTATATATACGAGTGAACGTATTTGTTATTGATATAAAAATTTGTTTTATATTGTGGAGATTCATTGGTTGAGTCGTTTATAAATTCTGGTCGATCAGTTTGATCCACTGTATCGGTAGGAGTTACTAAACACTTGAATACGATGAACCATCATGGTATGTTTTGAAAGAGGGTAAACGAAATAGTTTACCCAACGTATATTTTGAATATATTGGATATATTGGTTGTTATTATAATCAAGTAAGATTATAAATTAAATGGTTATGTAAATAGCCAATCAGAATTCATATAAGTGAAATACGTGAAATCAGATGAGTTAAATCTGAAATTGAATTAAACCTCTGGAGAATTGGATAAGTGTTTGTAAACGGAGATGGATTAAAAATAAGAAAATTTTAAGATCCTGGGAGATTTTAAATTGTTTTACAAGCAGTGTGAATTATATTTTGAAATGGATTTCAAAGTGGAAATGTTTAGAAATGGTTTTATAGTATTGAACTCATTTCGATCGCTGGAAAATAGATTCTGATGATGACAGCTGCATCATCAGTATTCATTTTCGAGTTGTAAGTGACGGATTACTACCAGAGATACTGTTTTAAATTTGTTTTGGGAAAGACAAGTTGTGTTGAATTTCAAAAAGGAAAGTTTGGTTTTTGAAAAGAGCAAACTATTTAAAGACTCTCAGGGAAAGACTATTTAAATTAAAAACAAATTTAACAGAAATTTGTGAAAGCAGAATTGAATTAAAGTAAAGTCAGTTAAGTGGTAACTGAAGTTGAATTGAAATAGAATAAGATTGGATTTGTGAAATTAGAATCCGAAATGGTATTGGATTGAGGTGTTAAGGAATTGAAAATCAAGAATTGAACTTGAGTTGAAATGGAAATTTGGCTTGGTAAAAGAGAATGGTTGCGTTGGAGATAAAAGTGATTCTAGAATTTGATTGGGATAACATTGGTATATGCTGAGTTGATAGCATATTGAAGTGACAAAGTTGATATGCCCGACAAAAAGGTACCAGTTTATATTTATATTGGGTATGAGATTTTGATGAGCCAAATAGCCAAGCCACTTGGCTGTTTGATTTTCTTTTGGGATGGAGATGGCCCAGAGAGGCGAGTTGGAGTTTGACCGGTTGACCAGTACAAAGGAGGTGCTGGCGAAATTTTTCGAAGAGTTAAAGCATTAGAAAATTTTCAGGATTTTTGAAAATTTTCGTTGATAAGAATGAATAAATAATTTAATTGAAATTAAATTGGTTTAGTCGAAACGGAAGTTAAAAAGTGACCAAATATGTTCTAACCAGTCGATAGGGTCGTCCTCTGCCTTTTAGCAATTTCGAGGGCGAAATTATTTTAAGTGGGGAAGATTGTAATGACCCGCACTGTCAGGGGTATTATAATTAATTTATTTAATTATAAAAATAGTGGTATAGTGAATTAAATGGTCGTGGAATTAAATAGTGATGAATATTTAATTAAAATAATAAATTAAATAATATATTTAATTCTGAAATAATCAGAATTGGCTGAAATGACGATATGGTGTGAACCGGATCATCTGTGATATTTAATTCATCTTAGAGTTGAATTATATTGATGAGTATATTCAATCGACATCAGTTCTAAGCGCAGAATTATAATATAATAAAATAGAGCGCGTAACGACGCGGCAGTTCGCGATTTAGCGATTTGAACTTCAACAGAATGTACAGAGTTCATTTTAAATCAGATTTCTATGAAATAAGAAACGCGTGGAGCTGGTAGAGTATATCTTTCTAGCGGAAGAGAAAAATCGGGATTTCGTCGTGTAGATTTTGAGATATGTCCAAATCAAATTTCAGAATAGTCGCTATAGAATCGTTTATCGGCCATAACGGTTATTTCGAAATAACTAGTTATCAGATTCAAATTTAGACAAGGTTCTTTTGGGAAGTAGTGATAGCTTAATTTTTGGAATTTTACTGTAATTTTTAATTAATTAAATAAGCGACTTTTTATTTGGAGTATTTTGCACCCTGTAATCAACATTTTGAGGTTTCACCATATAAGTTAATCTACCGATATTATTAAATTTATGGGATCGTGGCACCTTACTGAATACAATGGTATCTTTATTTCAGTCTGTACGTGGAGGGTTTTTTTTTTGAAACGAGGTATATTAAATTTTATAATATCCAAAACTTACCCTAAAATATCTCCACCGCTTAATCTAAGTGTGTCTTGGATCAAAAGAGGTCACGTTCCATGGTATTCACAGCCGCATGTTTATTGAATAACGTGGAGGGAAGGAGACCAGACAATTAAAAGAAGAAACCCTATATATTACCCCTTTGAAAACATTTCCTTAAACCTAATTTTAGAATCCCCGATCTAATTCTTTTAGCCGCCACTATCTCATCTCAAACCCATTCTGTCGGCCTTCAAAATAAATCCAGACAAGGAAAATCAAATAAACTCCAACGCCAAAGTATATAAATTAATGAATCAATTTCCTTACATCTTTACGGGTATGACAGTTTTCGTTTTGGCTTCCTAAAACGTGGAGTGCACCAGTCGTGAGCCTAGGCTCCGTCGTGAAGATTCGAACTGAGATGTCGTTCGAAGAGGGAGGTCAGCGGCGTTTGGGTGGTTCGTGGATTTGCAGTCTGACCGCAGGTTGTTCGGGTGAGCAACGAGCGTGAAGGGGAAGTTTAAACGGACAGTGGTGGTATTCTTTATGTACTTGTTGGATGATGGAAAAGAGAGTTCTGGAAATAGTAAAATGGTGATGAGGGAGATGCGGCTGTCATTAGAGGAAGTTGGTTGAAAACGTATGATGTGGAGTAGTGGAGCAGATCCGAAAACGAGTGAAGTGCTGTTGCGAGTGTTCAAGGAATGGGAATTTGAGAGGGTGGTTAAAGCCATGAATGTTATTCGATATATACTGGAAGTTGCGGTGTTTTACTGGAAGTAGAGGAGGTCAGTTTGGAGTTTAAATCAAAGTGGTGTTTACCTCTGTACCATGCATATGCGTGTGGAAATGGCGAAATATACATGATTGGAGCAGGACTTCTTCCCAGGTTTTGGAGAAAATGAAATGGGAGGACGGGCTTTAATCTGGTTGGGCTTGGGCCATGTAACAAGCGGGTCTGGTTTCTTTTCTTTTTCTTACCAATAAGGAAGGGCCGTTCAAATCATGAGAAGCCCAGTTTAAAGAAAAAGAAAATTGGATTCAAGAATAAAACGTTCTACTGAAGGGGAGTATTGGTTAAACAGGGAATACGGGATTGGTTTTGAGTGATGGGCCAGTGGGAAAAAATGATGGTAAGGCCCAGTCGAGTTATATATAAGTTTAAATTAAATTTAGATAATGAATAATCTAGTAATACGATATCTTTTTCATGCGTCATCAGATTTACAAACCGTTTCTCGCGTTGGGACCGTATGGACGAATACAAATGGAACTAACTGGAAGTGGATCGGTGCTCGTTTGGATTTATGGCGAAATAAACTGTTTGATTCAAATCAAATAACGCAAACCGTTATTTAACGATTAACGCGCCAAAGTGAGTAAAACTCACTAACTCTCCTCAATTTATATTTTAATATAAATTGTACTTTATTTATTGACTGCTGTATATTGATTGTTAAACTGGACTGTCAAATAAATTTGATTGAAAACGTAGTTATAGTAGTCTATGTATTGTTAATCAAATATGGTTCTGTACAACAGGATATTTCATTTCAAAATGAAATATGATATATATTATACTGTGTAACATCTGTGGATGCAGGGAGACAGGTTGGAGGAATCCGACTGGGTTCCTCAACAATTATTTTACTGTTTTCATATATTGTGATATATGTGTGATTTATAATCTGTTATTGATTATGGATGTTAGAACGATATTGATCATCGTTGTTTGATATTTTTGAATATCATAAGAAACCCTGAGTTGTGAAAAGGAATATTTCAATGTATATTGAAACAAAGGAGTTTTTATAAAATCAACCGATTTTATAAAAAGGAAAACAATTTGAAAATAGAGTATTTAGAAAATCATAGGATTTTAAAAAAGGAAATTATTTATAAAACGAACAAGGTTTTATAAAAGGAAAGTATTTATAAAACAAATAGAGTTTTATAAAAGGGATATTTATTTAGAAAATAAATAGAAATAAGGAATAGTTATTTAGAAGATAAATAAATAGTTGTAAATAGGAATATTTGTAACGGTAAATAGAAGTTGTAAATAAGAAATATTTGTAACGGTAAATAGAAGTTGTAAATAGAGAATATTTGTAACGGTAAGTAAACGTTATAAAAAGGGAAATAGTTGTAACGGAAAACGTAGTTTATCAAAAGGAGTTATTCAAACGTAGTTTATAAAAAGGGGTTAATCGAATATAGAAATTAAGAAGTGAAGTTAAACAAAAATTAGAAACTGACTAGAGATTAGTAAGTTGAATAGTTTTCTGAGTGTTGATCTGATGTTGGTTTCGACCTTCGGGGTTTATACTTAGAGAATTGTTCTCTTACTAGTTTACAGTTAGGGACTAATAGTTGTGGAATGATAGTGATGCGTAAATGAGGATTGGAAATGTTTTCCAATGTTGAAAATGTATATTTTCTAGTTTTAGAAAATAAGGAAATATGAATATATATATATATGTTTGATGATTGGATCGATAATTCCATTTGGAATTAAGATCGTTGTTTGTACACCGACATATTTTCATTTGATAGTTAAATCACAGACTATCGAAGTTTTGACCATTTTACGTTGTTAATATGGAGAGACCGGTTGGATTATTATCCGAAGAACCACTCCGTATCGACATAAGCGTTGTGATCAAATACGATGAAGAAATTGAAGACGGAGTAAAGTGCAAGGGTTGTCCTGTTTACAGAATAGTGCCTTCGGTTTCGTTCAGTCCCAGAACGAACGTATATGGACGAATGTCTGACAGAATAGTTCCAATGATCGAAAGAGTTGGACTGTACAAATATATATGGTGGCCAACGGATTTATTCCCTTCGCATAATATCCAGAATCTATTTGTGCAGATCCAACTAATGATTTACGGATCTGATAATGTGGCATTCAAAGTGATCGTGTTATCAATGAATGGAAAGTAAGCGTAGCTTCTAGCCTCACATCTGGTAAATGACAAAAATCGGGCAGGCAGCATGGCTAAGTCGGTCGCACAAAAGTAGGGTGTATAATCACCTATCTAGAGAATATTCATTTGCTTCTTTAATCTATCAATGCTGTCCCATATATATACGGGAAACGGTTGCTGATCCCGACCGTTGGTGATGTACATTCGATACACTCAAGCGAAATGAGTGGTCGGTCATGTGTGGCTGAGTTGCAAGATGTTCTTGTTGAACTCCAGTGTATCGTTTCTAGAGTACACTGATCGGAAGGTGGATCCATACCTTGTCATAGTTGGAAACCCAATCATCCAATACGCACCTGCGGTTTTGATTGTATACTATATATGTAGAACGTGAGATGCAAGCGTTTCTACTAGACTGATATCTATTTGTATTTAGACATTATCATAATATCAGAATGATATTGCTTTTCAAAGATGTTTGGATTCTCATAAGGGAAAAACCCGTTCCGTATTCACGGCGTGGTCTTATGAGATATCATATACCTGTTTAAATGATTTGAGTTTACTCACACCAGTCACATGACTGACCCGGAGTTTATTTGTTTTGTCTTCCCTAAACTCTTGGGTGCCTAAATTTGTACGGGCAGTCAAGTAGTCGGGATTTTACAGATACACTTGAAGAGCTGGAGCAGGAGGCTTCAGGATCATATAGCTATAGTTATTTCCGCTGTGTTGTAAGTGCTGTACTTTGATAATGATGTATATTCAAATACAGATGTATATTTCAAAGTTATGTTACATATATTATATGTTATTCGTTCCGCTGTGAGATTCGTGTTACTCTGATGTTGTGTTCTTCTTCTTCTTCTATTCTAATTTTCTATCTTATCTTTCCTCACCCTCTAATTTCTTTCACTAATTACCAGGATTTTTTCGATGGTTTGGTTATCGACATCGTGCTTATGTCGATAACCAAAGTCGCTCAAAATCCGGGTCATTACAGTGGCGCTAGGATTTGGACAGGCAGTCTGGAAAAAGGGGGGCTTCGGGTTTCGCTCGGGTTGAACTTCGGAGGAGGGAGAGTCGAGGGGGAGAGCGACGGTCAAATCAAGGTGGTGGCGGCGAGCTCCGGCCAGCGGCGCGCGCGAGAGGAGGGGGCATGATGGGTCGTCGTCGATCACCTGGTGGGGGAGGATTTTTTTATTTTTATTTCTTAAAATGAGGAGAGAGAAAGGAGGATTGAGTTATATTATTTATATATTTAATTATTTATTATTTCTATAAAGGTTGACTTTTTATTCGAATTCGAAATCCAACCCAATGACTGTCGCCCGTAGCTAATTACCCCCATTCCGAACACAATGGGATATGTATCGCAAGCTGATTCGATCGTTTCGATCAGTTTTCATCGAAATCAAAATATAACTCTATATATTGAATTTGAACGCACATTTCAATTTACTGGGGCCACATACAGCCTCTAAAAATTCCTAAAAAATATTTTCTAGCTTCGTATTGACGATACGGTCCTAACAAAACTTGGTTCGTCGAATTCTGAGACCGTTTGAAAAATGGTCATTTTCGAGTCGATTAAAATCAACTGAAACTGGTCAAACGCGTTTTCCTTTGCCACGCTCACATATTGATTCGAAAAATCATGAAATTTGAAACCTAGCAATAACTTGACATCGCGGATCCAACAAAAGTGGTTTCGTCGAAATCCGAGGTTGTTTGCAAAATTTCCATTTTTAAGGGCCAGAATTCCATAGCGACTATTCAGAATTCTCAACTGGACATATCTTTTGATTCCCGCTATGAAATTTCAATTCTTTGGATTCATTGGAAAGATACTCTCAATTAGACTCAAATATTTTTAGTTTCACTAAAATACGGTTTATTTTGAATCCTATACATCGATTTGAATTTTGAAATCGAATTATCGAACTACCACACCATTTTCAATTCCTTTTATAATTTAAAATAAATATTTATGTTCTAACGACGACGTATATAAATATATACGTTCGAATTCCATTCAAAATAAATTTCTCGTCGTTTTTATTTAAAATAATTCATTTTAAATAACGAAAATTCGCTAAAATTGTCAAAATAAAAATTTTAAATTGGCTCGGATTTCCGGGTTATTAAACATACTCTAGGACCTTCAGCAAGTTCCGACCCATGGTGAACAAGCGGAAGAAAGATGCAACATCTTCCTGTCCCACGAACGCTGATGCAGCCGAGACAAACGCTGTAGAGGCAAGTCAGTAAGCCACCTCTCATGAAGATGTGTCCTGATATATTACCCGGGACGACATAGATAAGTTTATGGCCGAGTTCAGAGGGCATATGACATCTCAGGGTAAACTCCTTGACCAACAACAACAGTTGATGGATCACCTTCTCGCTCAGATGGAAAAGGGATTTAATGCTTCAACATCAATTCCTCCACCGGGCGAGGCTAGGGCAATAACTGATCCTCGGTCTGCACAAATGCAAGCCGCAGATCAGATCACACCTTTGCTTCCTCCTGGCTCGGCTCCACCTCTCGACCAATCATAGCCAGTAGCATCGCTTCCAACGACCAGCGCAGTCGCAGCTGCAGATTCACAAGAGGCCCTTAATCAAGATCTAGTTGGTTCAACCATATTGCCTCCACTCCGGGGACCAGCTCGACCCCCCAGATCAATCGAACAGCCGCTGGGTCAGATAGGATCGATGTCGTTCCCATTACAACCTAGCATCTTACAGCAGACTCGTCTTATGCTGCATCTCCTTAAACCAAGTGCTGGTGGGGCCTTCCCTTAGAACCAGGGAAACCACTCTACCATACCGGTTCTCACCATGGCGGAGGAAAACACTACCATAGATCCTTCTAACCCCGCCACGGGAAGGGGCACCAAAGAGCCTCGAACATTACATGCTATGCTGGATCAGCCCAGACCATCCATCACGGGCATGGCTCGAACCAATTCTCATCAGGTTCATGAGTGTTAGTCTTCCTAGCACCAACAACTACGATGAATCCTCGTCCTCACCTTCACTCAACTCTCAGAGGTCGAGCCCAACCACCCTTCTGAGCATGCTTTCATAGGACCCCAGTATTGGACCTCTCCCGAATGCAGAGCTGGATTCATGGAAGCGACTCCTCGGAGATGGAAGCCATCTTGCAAGCATCATCCGACGCTTCACCCGGGGCACCTCTTCTCAGCATGATATAGATAGTATCCATCGCATCCCCTTCACCAGGGAAATCAGAAACTCCTGCAATACTACGGACTTGGACTTTCTAGCCATTGAACCCTACAATGGTCGGACCAACCTGACCATCCATCTCATGCGATACATGCGCCACATGGAAGTACTCTCCGCATCAACCAATGTTATAGCCAAGTGCTTCCCACTCTTTCTCACAAATATAGCTGGCATGTGGTTTCAGCAGCTAACAATGGAGTCGATCAGCGGTTGGAACACGTTGGTCACCCGCTTCATCGAGCAATTCAGAGTTCACATCTCCCGACCGAAAAGTGTCATGTTCCTAACCTCCATCAAGAAACGACTGAGAGAAACACTTCGATCTTTCCTCGAAAGATTCAATGTGACTATAGCATCAGTCGATCAACCTAAGCCATCAATGGTGCTTATGGCCGCCATTGCAGGTGTCCGGAACCGATCAGAATTCTCAATCTCTTTGACCAGAGATCCCCACAAGGACATTGAAGATTTCTACGCAAAGGCCGAGCTTCCTCCGGCAGGAAGATGCCAGCATTGAGATGGAGAGCCTCAAGGTCTTTGCCACCAAACAAGGAGGTCCATCCAACACCAATGGCCGGAATAATGAAAGAGGAAAGGCCTCGGAAAAGAATGAACGCAACTTACGACCTCGAAGAGAGAACAAGTACGACCAGTATATCAAGCTTAATTCTTCCTTGCTCAACATCTACCTTGACGTGCGAGGATCCCTACCTTTCCAAAAACCTCCTTCGAAGAGAGCTGACCCAGTAAGAGCTCGATTCTGGAAAATACTGCATGTTTCACAGCATGGCTGGTCATAATACCAATGAATGCAGGCACTTACGCGATCTCATCTAGGATAGGCTTAGGTGAGGAGAACTTCCGGAATACGTCAAGAAAAACACACCGACCATCCCGCCAACATCTTCTGCCCAAGCTCCTCAGGACGATCCTCGAGCTCCTAGAAACGGAAAGGACCCTGAGCTCAGCACTCGTGGCATCATCATCAATTAAGATTTAGATTTCTTATTTTCGATGCACTTTTATTTCATTCAATAAAATGGATATGTTGATGTACACATGTACGGGGTTAGGATTTAGCTCCTAGACATGCTTTGGAATCAACAGCCGTCCTCTTAGAATTTATTTTTGTTTCTTTGTAATAATTCTTTAGCAATAATGAACTTTCTTTTGCAAACATGGATTGTGTTTGAATGATTTAAATTGAGCGTGACTGACGCTCACCAACTCGAATATGGTCATGTTAAGCCATTATCTGTAACACACGATCAAAGCCTGCCACCATAACTAAACCTACTCCGTAAGCCGATTATGGTTAGATTTCTTCAAGCCGAGTATGGATTACACTCGCCCCTTCTCTGAACCAAGTGCACTCTTCACTTGTCGAACTTCCCAAATAATCTTACAAAAGTCGAGCATAATCAACACTTGCCATAACCCGAGTATGGATAATACTCCCATCTCTGTAAGTCGAGTATGGATAATACAACCACTAGGATCGTCGAACTTTTGGCCTTAATATGGTTTGGCATAACCATCGCTACCTGCACATTGGACTTCGATATGAGATTCAGACCACACCTCCTTTAACAAGAAAGATGTATTCTGAGGGGCAAAGTGTTGACCAACTTTTTGGCAAAAGCTGTTGCAGTTCAACGAATCGAAGCCCAATGTCAAGAAACACACTTTTCAGCATTGGTCAGTCGACCGATGGAATGGTCTGTACTTCAGGAAGCCCAGAAAAGATTTGACCCGAGTTAATTTCCTTCGAGTAGCAACTTCTTGTTCCCCGGCACAATCGCTATCCAAGACCAACCAAGTCTAGCGCTCCCCTTGAAATTCGGATCGACCAGATATCTCCGGATCTACATAGAAAAATTCAGCTGAGTAAATCAATACTCAGCCCGACTCTCAAGGCATTAAAGACGGTCAACCACCTCCGGACAAGGCTCTACTTTTAATACACCCCATCTCAAGTGCCATGTAAGCCACCATTTTCGAGGATACAATTAATCCACATTAGATCAGGACCCGCAGCCGTAACTACTTACAATGATCAAGCTCCACGTGTCCGAACTCCGCAAAAGAGGCAAGCCATGTGGCGGCCGGCTCAGCTCACTTCTTCCCCTATAAATACATCCAAGCTCAAAATAGAAAAGGGGGATTCTTTTCGAAACTCCATCTTCACACACCTTCTTTCGGACGCTCTTATCTCCACTTAAGACTTTCGATTCTAAGCTCTCCACATAGCTAACTCCCAAAATAGCCAACTCTTCTTCTTTTCTCAAATAGAAAAAGCATTGTACTTGTAATGGAGAGAAAATTAATACATATAGAGTGGACGTAGGCACCATCTCTGGCCGAACCATTGTAAAAGGTCTTGCGTGTTCCCTGTTTACTTCATTTTATTACACTTTGTGATTGTTATTTGTGTGCTCTTCACACAATTGGAGGCTGACTGTCACTAGTGACCAACTTTTTACGTCAACTTATGGGATTGTGATTTAGCTAGAAACCTACCTAATAAATCTATTTGTGATTTGTCTATGTTAATTTTGCTCAAAATGTCATTAACCTTCATATTAAACACAAGTTCAACACCATTACAACACATTTATTTATACCAATTAATACACAAAGATAATTTGCAATTTAATGTTTCTAACTTAGAAAACATTTTAACAACATGTACAGAAATATATTTAACCAATTTAAACATGGTTTCTAACTATAAACACAAACTTAATGTAACGTCCCGGATTATTAACTGTTATTTAATGAATATTTAAATTAGTTTTAAATTTTCAATTGGAATTATAAATGGATTTTTATTGAATTTATCAATTTAATAATCGATATACGAATTTATATTGAATATATCGTATATCGTAATATGAAGCAATAATAATTGAATTCATAGTTAAAACTGAATCAAACAAATTCAGTCGATTAATATAAATACTACATCGAATTAGAAGGATAATAATTATCATTTATTATCAATAAATTTAATCATTTGAAATCAATTTATATTTTAAATCGAATTTAATTTAAATCATTAATTTAAATTGTAATCTCTCCTATACAATCGAATTAAATTTCAAAATTAGTTCCATTGAGTTCATAATAGCATTATAACCTTATAACGTCGGTTGTTGAGTTGAAAAAGCGGTTCAGAGTTTTGAATTAAGGGACTATAAGATATTTTGGTTATTTAATAAAAAATTAATAAAGGAGGCCGACCAATATACGTTGGCAGAGCAGACATACTTTTATCCATTGAAAGAGTGCAGTAATCTGAATTGTTAAGTTAGTTTTGGATAACGGGTTTAATTTATTGAAAATGGAGTTAAGGTTATTTTATAAACGAAGTTTTTAATGTTTATATTTAATTTAATTAAAACGAACTCGCCGCAGCGCGGTAGTTCGTAATTTGATGTTTCGAACTTCAATTGAGTATACTCAATATAAGCCGAAATTTGATGAAACAAAAAACGTTTGGACCTATTGAATAATAATTTTCTAATGGAAGAGAAAAATATGGATTTCGACTTAAAGATTTTGAGTTATGTCAAAATAAAATTTTAGAAAGTCATTGTAACATCGTTTTAAAACCATAACGATTTAATTAGTCAATTAAAAAGATTTTTAGTGAATAAAAATCCGAATTTCGATTAGAAAAATCAAGATTTGAGTATGAAATAAATAAGAACCTAAGAAAGTTGAATAAAGTGATTTTTAAAAATAAAATTAGATTTTGAATGATGGAATGATATTAACTAAATAATACAAGAATTTAGATTATATGATTTGAATGGAAGTTGATGTGAGTTAAGCAAATTGGATTCGTAAATTAGAATTTGAATTCAAATATGAGGCGTGTGTTATAAATGGAATTCGAATTGTCGTAAATGAATTGTAATATGTTTGAACACTATTAATTCAAACTATAAGTGAATGGAGCGGTTGAATTATTTGAAGAATTAATTAGTGGAATTGATTGCGGTTAAATCAAAATAGTTGTATGGGTTGGAATAAAATGAAAATGCAGGTGCATGTATATTAGACTGGTAAGGGATAAAGTGAATGAAGAGTATAAAGATTTTAATTTAAGTTCCCGACAAAAATGTACATGTTTAAATTTCCGTATGAGGTTTTATGCGCCGAATCGGCAAGCCGCTTAGCTTTTTGATTTTCTTTTTTAATGGAAAGGGCCTAGAGAGGCGAGTTGGGGTTTGAGCGATTGACCGGTATAGGGGAGCTGCTGGTGAAATTTTCTAGAAATTTAAGTAGTTAGAATATTTTTAAGAAGTTTTGAAAATAGAAATCAATATGTCGAATTTGATAAGGGATTTGGAAAATAGTTAATGAACGAAAAGGGCCAGTGATTGTTTGACTGTTTGTATGGATGTTTGTTTTCCTTTGATAGTTAAATCACCGGCTATCAAAGATTTTTGACCATCGTTGTTAATACGGAGAGATCGGTTGGATTTATCATCCGAAAACCACTCCGTATAGGCATAGGCATTGCGAAATAGATTATGCTGAAGAAATTGGAGACGGAGTGAAATGCAAGGGTTGTTATGTTTGTCCAGACCCAGGACAACTTGTATGGATAAATGTCTGACAGAGTATTTCCAATGATACGCCCGTTGGTTTTTACGAATATACTGAGACGACCCCTAACCCCGTACTGACGGCGGCAAGGGTAATCCGTGGAATATAACACAAAAACAGATAATAGCAGAACAGAAAGAAATAAATACACCAGATAATGAACAATATGATATACTGGATAAAAGTAATCATCAGAGTTACTAGGGCTGTATATCGGACAGGACAGTCCGTTGTCCGGCTCGGTCCGAAGCTATAAGGTGTCCGGTCCGTGTTCGTCCGATTCTCTTATAGGACAGAGCTTGGACACACTAGTTTTCTGTCCGATGATGTTTTTCTATTATATCGGACAGGACAATCCGTTGTCCGGCTCGGTCCGAGACTATATGATGTCCGGTCCGTGTCCGTCCGAATTCTTATAGGACAGAGCTTGGACACACCTCCGTCCGGTCCGGTCCGACCCGTTTACACCCCTAAGAGTTACACAGTATACAGGATCATACTTAGTACAGATACAGTTCAACTACACATATATGTCTACAGCGGAAACAAACAAAATATGTACAATAGGAGCTGAATAGCATAAAAAGAGATAAATGATAGAATCCATCTTCAGCTCCAGCTATACGGATAAAGCCAGCTAAACCTGAATACAAGGCTGCCCGTGTAGAAAAAGGGGCACCCGAGTTTGAAAGTGAAACAAACTACGAGTCAGTCATGGGACTGGTATGAGAAATCTACTCAACACATTTAAAATTATGGCTAATCACAGGACCATGCCACTTTCGTGGAACGGGTTTACTCCATTGGATTGCCAGTGCTTTAAAACAAATCATTCTTTTAACCATCGCAATGCTTTTTATAAAAATGAAGTCATTATAAGACTCAGTTCCCATCACACAATGCAACGCAAACCGAAGGATAGAGTTTTACCTTATAACGGCCAAAATATGCTTGATACGAATAAAACAAAGGCAATTTAGATTATTGCTAGTGTTTATATGTTTTGAAAACAATTTCAAATCATAACTATCAATCATAGACGGCATGGGTACCATATATCATGTCGCCATATATATACAATCAAAACCGCACGATGTCGTATTTGGAAATTGGATTTCCGTCATGAACCAAGGCAAAAGATAGTCCTTACCGAATTCGCGACTCTCTAGCCTGAGCCACATGATCAGAGCTCGAGTGACCCTAGGAGCGACAGGGCCGGTCCACCGATGTGGATTAAAATTCCTGAACAATACGTTTCCCCGCCCTTTGGGGCGTAAACGAGCCAACAAATGACTTCATCAGACCCGGATCGTCCGATCAAACCGAGGCGCCTCGCAGCAACAACAACCACACAGGTGAAAAGTATATAAATGTCAGGGCTGGTAGGTCACTGACACCACCCTAGCTAGAAAGAAACGCATGCCCTCCCTGAGGTCCTTCCTCCCGTTTCTGGTTCATACCGGGTGTGAGGCTCGCGATTTCACGTTATACACAAAGCTACACCACACAGGCGGTGCTTTGATCATCACCACAAGACTTTGCTTTTCAACAGAAGCCCTGAACATTTGCCACTTAGGCATGCCACACTAGCAATTCATGCCATGCGACTGATGTCCATCGATATACAACCTCTGAGCTCATGCGTTTCAAAGAAGGGCGTTAAGCAAAAGAATAAATTCTCCGCCACCAAACAGATGTATATTTAATAGAGATCAATCAACACAAAATAAAATCCAATGTCAGACACACAGTCCATTTACAAGTCCGTTCTGGGTCTGAACGAAACCGGGGGCACTATCTACCTCGCAAACCCATCGATCACCACGTACGTCTGGACGATCACCACTCATTATCCATATTTCGGGATGCCTCCCAATCAGGACCTCGGTTACCATCCAAACGAGGTTAAGATCTCCGGTCTTCTACCACCGTCTTTATCTTCGATTTCTTATCGTCGATTCTGTTATTCAGAATGGGTTAAACCTGGTCTTTCTGAGCAACTCGCGTATGTAATAAACAAGTGCAACACTAACATACACACGCATCATTTCATTTCATTAGTCACTAACCGTCAATCAGTAAGAGAACGATTTCCCAAATATTAACCCCGAAGGCCGAAACCAACATCAGATCAACACCCAGGAAACCATTCGACTTAGCCAATCTTCAGTTAATTTCTAAATCACATCCATATCGTTTATAATATTTTATAACGATTTATCGCTATTTTTATTTATTTATAAAATAGCCAATATATTCAAAACGATGCTTCGGGCCATAACGCGGCCGTGGCGCTGTTTTTCTTCAGATTTGATTTACACATATCTGAAAATCTAACCATTGGATCTTCACAAAATTTACATCATTAGAAAGATCTTTTCAAAACGAATCCAATGGTTCCAGTTTCGGGAAATTCCGACGGGCGGATCTCCCGGTATAATCGTTTGAAGTTTCGATTTCAAAATACGAACTGCAGCGTCTTTATTCGATTAAATATTATATATATAAATATAATCGTTTCTGGCATTGTTTTTCTTCAGATTTGAATTAAGCATTCCAGACAATCCAACCGTTGGATTTTTACAAAGTTGGTGCCGTTGGAAAGATTTTTCCAAAGCGAACCCAACGGTTGCGATTTCAGGAAAATCCGATGGTCGGATCTCCCGTACTAATCGTTTGAAATCACGGTTTCAAAATACGAACTGCACGACCACGTTTCGTTTTAATTTTATTTATATTTATATATTTATATAAATATAGTTCATTCAAAAATTCCTATATTGTTTCCACTTCTAATATTTCACTAACGCCTTTAAATTTTGGAAAATTTCGCCATAACCTCCTTTGTACGGGAGGGGCTGGGAAAATTCCCAAATAGCCACACGGGCGTCTCATGTCAAAAAGAAAAAGAAAAAGCCAAGCGGCTAGCCAAGCGGCTAGCCAACAGGCTCATAAAATCATCACCCAAACAAAACAGTAAATGTGTACCTATTTGTCGGGCATAAAAATTTTATTCCTCTTCTCTAGCCCCTTTGCTATAACCTGTTCAATAAATATGAATGTACATATATACAGTTCTTATCACTTATCATTTTCCATACAACTTCATATTTGATTCCATTTGGTTTAAAAACACCATTCATTCGAATGTTGCATGCATAGGCAAAAAAAAATCATATCATTAGCTAATTAATGAATATTTCAACTCATGCATATTTATTTGAACGAGTGGCTATTTTTAACACTTCACATTTCAACAATTCGTGTATATAATAAAAATGTGATTTTTATTGTAAAACAATTCATTTCAAAACATGAATACCATTCAACACATGAATTTCAATTCAACGAATGAATATCGATTCAACACATGAAGGTTTTCTATAGTTTATATATATAGATAAAAATGTGATTTTTATATTTAAAACATGAACAGCATTCAACACATGAATTTCAATTCAACGAATGAATATCAATCCAACACATGAAGGTTTTCTATTCAGCGAATAAATATAGTTTCAACAAATGAAAATAATTCAAACACATGAATATTATTCAAAATTTCGACAGCATAACGGCAGGGTAGTTAAAACCGGGACCGTCCCTAGTACGGCTCCTCGCTCTACCTTAAAACCTCGCGGTTTTTGACAATGGGGATCATGCATCTAGTTCGCACGCAGGCGGCATGTATATATTTATTTCATTTCCACAAACTAATCCTATGTGGTTTCAACCAAATATTTCTCAACCACAAATGGGTATTTTTCAACCACAATCAATCAATATCAACCACAAACAATCCCAAACAACCATTCGCTATCAATCAATTTTCACACCAATTACAACCAATAAATATCGTCCATGGTTTGTGGACGAGGGGCGTGTGTGTGTATATATATATATATATATATATATATATAGCAATTCACTTCTATTTCAACACATATATAACTTTTACAATGCATATATAACTTGTACATCGAACGTACAACTTATACAACGCTTATACAAGAGGTGTACAACGCTTATATAACTCATACATCGACTATATAATTATATATATATATATATATATATATATATATATATAGCAATTCACTTCTATTTCAACACATATATAACTTTTACAATGCATATATAACTTGTACATCGAACGTACAACTTATACAACGCTTATACAAGAGGTGTACAACGCTTATATAACTCATACATCGACTATATAATTTATACATCGTCGTTTTCCATATCGTTTATAAATTAGAAATCTCACATTGGGTTCCACTCCACCAAAAATAGCAGAAGGCTCAGAAAAATATGCGGTCTCTTCTAGAAGGTAGAAGACGTCCACACAGCCAGGATGTTTCCTGTTTCATCGAATTTTGACCAGAAACGAAAAAGATATGATTTTTCAAAGTTTGCAACGGTTTAAAGGTGTTAAAACTATTGAAAATATATATAGCCGTATACCACTATTTTTCTTCAAAACTAGGTTTTGATCTTTCGCCCAAACCGTTGCACGATATTGGAATCGGGTTGCATGAGGTCGAAGAGGGAGGAGAGGCGCACAGAACCATGGGTACTACGTCGAACTCGGTGGTCGGAGCTGGGTTCGGCGGCGGCACAAAGTCGCCGACTTCGGGGCTTCAAATCTCGAAGGATACTCAATGAAAAAATCCAAACTTGCTACGGATTGGAAGGTCTTGACTAGCTCTACAAAATCCTCAACAGGATGGAGGTCTAATTTTGAGCGGATTGAGAGCAATCGAGGAGAGAAGGGATTGAAGAAGTTCCGCCTGCTATCGACGACGGGGAGAGAGAAAATAGATTTTCTGACCAATGATATTTTTTTGTTTATTTATATATTTTTAAAAATCCGAAAATACCCTCTTTCACACACGAACTCTAATCCAAACCCAATGACTGTCGTCCCTAGCGTTTTACCCCCATTCCGAACACAAAGGGATATGTTTCGTAGGCCCATTCGACTGTTTCAGTCAGTTTCCATTCAAATTAAAATATATAACATTCAATATTTGATTTGAACGTACATTCCAATTTGCCAGGGCCACAAATTAATTCGAAAAATTCCAGAAAAATAAATCTAGCTATGTTTTGACGATACGGTCCCAACAAAACTAGTTTCGTCGAATTCTGAGACCGTTTGCAAAAAGGCCCATTTCTGGTCGATCCAATTTAACTGTACTTGACCAAAACACGTTTTTTTTCCATGCTCACATACTAGCTTCAAAAATTATGAAATTTGAAACCTAGCCATAACTTCCCATCCCGGATCCAACAAAAGTAGTTTCGTCGAATTCCGAGGTCGTATGCAAAATGGCCAATTTTACGGGCTATATAAATTCCATAGCGACCTTTCTGAAAATTCATTTGGCCATAACTTTTGCTTTCCGCTATGAAAATTCGATTTTTCAGATTCGTTTGAAAGGTATTCACTAACATATTTAAATATTTTTGGTTTCCCTAAAATCCGTTTTGTTTTGCACCCGGTACAGTCCGACAAAGTTTGAATTCAATTTTTGAAACTGCAGCGCCATTTCAAGCCTTGTTTATAATTAGAATTAATTATATTCGTTTTCAATTGTCGATTCAAACTCAGTTTTCATTGCTATAATTTAAAATATTTATTTTAAATATTTAAAATCCATTATTTTAGCCAATTTAAAAATTTTAAATTGGTTCAGATTTTCTGGGTCGTTACAATCTCCCGCACTTAAAACTTTTCGTCCCCGAAAAGGAACAAAGTCGAAAGTGGTTTGATTATTAAACTCCATGTTCGATCTGGCTTCCATTCTCCAACTTTTCAGTTTCTGAGAATTTTCAAATTCTTCAAAATTTGGCTAACACCCGGAATTTTCGAAAAATTTCGCTATAACCTCCTTTGTACGGGGAGAGGTTTGGAAATTTATTGGACCGTTTTAGGTACCCAATAAATCCTAATAAGCATACACATATTTATAGTGATATATTCTGGTGTTTACAGGGGAGCGTGTATTGATAATAACTCCAGAGAATAAATTCTCGTCACCCTGTCCCGTGTGGGGAAATAAATAGTCCATGTACCGTATCTAATAACTAGAGAGACGTGATTATTGTCAACTCCAGACCCGTGTGAGGTTTTTATTAATCTGGCAACTTTATCGTTACAATTTAAATAGTCCATATCAGTCATCAGTTCAACCTGTAAAATATAGTCATCGCCATACAAGCCTCTCGTTCGTACGGTAAATCTTCCACCTCGTCACACAAGCTCCAAATGCTTATGTGGTATATGATGAAGTATGCCTATCTTCTGAAGTATGCCATGTAATGTAGTTCAAAATTAATTGTTACTATCCTATGGCGACGTTTATTATTTCACACAGAAAAACCAGCACTCCGCATCCAATGGCATTCACAGGAGTTGATATAATAATATTTCGCATCCAACTCATTAAGGTTTACCTATTTGTCAGGCATGCAAATAAAATCTTTACTCAACAGCTAATCCATTTACCTGCTCAAATATATAAAATGCACATGTATATATTTCTATTTATTTTCTAATTAGTTCAATGTGTGATATAATCGAATAAATTCTACCATTATTCTCTTATTGATTAAATTAACTATCGTTTTAATAATTTAATTATCAAATCTACTATCACACAACTCAAACAACAATCAAATTGTTTTTTTTTTATTTTTCAAAATCATACAAATCAATTTCTATATTCTTTTAAAATCATTCAGACTATAGAATTAAAAGTGCACATCCATGGAAAGAAAATAACAATAGAATAGAGAACTAATCGGTAATGCAAAGTACGGTAAATGTACCTTGCACCGGAGTCAATCAGAGATATCCACTCGGCATCTAGGATAAGCTTTTTGAATGCCCTCCTCAGTTTCCCAAGTACAATCACGTGGATCTCCACTCCGTTGCACTTTGACCAAGTGAAATTTCTTGTTCCTCAGCTCTTTGGTTTCTTTGCCGATGATCTTGAGTGGCTCTCATCTCACAGCTAATTCAGGGGTAATTTCAATATCCTGTTGAGCTGCTTCTTCCACGATCAAGTCTGGGTCATGAACGTGCTTTCGAAGTTGAGATATGTGAAATACATCATGAACTTTAGGCAAACAATCAGGCAATTTGACCCTATAAGAGAGAGTTCCGATCCATTCAAGAATAGGAAATGGAAATGAATTTGGGCGCCAACTTTCCAGTCTTACCGAACCGGATTACTCCTCTCATCGGCGATACTTTCAAATATACGTAGTCGCCAACAGCAAAGGATATATCTCTTCTTCTTCTATCGGCATAGCTCTTATGTCGGCTTTGAGCGGCCAGTAATCGTTTCTTAATAAAGTCGACTTTGTCGGCAGCTTCTCGAATCATATCAGGACCCAACACAAGTCTATTACCTGGTTCGACCCAACAAGCAGGGGATCGGCACGGTCTACCATACAATGCTTCGAATGGCGACATTGTCAGACTCGCCTGGTAGCTATTGTTATAAGAGAATTCAGCCAAATGCAGATGGTCTTCCCATGATCCACCGAAATCTATAACACAAGCCCGCAATAGATCATCTAAAATACGATTCACCCTCTCAGTCTGACCGTCTGTCTGAGAATGATACGCGGTGCTCAAGTTCAACTTCGTTCCCAGCTCGACCTGAAATGCCTACCAGAATTTACTAGTAAATATTGTATCTCTATCACTGACTATACTGAGCGGCACTCCATGTAGTCTAACTATTTCCTTGAAATATATCTGCGCCAGACTCTGTGCAGTTCTGTTTGATCTGACAGGTACAAAATGGGCGGTCTTCGTGAAGCGATCTACGATCACCCAAATACTGTCATTCCCTTTTCTGGTTCTGGGCAGACCATCAGAGAAATCCATAGAAATATATTCCCACTTCCAGCCTGGAACGTCTAGTAGTTGTAATAATCCATCTAGTTTTTGTTGGTCGCTTTTGACTAGCTGGCAAGTAGGGCATCGGCTAACATATAAAGAAATGTCCCTCTTCATCGACTTCCACCAGAAAGTGCGTTTAATGTCATTATACATTTTTCTTACTCTCGGATGGATACTAAGTTTTGACTTATGGCATTCATCCAGTACTTCCTTTCGAAGCTCAGGAATGTTAGGGACATAGATTCGACCTTTGAGCCTTAGAATCTCATCATTATCAACTTGAAAACTCGAGGGTTCGCCTTGTTGAATTATCTCTCTGATCTTCTGAATGAAGTGATCATCCTTCTGAAGAGCAGACATTTTATCTATCAATGAAGTCGTGATAATAAAGCTGGCGATCATCTCATTTTTTCTGCTTAACGCATCGGCCACGACATTGGCTTTCCCTGGAGTGTATATAATTTCAAAGTCATATGCTGCAAGAAACTCCATCCAACGTTGTTGCCTCAGATTCAAGTCCTTCTGGGTGAACAAATACTTTAGCGACTGATGATCTATAAACAGTTCAAATCTCTCACCCAGAAGATAGTGTCTCCAGATTTTCAAAGCGAACACAATAGCCAATAACTCAAGATCATGAGTTACGTAGTTCTTCTCGTGCGGCTTCAGTTGACGGCTAGCATAAGCAATCACTTGGCCTCTTTGCATTAACACTGCGCCAAGGCCTTCTCTAGAAGCATCAGTCCAGACTTTCAAATCCTGATTGCCATCGATGATGGTTAACACTGGAGCTGTCGTTAATCTTAACTTTAGCTCTTCGAAAGCCTCCTCACTTTCTGGAGTCCATTTGAATTTAGAGTGCTTCTTCGTAAGCTTCGTTAAATGACCAGATATCTTCAAAAAGTTTTTAACGAACTTCCGGTAATAGCTAGCCAATCCGAGAAAACTGCGGACTTCAGTGGGGGTACTGGGCTGTTTCAAATTCTGAATAGCTGTGATTTTGCTTGGATCCACAGCGATTCCTTCTTTCGATACGACGTGGCCTAGAAATTTTACTTCATCTTGCCAGAAGATACATTTGGAAAATTTGGCTTTTAATACATTCCATCTCAGAATTTCTAGAACCTGTTCCAGATGCTTTTCATGTTCGGCCTTTGATTTAGAGAAGATTAGGATAACGTCAATAAAAACCAGAAAAAATTTATTCAAAACTCCTCTGAACACTCTATTCATCAGATCGACGAAGTAAGCAGGAGCGTTACATAAGCCGAACGGCATTACTAACCACTCGTAGAATAAGTCGGGACCTCTAAATGCTGTCATTGGAACACATCTTCGGCAATTCGAAGTTGATGGAAGCCTGTAGCTAGGTCCATCCTTGAAAATACTTGTGCGCCATTTAATCGATCCAACAAATCATCAATCCGCGGCAATGGATATTTGTTCTTTATTGTCTGTTTGTTCAAATCACGATAATCCACACATAGACGTAGAGTACCGTCGGACTTTGGGACAAACACCACTGCTGCACCCCAATCAGAGAAACTAGGCCTGATTAGACCCTTCCATACTAGCTGTCGTGTTTGATTGTCAAGTTCTTATTTCTCTTTCAAGGACATTCTTCGAATAGCGTGAACTACCGGCCTTGCATTGGGAATCAAAGCGATCTTGAAATCTATTTCTCTCTGCGGGGGTAAGCGAACAACTTCTTCAAACACATCCGCATAATTTTTGACGACAGGAATGTCTTTGATGAGGTCAGGAATATTCTCTGTGACTTCAGGGATATTTTCTATTTGGGCTGGAGAAACATCCAAAGCTGCCCAGAAGTCCTTTCTATTTGATGTCGGGCCTTCACAAGGTATGGTTATATAATTCCCCGATTGTGCCTATGCCTTTACAACTCTCTCGGTGCATCTAACCTCTGCTTCATATTTGGTTAGCCAATCCAATCCCAGAATAAGATCGAATTCATTAAAATTCATGACGATAGAGATAATAGGGAATTTATAGCAAGAAAAAGAGACGGGTACTGCACAGATCCAACTGAGATTGATGGAACCCCCAACTGGATTTTGGACCGTCATTGGTTCTTTGAGCTTCTTCAACCTCAAATCCAACTTCTTGACTGCACTCTTTGCAATAAAGCTTCGTGACGCGCCTGTGTCAAACAGTACTTTATCTGGAATGTTTTTGACATTGAGCGTGCCTTCTAAAACATCAGACCGTTCCTGAGCAGACGAGGATGCAGGTACTTCTACCGCTTCATTTACATGTACTGCTTTAGGTTTTCTGAATAGCGGGCAGGCCTTTGAAAGATGACCGGACTGATGGCATTGGCTGCACTTCCTATTCTCTTGAAACTTCTTATCGGATTTAGACCCATACCTTACTCGTTTCTTGAGAGATCTGCAACTTACCGAAAGGTGCCCTTGCCTATTGCAGTTACTGCATACAGCTGTCGTTACTGGTTCTTTTTCGGATCTGGCCCTTTTTCGATTTACTTCGGGCCCCTTACTGACTTCCGACATTGTACTGGCCTCAGGACGATCAGTTTCAGACTCAATTTTATTACGAGAGCTGACTTCTTCTTCGTACTGTAGCGTACCTTTCTTGTCTAGATCTTCGTACTAATAAGCCATGTATATCATTTCAGAAAAGGGGAGCTTCACGTTCCTCATTACACTGTTCTGATATTTTCTTTGAAGCCCGTGAATAAATCTAAGATTCTTCCTCTTTGGGTCTTTAATCAGATGAGGAGCAAAATGAGAAAGTTCGTTGAATTTCTTATGATATTCTGGGATGGTCATGTCACCTTGTATCAGATAAGAAAATTCGTCGCATAATCGCTCAGTCGCTTCTGGAGGAGTAAATCTTTCTAGGAAAATCACTTTGAATCTGTCCCAGGTGATATCACCTTCTGGATTATTCTCTATAACCGAATCCCACCAGAACAAAGCTTCGTCTTTGAGTGCCCAGGAGGCCAGTAATCTTTTCTGGTCATCCCTCGGCTTTAAATCATCAAAGATCTTTTCAGCCGAACAAATCCAAGCCTGTGTCTTCATAATAGTTTCTTCACCAGAGAACGGTATTCCACCCATATTTCGATATTTGATTAATAGGGCCTCAATATCCGGTTCTGTATTCCTTCTGTTTCTGACACTCATTTTCTAGTACTTCTGCAAACAGCAAATCAAGTGTCAGGTCACCGAAAAGATAATTTAAAATATAGAAACATATACTTCAATGTAAATGTGTCTATCGAGGTGCTATTTCATTCTGCTTTACTCATAATAGGATATTTCTGATCCTATCTGTATTGAGTTGCCCGTCCTAGAACACTACTGGTTCTATTTCTGACGAGTTCGTTAATATGTTATATCCCAGAACTAAGCTTAACCAAAGCTCTGATACCAAATGAGACGACCCCTAATCCCGTACAGACGGCGGCAAGGGTAATCCGTGGAATATAACACAAAAACAGATAATAGCAGAACATAAAGAAATAAATACACCAGATAATGAACAATAGGATATACTGGATAAAAGTAATCATCAGAGTTACACAGTATACAGGATCATACTTAGTACAGATACAGTTCAACTATACATATATGTCTACAGCGGAAACAAACAAAATATGTACAATAGAAGCTGAACAACATAAAAAGAGATAAATGATAGAATCCATCTTCGGCTCCAGCTATCCGGATAAAGCCAGCTAAACCTGAATACAAGGCTGCCCGTGTAGAAAAAGGGGCACCCGAGTTTGAAAGTGAAACAAACTACGAGTCAGTCATGGGACTGGTATGAGAAATCTACTCAACACGTTTAAAATTATGGCTAATCACAGGACCACGCCACTTTCGTGGAACGGGTTCACTCCATTGGATTGCCAGAGCTTGAAAACAAATCATTCTTTTAACCATCACAATGCTTTTTATAAAAATGAAGCCATTATAAGACTCAGTTCCCATCACACAATGGAACGCAAACCGAAGGATAGAGTTTTACCTTATAACGGCCAAAATATGCTTGATACGAATAAAACAAAGGCAATTGAGATTATTGCTAGTGTTTATATGTTTTGAAAACAATTTCAAATCATAACTATCAATCAGACACGGCATGGGTACCATATATCATGTCGCCATATATATATATATATACAATCAAAACCGCACGATGTCGTATTTGGAAATTGGATTTCCGTCATGAACCAAGGCAAAAGATAGTCCTTACCGAATTCGCGACTCTCTAGCCCGAGCCACAGGATCAGAGCTCGAGTGACCCTAAGAGCGACAGGGCCGGTCCACCGATGTGGATTAAAATTCCTGAACAATACATTTCCCCGCCCTTGGGGCGTAAACGAGGCAACGAATGACTCCATCAGACCCGGATCGTCCAATCAAACCGAGGTTCCTCGCAACAACAACAACCACACAGGTGAAAAGTATATAAATGTCAGGGCTGGTAGGTCACTGACACCACCCTAGCTAGAAAGAAACGCATGCCCTCCCTGAGGTCCTTCCTCCCGTTTCTGGTTCATACCGGATGTGAGGCTCGCGATTTCACGTTATACACAAAGCTACACCACATAGGCGGTGCTTTGATCATCACCACAAGACTTTGCTTTTCAACAGAAGCCCTGATCATTTGCCACTTAGGCATGCCACACTAGCAATTCATGCCATGCGACTGATGTCCATCGATATACAACCTCTGAGCTCATGCGTTTCAGAGAAGGGCGTTAAGCAAAAGAATAAATTCTCCGCCACCAAACAGATGTATATTTAATAGAGATTAATCAACATAGAATAAAATCCAATGTCAAACACACAGTCCATTTACAAGTCCGTTCTGGGTCTGAACGAAACCGGAGGCACTATATACCTCGCAAACCCATCGATCACCACGTACGTCTGGACGATCACCACTCATTATCCATATTTCGGGATGCCTCCCAATCAGGACCTCGGTTACCATCCAAACGAGGTGAAGATCTCCGGTCTTCGACCACCGTCTTTATCTTCGATTTCTTATCATCGATTCAGTTATTCAGAATGGGTTAAACCCGGTCTTTCTGAGAAACTCCCGTATGTAATAAACAAGTGCAACACTAACATACACACACATCATTTCATTTCATTAGTCACTAACCGTCAATCAGTAAGAGAACGATTTCCCAAATATTAACCCCGAAGGCCGAAACCAACATCAGATCAATACCCAGGAAACCATTCGACTTAGCCAACCTTCAGTTAATTTCTAAATCACATCCATATCGTTTATAATATTTTATAACGATTTATCGCTATTTTTATTTATTTTTAAAATAGCCAATATATTCAAAACGACGCTTCGGGCCACAACGCGGCCTTGGCGCTGTTTTTCTTCAGATTTGATTTACACATATCTGAAAATCTAACCGTTGGATCTTCACAAAATTTACATCATTAGAAAGATATTTTCAAAACGAATCCAATGGTTCCAGTTTCGGGAAATTCCGACGGGCGGGTCTCCCGGTATAATCGTTTGAAGTTTCGATTTCAAAATACGAACTATAGCGTCGTTATTCGATTAAATATAATTATATTTATGTATTTATAAATATAATCGTTTCTGGCGTTGTTTTTCTTCAGATTTGAATTAAACATTCCAGACAATCCAACCGTTGGATTTTTACAAAGTTGGTGTCGTTGGAAAGATTTTTCCAAAGCGAACCCAACGGTTGCGATTTCAGGAAAATCCGATGGTCGGATCTCCCGTACTAATCGTTTGAACTCACAGTTTCAAAATACGAACTGCACGGCCACGTTTCGTTTTAATTTTATTTATATTTATATATTTATATAAATATAGTTCATTCAAAAATTCCTATATTGTTTCCACTTCTAATATTTCACTAACGCCTTTAAATTTTGGAAAATTTCGCCATAACCTCCTTTGTACGGGAGGGGTTGGGAAAATTCCCAAAAAGCCACACGGGCATCTCATGTCAAAAAGAAAAAGAAAAAGCCAAGCGGCTAGCCAACAGGCTCATAAAATCATCACCCAAACAAAACAGTAAATGTGTACCTATTTGTCGGGCACAAAAATTTTATTCCTCTTCTCTAGCCCCTTTGCTATAACCTGTTCAATAAATATGCATGTACATATATACAGTTCTTATCACTTATCATTTTCCATACAACTTCATATTTGATTCCATTTGGTTTAAAAACACCATTCATTCGAATGTTGCATGCATAGGCAAAAAATAAATCATATCATTAGCTAATTAATGAATATTTCAACTCATGCATATTTATTTGAACGAGTGGCTATTTTTAACACTTCACATTTCAACTATTCGTGTATATAATAAAAATGTGATTTTTATTGTAAAACAATTCATTTCAAAACATAAATACCATTCAACACATGAATTTCAATTCAACGAATGAATATCGATTCAACACATGAAGGTTTTCTATAGTTTATATATATAGATAAAAATGTGATTTTTATATTTAAAACACGAACACCATTCAACACATGAATTTCAATTCAACGAATAAATATCGATCCAACACATGAAGGTTTTCTATTCAGCGAATAAATATAGTTTCAACAAATGAAAATAATTCAAACACATGAATATTATTCAAAATTTCGGCAGCATAACGGCAGGGTAGTTAAAACCGGGACCGTCCCTAGTACGGCCCCTCGCTCTACCTTAAAACCTCGCGGTTTTTGACAATGGGGATCATGCATCTAGTTCGCATGCAGGCGGCATGTATATATTTATTTCATTTCCACAAACTAATCCTATGTGGTTTCAACCAAATATTTCTCAACCACAAATGGGTATTTTTCAACCACAATCAATCAATATCAACCACAAATAATCCCAATCAACCATTCGCTATCAATCAATTTTCACACCAATCACAACCAATAAATATCGTCCATGGTTTGTGGACGAGGGGCGTATATATATATATATATATATATATATATATAGCAATTCACTTCTATTTCAACACATATATAATTTTTATAACACATATATAACTTATACATCGAACGTACAACTTATACAATGCTTATACAAGAGGTGTACAACGCTTATATAACTCATACATCGACTATATAATTTATACATCGTCGTTTTCCATTTATAAATTAGAAATCTCACATTGGGTTCCACTCCACCAAAAATAGCAGAAGGCTCAGAAAAATATGCGGTCTCTTCTAGGATGTAGAAGACGTCCACACGGCCACGATGTTTCCTGTTTCATCGAATTTCGACCAGAAACGAAAAAGATATGATTTTTCAAAGTTTGCAACGGTTTAAAGGTGTTAAAACTGTTGAAAATATATATAGCCGTATACCTCTATTTTTCTTCAAAACTAGGTTTTGATCTTTCGCCCAAACCGTTGCACGATATTGGAATCGGGTTGCATGAGGTCGAAGAGGGAGGAGAGGCGCACAGAACCGTGGGTACTACGTCGAACTCGGTGGTCAGAGCTGGGTTCGGCGGCGGCACAAAGTCGCCAACTTCGGGGCTTCAAATCTCGAAGGATACTCAATGAAAAAAAATCCAAACTTGCTATGAATTTGAAGGTCTTGACTAGCTCTACAAAATCCTCAACAGGATGGAGGTCTAATTTTGAGCGGATTGAGAGCAATCGAGGAGAGAAGGGATTGAAGAAGATCCGCCTGCTATCGACGACGGGGAGAGAGAAAATAGATTTTCTGACCAACGATATTTTTTTGTTTATTATATATTTTTAAAAATCCAAAAATACCCTCTTTCACACACGAACTCTAATCCAAACCCAACAACTGTCGTCCCTAGTGTTTTACCCCCATTCCGAACACAATGGGTTATGTTTCGTAGGCCCATTCGACTGTTTCAGTCAGTTTCCATTCAAATTAAAATATATAACATTCAATATTTGATTTGAACGTACATTTCAATTTGCCAGGGCCACAAATTAATTCGAAAAATTCCAGAAAAATAAATCTAGCTATGTTTTGAAGATACGGTCCCAACAAAACTAGTTTCGTCGAATTCTGAGACCATTTGCAAAAAGGCCCATTTCTGGTCGATCCAATTTAACTGTACTTGACCAAAACACATTTTTTTTGCCACGCTCACATACTAGCTTCAAAAATTATGAAATTTGAAACCTAGCCATAACTTCCCATCCCGGATCCAATAAAAGTGGTTTCGTCGAATTCCGATGTCGTATGCAAAATGGCCAATTTTACGGGCTATATAAATTCCATAGCGACCTTTCTGAAAATTCATTTGGCCATAACTTTTGCTTTTCGCTATGAAAATTTGATTTTTCATATTCGTTAGAAAGGTATTCACTTACAAATTTAAATATTTTTGGTTTCCCTAAAATCCGTTTTGTTTTGCACCCGGTACAGTCCGACAAAGTTTGAATTCAATTTTTGAAACTGCAGCGCCATTTCAAGCCTTGTTTATAATTAGAATTAATTATATTCGTTTTCAATTGTCGATTCAAACTCAGTTTTCATTGCTATAATTTAAAATATTTATTTTAAATATTTAAAATCCATTATTTTAGCCAATTTAAAAATTTTAAATTGGTTCAGATTTTCTGGGTCGTTACATATACCAAGTTGGTGAGGAGAAGACAACTTCTCTTTATTCTAACACACGGAGTGTATTTGTATACATCAAATTAGTGATTAACGGATTTGACGATGTGGCATTCAAAGTGAATGGTGTCCAGATGTTCTGGAAATTTAAACGTGACCTCAAGCCTCACAACCAGGAAATGACAAAAATCGGGCAGGTAGCATGGCTAGGTGGGTCAAAGCAGGGTATATTGTCACCGATCTAGAGAAAATTCATAATTGTTCTTCTTTCATTTTTTGTATCTCCGTGGATGTATGGTGGGCCTTTAAAACCGTAACGGGTGACAATATATTCGCTACACTCAAGCTAAATAAGTGGGTGGTCATGTGTGGTCGGGTAACAAGATGTTCTTGTTGAACCCCAATGTATCCCCTCTAAAGTACACTAATCAAAAGGTGGTCCCATACCTTGTCATAGTTGGAATCCAATCTCCAATAAGTGCCCTGCAGTTTTTGATTTTATACTATGTATGTAGAGTGTGAGATGCAAGCGTTCTACTATTTGGTTATTTATTTGATTAGACATTATTACCATATCACTGGATTTTGATATCAAAATTTTTTTGGGTTATAGTAAGGTAAAAACCATCCATGTTTATGTGTGGGCTGGTATTACTATTATCCTTTTCTTTCAAAAGGTTTTTCAAAGTTGAACAATATGGTTGGAGTTTACTCACACCAGTCCCATGACTGACACAGAGTTTATTTTGTTTGTTTTACCTAAACTCTTGGGTGCCCAAATTTGTACGGACTGTCAAGTGTTTCAGGATTTTACTGGTACACTTAGAGGAGCTTGAAGAAGGAGGCTTCACCGTTAGTTATTTAGAACTATTTCCGTTGTATCAAATATTGTATTGTGCTCTGATGATGATATGTATATATGATACAAAAATTATTGTATTTCAAATATTACGTTATATAATATATTTTATTCATTCCGTTATGAGATTCTGATGTTCTCTTTATTTTATCTTTTATTTATTTCTATTTCTTTAACCCTAATAACTCGTATTTCTGTATTATATGGGTTAGACGTGTGTTATTTAATCAACTTTGATAGTACAGATTTGTGGGCCATCACAATTGGTAGTAGTGCTTTGGTTGTGCAAACACCTAAGCTTTGGTGGGGGTTTTTCTCATTAGAGATAGGGTCAACAGTACCCTAGAATGAGTTGAGTGTATATATGAGAGAGCGTATTTGTAAGTTGATATAAATGTTGTTTTATATTGTGTTGGCTTGTCTGTTGAGTGGTTTATGAATTCTGGTCAAATCGTGGGACGTCACACGTTGATAGGAGTTTCTAAACACTTGTTCAGAGAAATTTGACAAAAAATTGTTTTAAGGTGGGTAAATGAAATAATTTTACCTAAAATTATATTTTAATATAAAATGAATAATTTTCTAAAAAAATTTATATATGGATGAGTTGGTTGCTATTAAGAGATTATAAGATTGAAAGGATTATATATATATAATCGAACAAAATTTGTAATATATACAAATGAGATGAAATGAAACTGAATTAGATTCAAACCAGAATTGGAATTTAAATCCCTGATGATTGGAAAATATTTTCTGAAATGTTATAAAATAATATAGCTTTGTTTCGGAATGTTTTGTTGAATAAAAATCATATTAAATGGATTTTTGAAAATGATAAAGCACTAAATTCACTTCAAACACCGGAAAATAATTCTGATGATGATCGCGACATCATCGGTGTTCGTTTTCGAGCTTCTAAGTGATGGATTGCTACCATAGCGAGATTTTCAAAGAAATTTATTTTAGAAAAATAAGTTGTTTGGAAAATTAAAATGTTTAAATTTGAGATGCTTATAAATATATTTATATGATTTCGAAAAGATTTGAACTAAAAACCCGGGAATTTGGAATTCTGGAATTTAACTTAAGTGAGTTAAATAAATCAAAATGATGGAAACCAGTTAAATGAACTGAAATTCAATATTCCCATGAAAACTTAAAATTGCATACGACTTGAATTATAGAATATGAAAATACTGAGTTATAACAAAGTGGGCTTTTGAAAAGTTAACGGGTATGTAGCATTTATTCTACCTTAGTAATTTCGGGGACGAAATTCTTTTAAGAGGGAAGGAATGTAACATCCCGGATTTTTAACTTTTATTTAATGAATATTTAAATTAGTTTTAAATTTTCAATTGGAATTATAAATGGATTTTTATTGAATTTATCGATTTAATAATCGATATATGAATTTATATTGTATATCGTAATATGAAGCAATAATAATTGAATTCATAGTTAAAACTGAATCAGACAAATTCAGTCAATTAATACAAATTCTACATCAAATTAGAAGGATAATATTTATTTATTATCAATAAATTTAATCGTTTGAAACCAATTTATATTTTAAATTGAATTTAATTTAAATCGTTAATTTAAATTGTTATCTCTCCTATATAGCTGAATTAAATTTCAAAATCAGTTCCATTGAGTTCATAATAGCATTATAACCTTATAATGTCGGTCGTTGAGTTAAAAAAGCGGTTCAGAGTTTTGAATTAAGGGACCATAAGATATTTTGGTTATTTAATATAAAAATAATAAAGGAGGCCGACCATTATACGTTGGCAAAGCAGACATACTTCTACCTTCTTTAAAATTTTCATACAATTTGTTTACTGCCTTCACAACCATGGAAAAACATGAATTAATGGCGCAGGCCTATAATGTTATTCGCGCAGACCTAATTGCTTCTCGAGATGAAATTGTTGTTCCCCTTCATTTTATTAATATGATATCTCTTCTATTTTTCCAACGAGCTTCAGTATAATGGAAAATGGCCTGCTGTTTTTATTTTGAAGCCTTCGTTTTTTTACTCATTCATAAAAATCCTAATTTGCCTGAGTCCCTCAAAGCATCAATTGGAAACAAAATTAAACAGTGAATCCTTTTTCTAAAAATCAAAGTTGATCCTCTACCTATTCGAACCACAAGTCGACCCCTTTAAAAGCTTAAAATCCTCAATCCATTCCTTTGTTCCCTTTTTGCTTTCAGTCAAAAATCGATTTGATTGATTACAGAAAAAAAGAGGAAAAAAACAAAGTCAAAATTGAAATCACGATTTCAAATCATGAAAGCTGTGAATTCAAACGAAGCTAGGGCACTCACAAGAGGGGGTCTTGACTATCGTCGCGATGGGAATATCGTGGCTCTCGAAGGATTTAGGGCAACGAAGAACTTAGGGTTCCATAGTGCGATGTATGAGAGGTTATGACGTTGGGGTTGTTCGAGAGTAACAGATGGTTTTGGATGGTGCGATGGTGGATGGATTGGAGTAGCATTAGTCTATAGCCTGGAAGCGGTGCGAGGTTTGGTAGGTGAAACTGAGTGATGCGATGGTTTTGTTTTGGACTGGTGCGAATACTGGAGTTCAGATTTTTGATCTTGGGTTACGACAGTAGGGCATGGAGGAGTGCAGAATGTGTCTTTTGAGAATGAAGGAGTATGGTCTGTGATTTGGCAGATGATGGAAGCAGGTATGATAGAAATGGTCATCACTTTGAGAAGAATGGAGTTGTCTGCAGTGTGTTCGAGGTAATGCCGAAGTGGGAAACTGCAGTTTTGGGGTGACTGCAGTATTTAGGCTTATTCGAAGGTGCTTTGCGTTATTAAGCGAGTGATTGACAAGGCATAAAGGTATATGTTTTACCAAAATTTAAAATTCATATGACAATTTATTTATTTGTTGTTGTAGTTATTTAAATAAATAAATGGTTAATCGGTAATAAAATAAAATTATCATACGAGCAGTATTTTGGGATGGTTGCGATGAGAATAGATCAATGATGGTGGATATGACCCGTTGTTAGCCAAGAAGTTGCAAGACGATAAGGTATGTGTTTTTACCAAATTTAAATATATAGAATAATTTACTTATTCATTTGTTCAATTAATTTAATTTAATAATCGTTTAGTCGTTAAGTAAAAATCTAATAATTGTAGGTGTTAGATAAATTTATTCATGACAACTTGGGTAGGTTCGTAGCTGCGAATATGGAAATTAATGGATATTCAGCAAACAAGGTGAGTAAATCTCACTTAAAAATTTATTTTTATCGTTAAAAATAAATTGTTGGCTGCTTAGATGGATGCATGAATTATTGAATTACTATGGTTATATATATTAGTTATTTAGGCTTGGTGATTGTGGTTATTATATGTATATTGGATTTCCCGCAGTACCATTAGCGGATGCCCGCAGTATCATTAGTGGATGACCCTATCGCCCAACGATATATGAGTGGATGACCTTCTGTACCGCGATATCCTGCCTTGAAGCAGGCTTGGTATTGTTTTTGTTGACTGACATCTGTGGATGCAGGAAAATAGGCTGGAGGGATCCAATTGGATTCCTCGAAAATATATTATCGTTTTGTCAATAAATTCACGTATGTTTGGTGTGTTGAATTGAATGGATTGTTGTTTTTTTGGATATTAGAATATCACTGGCCCTAGATATTTATATTTAATAATATCATACAAAAGGGATTTTTAGATTTAAAAAGGGAAATTTAATTTTCGAAACAAAAATGGAATATCGAATGAACTGAGAAATATTTACTTGTTTTATGAATAAGAAAAACAAGTAATTGAATTTATAAACAATGTTTATAAATGGAAAGGAATATTATCATTTGATAATGTTAAATTCAAGTATGAATTTAAAAAGGAAAATTTATTTTCTGAAGGAGAAGTTGGATTCAAATGGAATTTGAAATAGAAACTGGTTTAAATATTTAAAACCAGAAGTGAAATTTATAAATGATGTTTATAAATAAAGAAGGGAAATTTTCAGTGGATAATTTATAAATTTAAATTCAAGTATGAATTTAAAAAGAGATTTATAATTTGGAATCGTTTCAAAAAGAAACGGTGAAATTTATTCCGATGTTTGGAACGTAAATTAAATGCAAATAAATCCATAAGGATTTATGATTTTCGAATTCTACTATGTCGAATTTAAGAAATAAATAAATAAAAATAAACTATTTTCAGAAGGAATATTGAAATTGCATTTATTAGAAGCTATCATCTATTTTAAATTCGAAACAAATTCTATGTTTATACATATATAAGTTAAAATAATAAATATCGTCGAATGTAAAATAAAAAGGGAAATTTACTTTCCACAAGGTAGAATTTGGATTTCAAATGAATTTTGAAATGGAAAGCTTGTTTTAAATTATAAAATAAGGAAATTAATTTACGATCGATATTTATTATCGTTGGAAAATTTGGAAGTTAGTTTCATACGGAGTTTAAATATGGAAGTTTGTTAATATAAAATAAGGAAGTGATTTGTAAACCAGGTTTAGAAATGAAATGAAGTAATTTTCATTGGATAAATTGGAAATAGATTTTTCCAAATATAAGAACTAATATTTAAAAATCATATTTTTAAATGAGAAAGAAGAGGTGATTTTTATGATAAGGAATCAAAATTTTGTATTACAAACCCTTATCTATCTCAAGATAAGAATGTTGTTGATCAAGGTCTGAGAGGTAATTAAAATACCCCTGCTTGAATGGCTTCACTATTATCAAGGGATGATATTAGTTTGTAATTGTGAAGGGTGTCGAATAAATTGTTTTTCCTCATAAAGTGAATTTATAATTGGAAATTCAATTATATTGATATTTTATAAATAATATAATTTCATAAGAATTGGAATTGAATAGAGAAATTTGAGTTTTATTCATACCTGAGATATGAATATAGAATAAAATAATCGATGAGTGCAGTAATCTGAATTGTTAAGTTAGTTTTGGATAATGGGTTTAATTTATTGAAAACGGAGTTGAGGTTATTTTATAAACGAAGTTTTTAACGTTTATATTTAATTTAATTAAAACTTACTCGCCGCAGCGCGGTAGTTCGTAATTTGGTGTTCCGAATTTTAATTGAGTTTACAAAACTCAATATAAGACGGAATTTGATGAAACTAGAAATGTTTGGACCTATTGAATAATAATTTTCTAATGGAAAAGAAAATTTCGGATTTTGACTTAAAGATTTTGAGTTATGTCAAAATCAAATTTTAGAAAAGTTGCTGTAAAATTGTTTTAAAACCATAACGATTTAATTAATTAATTAAAAAGATTTTTAATGAATAAAAATCCGAATTTCGATTAGAAAAATCAAGATTTGAGTATGAAATAAATATGAACTCAAGCAAGTTGAATAAAGTGATTTTTGAAAATAAAGTGATTTTTGAAAATAAAATTAGATTTTGAATGATGGAATGATAATAAATAAATAATACAAGAAGTTAGATGATATGATTAGAACAGAACTTGATGTGAGTTAAGCAAATTGGATTTGTAAATTAGAATTTGAATTCAAATATGAGGCGTGAGTTATAAATGGAATTCGAATTGTCATAAATGAATTGTAATATGTTTAAACACTATTGATTCAAACTATAAGTGAATGAAGCGGTTGAATTATTTAAAGAATTAATTAGTGGAATTGATTGCGGTTAAATCAAAATAGTTGTATGGGTTGGAATAAAATGAAAATGTAGGTGCATGTATATTAGATAGGTATGGGATAAAGTGAATGAAGAGTATAAAGATTTTAATTTAAGTGCCAAACAAAAAGGGACAAGTTTAAATTTCCATATGAGGTTTTATGCGCCGAATCGGCAAGTCGCTATGTTTTTCTATTTTCTTTTTTAATGGAAAGGGCCTAGAGAGGCGAGTTGGGTTTGAACGATTGACCGGTACGGGGGAGGTGTTGGCGAAATTTTCTGGAAATTTAAGGAGTTAGAATATTTTAAAAAAAAACTTGAAAATAGAAATCAGTATGTCGAATTTGATAAGGGATTTGGAAAATAGTTAATGAATGAAAAGAGTCAGTGACTGTTTGTATGGATGTCTGTTTTCCTTTGATAGTTAAGTCACCGGCTATCAAAGATTTTTGACCATAGCTGTCAATACGGAGAGATTGGTTGGATTTATGTCCGAAAACCACTCTGTATAGGCATAGGCGTTGCGAAATAAATTATGCTGGAGAAATTGGAGACGGAGTGAAATGTAATAGTTGTTATGTTTGTCCAGACCCAGGACAACTTGTATGGACGAATGTCTGACAGAGTATTTCCAATGATCACGCCCGTTGGTTTTTACGAATATGCCAAGTTGGAGGGGAGAAGACAACTTCTCTTTATTCTAACACACGGAGTGTGTTTGTATAAATCAAATTAGTGATTAACGGATTTGACGATGTGGCATTCAAAGTGAATGGTGGTCAGATGTTCTAAAAAGTTAAACGTAACCTCAAGCCTCACAACCAGGAAATGACAAAAATCGAGCAGGTAGCATGGCTAGGTGGGTCATTCCCAAGCAGAGTATATTATCACCGATCTAGAGAAAATTCATAATTGTTCTTCTTTTATTTTTTGTATCTTCGCGGATGTACGGTGGGCCCTTAAAACCGTAATGGGTGACAATATATTTGCTACACTCATGCTAAATGAGCGGGCGGTCATGTGTGGCCGGGTTACAAGATGTTCTTGTTGAACCCCAGTGTATCCCCTCTAAAGTACACTGATCAGAAGGTGGTCCCATACCTTGTCATAGTTGAAATCCAATCTCCAATAAGCGCCCTGCAGTTTTTGATTTTTTACTATGTATCAAGAGCGTGAGATGCAAGCATTCTACTATTTGTTTATTTATTTGATTAGACATTATTATAATATCACTGGATTTTGATATCAAAAATGTTTTGTGTTATAGTAAGGTAAAAACCGTCCATGTTTATGTGTGGGCTGGTCTTACTATTATCCTTTTCTTTCAAAAGGTTTTTCAAAGTTAAACAATATGGTTGGAGTTTACTCACACCAGTCCCTTGACTGACCCAGAGTTTATTTTGTTTGTTTTTACATAAACTCTAGGGTGCCCAAATTTGTATGGGCAGTCAAGTGTTTCAGGATTTTACAGATACACTTGGAGGAGCTTAAAGAAGGAGGCTTCACCGTTAGTTATTTAGAACTATTTCCGCTGTATCAAATATTGTATTGTGCTCTGATGATGATATGTATATATGATACAAAAATTATTATATTTCAAAGATTACGTTATATAATATATTTTATTCGTTCCACTGTGAGATTCTAATGTTCTCTTTGTTTTTTCTTTTATCTGTTTCTATTTCTTTAACCCTAATGACTCGTATTTTTGTATTATTTTGGTTTGATGTGTGTTATTTAGTCAACTCAGATAGTATGGAGGGCCATCACACTTAAAGTTTACATTTTCACTATGTTTGAAATTAACATTTTTAACACCTAAAATTTACACAACTTCATTATTTTAAAAAAATAAGTATAAATTCTTCATTAAAAATATTTTAACATTCAAATGTTGACTTTCAACCAATATTTCACTTTTTATATTTTTATTTACACTCAATTAAATTTTAAGTTGCACTTTTTACAACCAAAATTCAATATTACCAATATTTTACAAAATTATTACCTTTATCACTAATAAGATTTCTTATCGCATGTTTTACCCTAAATCCACATTATAAAATTTCCAAAATTTTATTTTCCTTGCATTTACATTTATTCAACAAATCATTATTGAATTCTTTAATCACTTATTTAACTCAATTCAATCTAAAACACAATATATTACCTCTTTATTACTCAAATTAACACAAATGTCAAAGTTTATTCAACAAATTTGATTATACCAGTTATTTTCTTCCAAATCTATTTATTTCTCAACTAGTAACATATAAACATTGTTATACTTTGTTTATATCGGTACTCAAAAACCCAAATTGTTATATTATTGTAACGACCCGCCTTTTTGACCGCTCCAGGTCGGTAATTAAACTAACTCAGAACATTCGAAACGACAGCTCATTATTAGCTTATAGGGTTTAAATAGAAAATACACAGAATAGAAATGTTTGCAGTGGAAATTTTATATACAAAAAATCAGAGTTAATACAATATTTTTATTATATAGCGGAAGAATTTATAAATACAATATATGAATTTTAAAATTAAAGTTTACACTTTTAGTCGGGCTTGCGTGTGTATGCGTCTTTGCGTGCCATCTTTATGTGCCTCTCCTGTTTGTTGTGTGCTGAAATGTCTAAACCTGGAACACTTAGGAATTGACCCGAGTGTTCCATGAAAAACAAAAAACACCTGAGTCAGGATTAAACTTATTTCAAGTTATCAAATTTCGATAAACACAAGTATAATAAGTTTAATCCAACGATTTATTAAATGGTCCGAGTATAAATTTAAAGAACTGCCGATACTAGAGACTAACAAATCAATAACATGAACAAACAAGGTGGCATCGCATGAGTCATGTACCAAACATGGAGGCATATGAAATGCTGCAGCAAATAAAATATGCCAGTCCTCTTGCCAAAAGAAAATACTAGACCTATATGAGATAACCCTTTCAGTTCCATAATGCATGCGAAAATATGCAAACCCCGGTTTTTGCACATAATGGAGCACTAAGTAGACAAGAAAATCAAAACATGCATGGCAAAAGAAATTTTATGCGAATCGATAGGCTCGCAAGGAGCTGAATAAGTCATGTGGCCACAAATTCAAGTGGTTTATGTAATTCATAGGTATAAATATTTAAAAATTACACTACGCCATAGACTGCATATAGCAACCTCAGAGAAGTGGTGCAGGAAGTGCAAAAAAATGTTGCTATAGGCCAAAAATGATTTGTGGCAACACTTTTTTGGGGTTGCCTTTTGCCGCGTTGCCTTAGAGTCAAAGGCAGCGTCTTAGCTATCCTAAGGCAACATCGCTACAGATGTTGCTACCGGTACTGTATTTACATAAATGTGGGGTCCACTAAATTCTGAATCCCGGGTTCGCAGAATCCTGTTGTGCCACTAAAATCTGTAGCCGGGTTCACGGAATCCTATTGTGGGGCCCACATGCATTAATTTACGGCAACACTATATCATAGCTACGACAATATTTAACATTACATACTGCAACATTATATCATAGCTATTGCATCATTATATAAAATACTGCAACATAACAACAATTAACATCACACACCGAAATTAATAGACAACTTTTCATTTCAAATTAACCAGTAACACAAATACTATTTAGTCAACTACAGAATAACAAAAAATAGCCAATTGTAACGACCCGGGTTTTGCCCGACCTTAATCGACCCAAAGATCGACCAAGACCGTTCAAAACTCGAATACGTTAACTTTGGGAATACAACACATCAGAACAATAACAGCAGACTTTTATAACATTAATAATAAATGTTACATCAGAGTACAGAATATCATAGTACATCGATTTAGATTACAGCGGAAGATAAATTACAATATACAGCGGAAGACTATCAACTCTGGACACAGCTTTAGGCTTCGATCCAGAATCCTGCTTAAAAGAAATATCTGCAAAAAAAGCTACTCGACTGCCCGTGTGGAAAAGAGGGCACCCGAGTTTGCAAGTGAAACAAACTACAGGTCAGTCGTGGGACTGGTATGAGAATTCTTAACTAATATAATTACTAGTAATAGGGCAAATCCAAGGACCACGCCGCTAACGCGGAACGGGTTTACTCCAATGGACTGCCGTGCATAACTTAAAATAAATCGTTAAACAACGCAATGCTTTTTTTTAGAAAAATGAAATCACCATAAGACTCAGGTTCCATCACACAATGCAACGCACACCAGAGGATAGAGTTTTACCTTATGGTGATTAAAAGATGATAAATACGTAAAAACGATATTATTATTAGTGTGTATATGTTTAAATAAAACATTTCAATCATAATATCAATCCTAGGAAGCATAGGTACCATATATTATGCCTCCGTACTAGTAATACAATCAAAACCGCATGGGGTCGTATTGGAAGTTGGATTTCCATCATGATGGCTTCTGATTCGAAAGATCAATCACGAAGTGCAATATGCACATCCGCACTTTTGGGCAATCAAGTAACACAGCGGCTTACGTCCCAGCGAGAGAAAACACCGCTTACTTTATATCCCTCTATATGGGAATCAGGAGTTTAAGCCCTATCCCTCTGAGCGTGGAGCGACCACACCCAGCTCATCCCGGTCGACCGAATCCATACAAATATCTAAAGTATACTGATCAAACCATCAGTTCACCATCATACCGGGGTGTGAGGCTCACGAAGTAACGATATAGTCTTCATCCACAAGGCCTGCTTTTCAACAAAGTCTTGATCATCTTCATCTTCATCTTGGCATGCCACATCGTCAATCCATACCGTACCATTGATCATCCATCAATATATAAACGGGTGTTAAGTAAAGAATGAATTCTTCACCACCAACATTTATATATTGACAGAAAATCAATAACATGATATTAAGCGGAGTACGATGTCAGACACGCAATCCATTTAAAACTTATGCTCTGGGTCCGAGCGAAAGTCAAATCCGTACAAATCAACACTACGTCCGGACGGCCACCACTGTAGCCCCTTCAAGGTAGCTACTCCAATCATGGGCATCAGCAGTCGTCGTCCATTCGATGTGAAGACCATCGGTCTTCTCTCGTCGTCTTCCAATCTTGGATTTTAAACGTCGCTTAAATTATTTGGAATGAGATAGACTCGGACTTTCCAAATAATTCTCGTATATATATATATATATATATATATATATATATATATATATAATTTGGAAATCCTTTCATATCGTTTAATTCTAATCTTTATATATAATTATACATAATTCTTTCATCCATTTCATTTTACTAAGTTTTACTATCAACAAATCTTCTTATTTATCCAATATTTATATATATATCATCACACACAACAATGTTTTTTTTTATGTTATTTTATTTTCCAATTTTACATTCATATCCTATACACACAATCATCCTACGGTGAAATTACCTTTATAATAACATAAAAAAAATGTTAACTATCCTACGGCGTCATTCTTTTAATATTAACATTAAGAATAATGTTAACTTCCTACGGTGTCATTCTTTTAATATTAACATTAAGAATAATGTTAACTTACTACGGTGTCATTCTTTTAATATTAACATTAAGAATATGTTAACTTCCAACGGTGTCATTCTTTTAATATTAACATTAAGAATATGTTAACTTCCTACGGTGTCATTCTTTTAATATTAACATTAAGAATATGTTAACTTCCTACGGTGTCATTCTTTTAATATTAACATTAAGAATATGTTAACTGTTCATGCGGTGAAAATACTTGATTTTACATAATAAAACATAAATTTCCTGTCATCGCAATTCCTATTTTTAATTTACATAAAAAAAATGTAAATTTTGCCATACAGTGAATTCCTACTTCAATTTACAAATAAAAATGTAAATTTTGTTCTCTTCTTCTCTTTGAACAAAAATATGAATTTTTGTTCTTTTCTTTTCTAAATGACATTTACAATACTTCGCTTTATATGCAAAAAGTATGATTTTTAACCATGCACTTTATTTCATATGCCATATATGACCTAACACATATATACTTCATTTCACATACTATGCATGCAACATTAACAAATAAATATACTTTATTTCCTATGTAATGAAATGCAACATTAACAAATAAATATTTCATTCATATGCGGTATATGACATTAACAAATAAAAGTTTTTTTTTCATATGCAATGTATGCCATTAACAAATAAAAGTATGTTCGTTTTCATATGCAATGTATGTCATTAACATATAAAAGTATTTTCGTTTTCATATGCAATGTATGCCATTAACAAATAAAAGTATTTTCTTTTCCTTTAACATTGTGAATGATGTTAAATTTACATACGCTTCATTTCTTTTTAATAACATTGAAAATATATTATTAGAAAATATAGTTTTCCCAATATTATTAGAAAATATAGATTTCCCAATATTATTAGAAAATATAAATTTCCCAATATTATTAGAAAATATAGATTTCCCAATATTATTAGAAAATATAAGTTTACATAATGTCACATTTTAACAAAAATTGAATTTGTCATACTCTTTACATTAACAAAAATAAATTTGTCTTTATAATTTCATTAACAAAATGTGAGTTTTGTCTCTATAATTTCATTAACAAAAATGTGAGTTTTGTTGAACATAAAATCTAATTAACACAAAATGTTAATTCTTTACTTTATAATCAAATCAACAAAAATGTTGATTCTTTACTTTAGGATCCAATTAACAAAAGTGATGTTTTGTTCTCTTTGATCAAATTAACAAAAGTGATGTTCTCTCAATGAAACAAAATATGATTATTTTGTTTCCTTCCTTTTAAATGTATAGAAATATACATTTTATTCTGTTTATTTCAAAGTGACAAAAATGTTGATCTAGTCCAACATAACTTCGTTAACAAAATATGTTGATTTTGTTGATCATTCTTATGTTACAAAATATGAAATTTACTATAACCTTTTAATGTAAACAAAGTAATGGTTTTGTTATGTCTTTCTTAATATAAACAAAATAATGACTTTGTTTTGTCCTTCTTAATATAACCAAAATAATGACTTTGTTTATAAGTTCAATGCGAACAAAATATGATTTTGTTTATATTTTCTAATGCGACAAAATGAGATTTTGTTCATAATTTCTATGTTAAATCTCCCCAAACATTTCTTCCTAACATAAAAAGAATATTTTATGTTAAATCTCTCTTACCAAATTCTTTTAACATAAATAAAATAATTTATGCTAAATCCTTCTTAACATTCTTATTTGTTCATTTACATAAAATGTAAATTTTCTTCCTTCTATTTGTTCTATTTACATAAAATGTAAATCAATAGTTTATTTACATAAAATGTAAATTTTCCTTTTCAATTATCTTATTTACATAAATGTAAATTTCTTTTCTAATTATTCAATTTACATAAAATGTAAATTTTCTCTTTTTAATTCTATTTACATAGAAAATGTAAATTCTGTCTTACATACCTAATTAATAAAAATTGTTAATTTTGTCTTGTCGTCAATTCTAACACAACAAAATATAGTTTGATTTCGTCGTCAATTCCAACACAACAAAATATAAGGTGTTATATTTATCAGTTTAATGTCCATAAGGTAAACATGACAAAATATGATATTTTATTTGGATTAAAGATTCTAATCTGATCTAATTCCCAAACAAGATAGTATATTTAATTGGATTAAAAATTCTAGTTTAATCCTCTTTGCAAAACATGATGATTTTTATTGTATTCATCAGATCTAAACAACACAATACAATTCATCAGAACAACAATCACAACTCATCACAGCGCAAATCTAATTAAATAAGATACAAACAATTATCTAACAACGATAAAATAATTAATTTAATTAATTAAAATTAGAAATTCTCACATTGATTTTTGCTGAAAATTTGACTGTCTCAGATTCAGCTCTGGTTGGTGCCATCGCAAAGAGCTCGGAAAGACGAGTCCAACGCAATTTACGGTTCGTCAATCAGACCTCGTACGAGAGAGTTATGATTTATTAAAGTTGGACATAATTAAATAATTAATTAATATTCGTGAAAATACCTAAAAATTTCACTGTCTCAGAATTGGACAAAATTAGTGTCCACGCGTCCATCTCGTCGCCACGATCCCAACGCACCTGAAATCGTCGAATTTCGACTTCGTATGAGTGAGTTATGCAATTTTAAAGTGCTGGAAATTAATTAAATAATTTAAAAATAAAATAGAAAATACCCCAGAAATCGTTGACCACGGGTTACTGTAGCAGCCGAAACTTTGACCGCGTTTTTCTCCCTGCTCCGACCACCTGCGACACCGCCGTCGCCACCGATGGATTCCCCTTCCCGAGCAGCTCCACCGCCCTAAACGCCATCGCCTGAAACATCCCCGACCGCCGCTGACGAGCCGTCTAAATTTGCACGTACCCCCCTCCGATCCGCCGCCTCGCTTTACCAAATCGCCTGAAACTTGGCGAGCACCTCCACCTCACGTAGACGAAGAACTTCCGTGTTTGTGACTTCGTCTAATTCTTCCTCGATTCACGGGAATTTCTTGATTTACGTTTTGAGCTTCTGAATTTCGAAAACAGCGAGCTTTAAGACGAGATTCCGGTGAATCCGAGCTGTTTGACGAAACCGACGACACCATTAGCTTCGTATCGTCGAGACCTTCGAGTGGACATATAATTTGCTATGGTTTGAAGAGATTTTATTTTCGACAAATTTTTGATTGAGGAAGAAGACAGCCATTGACAAGAGGAGGAAGGGAAAAAAAGATGGCTGCTGTACAATTTCGAATTTCAGCCTAAATTCTGAGGAAAAAGATAATATATACTATGGGTCTAATTTTGGTTTGGGCCCAAATATCATTACGTGTCCAATTACTCAATTTTCAACTGTTTTCTTCAATTCAAAAATTCTTATAAATACATGCTGATTTCAAAATTAATAAAATTTTAAACATAATTATTTTGGGTCATTACGAATCCAACGAACCTGATTTCGTAATTTTCCGAGTCCGTATGAATTTATTATGAATTTCCGAAGTCTGAAAATATGCTATTTTCACTGTAAAAATTATACCGGCCACAAAATAACTCCGAAAATTATGAATTTTGGAATTTAACCTTATTTTAATATTCCGAATCCATAGAAACTGGTTTCGTCGAATTCGGAGTTCGTTTGCAAAAATTCTATTTTTCAGGCGTATATTTTAATATTTAAAAATACCAAAAATAGTGGAAATTTTCCGAAACTCAGAAATATAAGTTCTTATAGTCATTTTTATATGTAAACAACATTCTGAAACTAATGGAGATGGTTTCGGGTCCTAATTCTTAATTCTGCAAAAATTTGTGCTTTGGGCCTTTAATAATATATATACGAATTCCATAGCGTTTTTCTGAAAATTTAATTTTCTCATAACTTACCATTTATAAACTGGAATCTTAATTTCTGAAACTCTTTGGAAAGATATTTTCAATACGGTCCTAGCGTTTCTTGTTTCATCCAATTCCGATTTATATTTTATTTTATATAATTTTTCAAAGTTGGAATTTCAAAACTGAAATTACCGCGCCGTTTTCAGGTTCGGAATGGATTTAATATAAATTTCAAGTTCGCGCTCGAAATAAAATAAGTTTTTTTATCGTTATTATTTAAAATAAATAATTTTAAATATATTCATTCATTAAAATTTCTTAAAATAAAATTTTAAAATTAACCCCAAAAATCAGGGTTGTTACAATCTCCCCCACTTAAGAACTTTTCGTCCTCGAAAAGGAACGAAGCTAAAGGTTATTTAATTAACTAACTTAATTAAATTTTTATTTATTGGTTTAATTTATTATCATTCTAATATTTTAATTAGTTAAACTAATTATCAAACATCACAATCATCAATCAATTAGGTGATTAACTTTTTCAAACATATATAACTTTTATATATATTCAAAAATCATATTTTTAGTGCAAATCACATTAATGTGTCCTAACTAAGTGTTGGTTCTCATACCAGTCAGTGGAAATATATAGATATACCACTTTCGAAGCTCGAACATAAACTCTGATGATGGGGCCCCATCATCAGAATCATCTCCGGGCGACTAGAGTGTGATTCTATATCTACCCAGTATATTAAAACTTCGAATATCCGTTAATTACTCGTATATTCGAAATCTTTATATACTCGATTGTCCACATTAAAATATAATATACTTCAAATACGTATAATAAGATTTAAATTTCAAAACAGAATTTATTTTATATTTTAAAGAAAATAATACTCTTCACACTCGTTCTAGGATACTGCTGATCCCATCTCTAACGAGTTATTCTTATTGGATATTATTAATCCAATCTCTGATGAGTCTTTTGTTCCGTTCTAATGAGTTGTACCCCAAAGATTTGAGCTAACCAGAGCTCTGATACCAACTGTAACGACCCGGGTTTTGCCCGACCTTAATCGACCCAAAGATCGACCAAGACCGTTCAAAACTCGAATACGTTAACTTTGGGAATACAACACATCAAAACAATAACAGCAGACTTTTATAACATTAATAATAAATGTTACATCAGGGTACAGAATATCAGAGTACATCGATTTAGATTACAGCGGAAGATAAATTACAATAAATTACAATATACAGCGGAAGACTATCAACTCTGGACACAGCTTTAGGCTTCGATCCAGAATCCTGCTTAAAAGAAATATCTGCAAAAAAAGCTACTCGACTGCCCGTGTGGAAAAGAGGGCACCCGAGTTTGCAAGTGAAACAAACTACAGGTCAGTCGTGGGACTGGTATGAGAATTCTTAACTAATATAATTACTAGTAATAGGGCAAATCCAAGGACCACGCCGCTAACGCGGAACGGGTTTACTCCAATGGACTGCCGTGCATAACTTAAAATAAATCGTTAAACAACGCAATGCTTTTTTTTAGAAAAATGAAATCACCATAAGACTCAGGTTCCATCACACAATGCAACGCACACCAGAGGATAGAGTTTTACCTTATGGTGATTAAAAGATGATAAATACGTAAAAACGATATTATTATTAGTGTGTATATGTTTAAATAAAACATTTCAGTCATAATATCAATCCTAGGAAGCATAGGTACCATATATTATGCCTTCGTACTAGTAATACAATCAAAACCGCATGGGGTCGTATTGGAAGTTGGATTTCCATCATGATGGCTTCTGATTCGAAAGATCAATCACGAAGTGCAATATGCACATCCGCACTTTTGGGCAATCAAGTAACACAGCGGCTTACGTCCCAGCGAGAGAAAACACCGCTTACTCTATATCCCTCTATATGGGAATCAGGAGTTTAAGCCCTATCCCTCTGAGCGTGGAGCGACCACACCCAGCTCATCCCGGTCGACCGAATCCATACAAATATCTAAAGTATACTGATCAAACCATCAGTTCACCATCATACCGGGGTGTGAGGCTCGCGAAGAAACGATATAGTCTTCATCCACAAGGCCTGCTTTTCAACAAAGCCTTGATCATCTTCATCTTCATCTTGGCATGCCACATCGTCAATCCATACCGTACCATTGATCATCCATCAATATATAAACGGGTTTTAAGTAAAGAATGAATTCTTCACCACCAACATTTATATATTGACAGAAAATCAATAACATGATATTAAGCGGAGTACGATGTCAGACACGCAATCCATTTAAAACTTATGCTCTGGGTCCGAGCGAAAGTCAAATCCGTACAAATCAACACTACGTCCGGACGGCCACCACTGTAGCCCCTTCAAGGTAGCTACTCCAATCATGGGCATCAGCAGTCGTCGTCCATTCGATGTGAAGACCATCGGTCTTCTCTCGTTGTCTTCCAATCTTGGATTTTAAACGTCGCTTAAATTATTTGGAATGAGATAGACTCGGACTTTCCAAATAATTCTCGTATATATATATATATATATATATAAAATTTGGAAATCCTTTCATATCGTTTAATTCTAATCTTTATATATAATTATACATAATTCTTTCATCCATTTCATTTTACTAAGTTTTACTATCAACAAATCTTCTTATTTATCCAATATTTATATATATATCATCACACACAACAATGTTTTATTTTATGTTATTTTATTTTCCAATTTTACATTCATATCCTATACACACAATCATCCTACGGTGAAATTACCTTTATATTAACATAAAAAAAATGTTAACTATCCTACGGCGTCATTCTTTTAATATTAACATTAAGAATAATGTTAACTTCCTACGGTGTCATTCTTTTAATATTAACATTAAGAATAATGTTAACTTACTACGGTGTCATTCTTTTAATATTAACATTAAGAATATGTTAACTTCCTACGGTGTCATTCTTTTAATATTAACATTAAGAATATGTTAACTTCCTACGGTGTCATTCTTTTAATATTAACATTAAGAATATGTTAACTTCCTGCGGTGTCATTCTTTTAATATTAACATTAAGAATATGTTAACTGTTCATGCAGTGAAAATACTTGATTTTACATAATAAAACATAAATTTCCTGTCATCGCAATTCCTATTTTTAATTTACATAAAAAAAATGTAAATTTTGCCATACAGTGAATTCCTACTTTAATTTACAAATAAAAATGTAAATTTTGTTCTCTTCTTCTCTTTGAACAAAAATATGAATTTTTGTTCTTTTCTTTTCTAAATGACATTTACAATACTTCGCTTTATATGCAAAAAGTATGATTTTTAACCATGCACTTTATTTCATATGCCATATATGACCTAACACATATATACTTCATTTCACATACTATGCATGCAACATTAACAAATAAATATACTTTATTTCCTATGTAATGAAATGCAACATTAACAAATAAATATTTCATTCATATGCGGTATATGACATTAACAAATAAAAGTTTTTTTTTCATATGCAATGTATGCCATTAACAAATAAAAGTATGTTCGTTTTCATATGCAATGTATGTCATTAACATATAAAAGTATTTTCGTTTTCATATGCAATGTATGCCATTAACAAATAAAAGTATTTTCTTTTCCTTTAACATTGTGAATGATGTTAAATTTACATACACTTCATTTCTTTTTAATAACATTGAAAATATATTATTAGAAAATATAGTTTTCCCAATATTATTAGAAAATATAGATTTCCCAATATTATTAGAAAATATAAATTTCCCAATATTATTAGAAAATATAGATTTCCCAATATTATTAGAAAATATAAGTTTACATAATGTCACATTTTAACAAAAATTGAATTTGTCATACTCTTTACATTAACAAAAATAAATTTGTCTTTATAATTTCATTAACAAAATGTGAGTTTTGTCTCTATAATTTCATTAACAAAAATGTGAGTTTTGTTGAACATAAAATCTAATTAACACAAAATGTTAATTCTTTACTTTATAATCAAATCAACAAAAATGTTGATTCTTTACTTTAGGATCCAATTAACAAAAGTGATGTTTTGTTCTCTTTGATCAAATTAACAAAAGTGATGTTCTCTCAATGAAACAAAATATGATTATTTTGTTTCCTTCCTTTTAAATGTATAGAAATATACATTTTATTCTGTTTATTTCAAAGTGACAAAAATGTTGATCTAGTCCAACATAACTTCGTTAACAAAATATGTTGATTTTGTTGATCATTCTTATGTTACAAAATATGAAATTTACTATAACCTTTTAATGTAAACAAAGTAATGGTTTTGTTATGTCTTTCTTAATCTATACTATTAAAGCTGAGTTGTTTTTAGATGGCTCTCAAGCCCCTTTTAATTTCTATTAGGAGTCATTCTAGGCGTGACACGTGTAATGTTTACTGAATCGCCTCACATTTTCCCGTATAGGATTATCTTTCGCATTTTTACTATTCGCTTTCTCAACCACCGTTTTGCTCCCCCTACTGTGTCGTTCCCCTTCCTCTTGCCTTGCCCCTTTTCTGCCATGAAAGCATCTCAAATTGCTTAATCGCACAGCTAATTTGTTGCGGTAATCTCGACCATTTCAATTTCTTCTGTCCTTATTCCTCTCTCTCTCTCTCTCTTTGTTACTCTATTGACCACCGTAAACCTAATCGTCCATTAGTCTATCAAATCGGCTTCGACTTCATTTATTACGTCTTCTTCCTAAAAGTCCACTGAACTCTAATCCTGTAACCATCACTAATCGCCTCTCCTCGTGGAGCCGACAGGAAACTTCGGTCGTAAAGCGAAGTAGGTATAACAATGTTTTTTAAATTTAGCTATTTGTTTTAAATTTAGGTTTCTAAACATTATCGATGGCTGTTTCTTTTGTTTTGGGTATTCTCTTAGGGTAGAAAATGCTTTTACCTGTGGTATGTATTATGCTACCTGTTTTCCATGTAAAAGTACTCCTGTTATACATATTGCTGGTTTTAATCACTTAAAATTGCCTCTAATTTATGGCAACTAGCCTTATTTTATGGCTTTTGAATTGCTGCAAATGCTATTCTTAAGTCATGGTGAATTTTTATAGGTGCGGTAAACAAGGCATACGGTTCATGTCAAGGATAAAAATGGGTAGCATAAACAAAATGAAAGCAATCTGGAGACTAAAGCTGAGTATCCTGCATCAAGAGAACGATATTTGTTGAATCTACGAATTTCTCACAATTAGTTAAAGGTAATTTACTTGATTTTTTTGGGGCTTATATATATGATATCATGTGTATGTTTTCCAATGATGTTTAGAAAGTTCAGTTCGTGTCCCTGGCCTGGCATTATAGCTTATGTGATTTTTTTTATATATGATGAGATTAGATAGCAAATGATGTAGGCATAGGTATGGTTACTTTAGTCTTCATTGTTAATAACAGGAGCGCGTAAACAAATTTGAATTTTTGGTCGGACTACAGATTTTCTAAAAATGGACATTATATCCAAAAGGGGATCACAGGTTTGAAGTCCACTAATGATAAAATTCACATTTATTTTTAACTACAATGACGTTTTTGGCCCAGTACTCTCTATGGTATTATATTATGCCATTACTTTCGACATGTTTATTACTTAGTGTACTTACTGATTTAAGAAGCATTGTGCAAAGAAGAATCACTATTATGAAATGTTATAATAATCGGTTAAAACATGGTTGTATAGTAATATTGTTATTGTTTTATCTTCTTTGATTAAATATTGATGAATAAATTTATCAGTTCTGTCTTTATGTTGTACATTGTTCTGAATTTGTTTCTATTTTCTATTTGAAGCTTGATTGGATTGTTATTTAACTACGTGATATTTAGCTGGCAATGAAGATAAAAGAAGCGTAGCCACACAGCATAAGTGACACCTTAGCAATATTTTGTATGCTATTGAAAGATGTACGTCTGTCTAATGTTTAACATAGTTCTACACGTAGACATCTTTGCACGGTAACATCACAGGTCTTAAAATGAATTCATTTTAATGTTCAAGCTACAAAGGTAAGCAAATATAGTCACTTAGGATTATAGCTATATTTTACTAATTAATATTATTTCTTTAATCAAAATTTAATTTTAAAGAAACTTCAAACTTATAGTTTATCTTTTGATATATACACAAACACATTTCTGTATTTGTGTTTAATTTTGTGTCCAAATAGCCAGAAACTATATATATATATATATATATATATATATATATATATATATATATATTATGACTGAGACTTTATACCGTTTTACTGTCCATATTTGGAAAATATCATGTCATTTCAATGTTATCTCTTAAAGTTGCCCATTTCAGAATGATTAGTTTAAGGAAGTTGACTTTCTGCTTGGGCTTATTGTGTTACTAATTATTTTGTTTAAACAACAATGCTGCTTGAATCTTTTGCAGGATGTTTATATTTTAAGTAGTACAGAATTTTTAGTGTTAAATGTTGTTGTATCTACTCAACTTGAACCTGCATGGAATCTTTTTACAGAGACATTTCATCTATAGAGGCATAAACTGCAACACACTTTCCCACACCTGCAAGAAGGAAAATAAAATGTCCGTCCATTGATCATTGCTAGCAGCAGCAGTCAATGCTACAAGTTTGAGCCATGTTAAGAAAATTTCATGATTAACCAGTGCTTTGTTTTTAAAAAGTTTTGTTTTCAGAACTGTTGCCACTACTTTTCAATTCAGAGGCTTGGCCAATGATAGTTGACATTTGGTACATCTTTGTTAACGTTCCCACCAAGTTTTCTATTAATGACTAACTTTCAGAAAAAAATTTGAAGCTGTGTTTTTATGTTGATTTTATATGTATGAAGTACTGCAAACAATGCTAGGTCGGACGCTACCATGGAGAGTATCATCGCTGCCATGGAAGTATCATCGGTACCAGGTTAACTTTTGGGCATAATTGTGAAGGTATATATTTTCGAAGGCCTTTTATATGGTAGAATTTACAAATGTTGTTTAAGGATGAATATCGGTGATTAGAAAGCGAATAAAAAAAAGCATGGAGCATCTGAGCTGTATTGGTAAATTCAAGTTGGGTATTTACATATGTACGTTGAATGGTGGTTAATTGTTCAACTTTTATGCTTTGCAAATTCTACTGAGATATTCTATACAATTTCTGTCCTTTTGAGTTATCAAACCAACTCCAATCTCCACTACGTTATGCTTCCATCTATGAATGCTATTATGCTAACCAAAATCAAAGCGGCATTCATTGTACCGTTGTGGCAACTGAGATTAAAGCCGCTGTTACTACTCTTTTTTTTTTTTTTTCTTATTCCAGTTATTTCTGGAAATGGTGAGCATTACAATTACAAACTTCTGTTGTATTGTTGTTATAGCATTCTAAGCAGTGGGAATCTTCAAGAAAGTGGTGTCAATCTCCACTCAAAACTTCATATTCGAGTTGCAGCAATGTCGATTGCAACTTGAGGAGTGAGTTTAAGTGGGGATTGTTCTCGCTTTTTTTAGTGTCATCCCTACATGACAATTTTATTGTCGTTTAAGTATAAAATGACAATCTGATTGTCATTTAAGAATAAAACGACAATTAGATTGCTGATCAACGCCAAATTGGTTTTCTGATTCTTGTCAAACGGCGAACAAGAAACCAATTTTAAGAGCTAAACGGATTTTTTTTTTCCGTTTAGCCCTTTTCTTTTAATTTAAAAAAGGGTAAAATTCCACTCATTGTTGGAACAGTTAGGCTTTTCCATTTTTTTTAATTTGTCCCCGCTAAAAAGATCTCTTAACCCGCTGATAACAATCAACGCTCTTATATTATTTTTACTTCAATTTGATGTTGCAGTGTGAGGTATACTAAATGATATTTATACTGCAATTTATGCAAAGTAAATCTATGGAACAAATAGAATTTAGTAAAAAAATTATTACAAAAAACTATGGGCATATCGAAGAGGTTGGTAATTTGTAGAATGAGTGATCGAACAACATTCATATTTGATATTTACCAAGTGCACCTGCACAAATTTTACATGGTTAAGTACATTATGTTATAAAAATTACTTAATTAATGCTTTCATTTTAGGATCCATGCTAACTAAGTTTTGATATCCTGACAACCTGGTAGCTATTCTTATTAAATATGCTAATTACATTTTCCATGCATTCCTTGGTCAATGTATAATGAATTTTATGTTAAGTGATTCGGAAAATCAAGTAATTAATCATTTTTTTTTGTTTAAAACAGACCCGTGTGCGTAGCACGGGTTCACACTAGTATAAACAAAATAATGACTTTGTTTTGTCCTTCTTAATATAACCAAAATAATGACTTTGTTTATAACTTCAATGCGAACAAAATATGATTTTGTTTATATTTTCTAATGCGACAAAATGAGATTTTGTTCATAATTTCTATGTTAAATCTCCCCAAACATTTCTTCCTAACATAAAAAGAATATTTTATGTTAAATCTCTCTTACCAAATTCTTTTAACATAAATAAAATAATTTATGCTAAATCCTTCTTAACATTCTTATTTGTTCATTTACATAAAATGTAAATTTTCTTCCTTCTATTTGTTCTATTTACATAAAATGTAAATCAATAGTTTATTTACATAAAATGTAAATTTTCCTTTTCAATTATCTTATTTACATAAATGTAAATTTCTTTTCTAATTATTCAATTTACATAAAATGTAAATTTTCTCTTTTTAATTCTATTTACATAGAAAATGTAAATTCTGTCTTACATACCTAATTAACAAAAATTGTTAATTTTGTCTTGTCGTCAATTCTAACACAACAAAATATAGTTTGATTTCGTCGTCAATTCCAACACAACAAAATATAAGGTGTTATATTTATCAGTTTAATGTCCATAAGGTAAACATGACAAAATATGACATTTTATTTGGATTAAAGATTCTAATCTGATCTAATTCCCAAACAAGATAGTATATTTAATTGGATTAAAAATTCTAGTTTAATCCTCTTTGCAAAACATGATGATTTTTATTGTATTCATCAGATCTAAACAACACAATACAATTCATCAGAACAACAATCACAACTCATCACAGCGCAAATCTAATTAAATAAGATACAAACAATTATCTAACAACGATAAAATAATTAATTTAATTAATTAAAATTAGAAATTCTCACATTGATTTTTGCTGAAAATTTGACTGTCTCAGATTCAGCTCTGGTTGGTACCATCGCAAAGAGCTCGGAAAGACGAGTCCAACGCAATTTACGGTTCGTCAATCAGACCTCGTACGAGAGAGTTATGATTTATTAAAGTTGGACATAATTAAATAATTAATTAATATTCGTGAAAATACCTAAAAATTTCACTGTCTCAGAATTGGACAAAATTAGTGTCCACGCGTCCATCTCGTCGCCACGATCCCAACGCACCTGAAATCGTCGAATTTCGACTTCGTATGAGTGAGTTATGCAATTTTAAAGTGCTGGAAATTAATTAAATAATTTAAAAATAAAATAGAAAATACCCCAGAAATCGTTGACCACGGGTTACTGTAGCAGCCGAAACTTTGACCGCGTTTTTCTCCCTGCTCCGACCACCTGCGACACCGCCGTCGCCACCGATGGATTCCCCTTCCCGAGCAGCTCCACCGCCCCAAACGCCATCGCCTGAAACATCCCCGACCGCCGCCGACGAGCCGTCTAACTTTGCACGTACCCCCCCTCCGATCCGCCTCCTCGCTTTACCAAATCGCCTGAAACTTGGCGAGCACCTCCACCTCACGTAGACGAAGAACTTCCGTGTTCGTGACTTCGTCTAATTCTTCCTCGATTCACGGGAATTTCTTGATTTACGTTTTGAGCTTCTGAATTTCGAAAACAGCGAGCTTTAAGACGAGATTCCGGTGAATCCGAGCGCTGTTTGACGAAACCGACGACACCATTAGCTTCGTATCGTCGAGACCTTCGAGTGGACATATAATTTGCTATGGTTTGAAGAGATTTTATTTTCGACAAATTTTTGATTGAGGAAGAAGACAGCCATTGACAAGAGGAAGGGAAAAAAAGATGGCTGCTGTACAATTTCGAATTTCAGCCTAAATTCTGAGGATAAAGATAATATATACTATGGGTCTAATTTTGGTTTGGGCCCAAATATCATTACGTGTCCAATTACTCAATTTTCAACTGTTTTCTTCAATTCAAAAATTCTTATAAATACATGCTGATTTCAAAACTAATAAAATTTTAAACATAATTATTTCGGGTCATTACGAATCCAACGAACCTGATTTCTTAATTTTCCGAGTCCGTATGAATTTATTATGAATTTCCGAAGTCTGAAAATATGCTATTTTTCACTGTAAAAATTATACCGACCACAAAATAACTCCGAAAATTATGAATTTTGGAATTTAACCTTATTTTAATATTCCGAATCCATAGAAACTGGTTTCGTCGAATTCGGAGTTCGTTTGCAAAAATTCTATTTTTCAGGCGTATATTTTAATATTTAAAAATACCAAAAATAGTGGAAATTTTCCGAAACTCAGAAATATAAGTTCTTATAGTCATTTTTATATGTAAACAACATTCTGAAACTAATGGAGATGGTTTCGGGTCCTAATTCTTAATTCTGCAAAAATTTGTGTTTTGGGCCTTTAATAATATATATACGAATTCCATAGCGTTTTTCTGAAAATTTAATTTTCTCATAACTTACCATTTATAAACTGGAATCTTAATTTCTGAAACTCTTTGGAAAGATATTTTCAATACGGTCCTAGCGTTTCTTGTTTCATCCAATTCCGATTTATATTTTATTTTATATAATTTTTCAAAGTTGGAATTTCAAAACTGAAATTACCGCGCCGTTTTCAGGCTCGGAATGGATTTAATATAAATTTCAAGTTCGCGCTCGAAATAAAATAAGTTTTTTTATCGTTATTATTTAAAATAAATAATTTTAAATATATTCATTCATTAAAATTTCTTAAAATAAAATTTTAAAATTAACCCCAAAAATCAGGGTTGTTACACCAATAAATTCAGTTTTACAGAGTACTTACAAACACAGCCGGTACTAAACTCATGTTTACATCAAACTAAAATAGTTTCAAATTAATAAAGCGCGAGCCTCCAATGCATTGATCGGTACCTCTACTGCCTCCTTCACTTGCAAAATAAAGCAGTTTCAAAAATCATGTATTTCAGCAAAAGCCTTTAGTACAACAAATGCATTTCAGCACAACCAAAGTCATGCATGCCTCGACTATAAACTGATGTAATGCCTTGTTTACATTGCAACACAAAATAGAAGACATGCATGCCTCAGTTGCATTCTAGCACAAACTATGGCCATAGTATAACTGATTTGTACTTCAGCACAAACTACGGCCAGAGTTGCTTTTCAGCACAGAGTTGCATTTCACAATCTATGGCTGAGTTGCAAATTGATGCAATGACTCAGCTTGTTCAAAGCACAAACGATGTCAAGGAATGCAATAGTATGCCTGAGGCACTAAAAATCTAGACATGTCACGACTCGTTCAAGTACAAACTCAACCATTGCATCAATTACGAACTGACACGATCATTACAGATTGAAGAGAAAATAAAATTCTGTAGTACATTACTGAAGCATCAGTCTTGTACATGATCAGTTACATACCGGCATTGAACTACAGAATTGTAAGAATTAGACTGAGGCTTCAGCAAGCTGAAATTGTATGAATTCTGAAGCATACCTCCAACCAACCATAAAAATAAGCAAAAATACATACCAGTAGTGTGTGTCTGGATATGATCACCGATTTGCACAATTTGTAAGGGCCTTGGACTATAAAAACTTGAAACTAAGAAGTCATGTTTTTCACTTTGCTAGGTGGAAGGTGGATTCGTCTTATTGGGACATCACCTCTACACCAACGAACATCAAAATCTTGATTTCCCATTCCATAAGCAGGTTGGATATCATTCAAATCTTCATTTTCATATTCTCTTTCGAGTTCACACCAACCTTTCAGAAATTTCTTGATAACATTGTGGCACATCTTATCAATTGGATCTTCTATATAAAACACCTGTTTTACTTGTGAAGCCATAACATAAGGATCCGATTTCTGGCACAATCGATTAAAATTGACACGAGTTAGCCCATATAAGTCTTTCTCTTCTTGGTACCAACAACACTTAAATAAAACCACACTAAATTCTCCCCAATAATCTAGTTCTAATAATTCTTCAATTGATCCATAGTAATTAACTTCACTAACCAATGGATTTTGATCTTTTGAACTTGCAAAGCAAGTAGTCAAGGCTATCAAAAATACACCATTGTTTTGTGTTGTACCTTTGGCATCTCTGAACCTTGTATAAAATCTGTATCCATTGATAACATACCCAGTAAACCATTTAGATGTTGGAAAAGGCCCCATTTCAAGCAGTTGTACTTCTTTTGAAATGTCCTCCTTTTTCCCAACCTCTTCCTTTAACCACTTCTAAAATTCTTCACTGTGTTCTCTCTCTCTCTTTTATATTTTTTTGATGATGCATGACCATCAATTAAAGCTCGATGTTCCCTAGAACAAAGACCAGGTTAATAAAAGTTAGAAACAAATTTGGCTGGATCTATTACTAAAGCTGAAACTGACCACACCAAAAACAATTCTGTATGCATGAGAACATAGCTTAAGTATAAATAATGCCTGAAATCCCTGAAAGTGCTGAAACTTGGAATTTACAACTAACACTACGAGAGGCTAGAATCAATAACATGTTTGTAGATTTTTTAAAAGAACTGATTTTGCTGGCAAAAGGATGACATCAAAATTAGTTTTATTTAATATAGTTGACATCATTTCACAAGCTACGCGAAGAATAATATTACTGGTGTTAACCGAACTTGTCCACTTTTCTAATTAAATAAACTATTGTAAATTTTAATTGCATAAAATTCCATCTGCCAGGTTCAAAAAGGAAAACATTATTTGTTATGAAAAAAGGAACAAAATAACTAATAAAGGATTCATAAAGATAGGGATAATACTTTAATACTTACAAAATCCATCAGATGCTACTCCTAACCTGATATTCCTGTTTTCTGATGAAAAATGAGGATAATTGGCATCCATCATCTTCCATACCTCGCCATTAGCTGGATGTCAAAGTCTGCCATCATTTTTTCATCCCACTGCATGCCATAACATAAGTTCTACGTACTCCTTCGACATGAACATTTTTTGCAACCTTGGTTTTAGTGGAAAATAACGCATCACTTTTGCTGGTACTTTGCAAATCCGCTTCTCCGAATCTTGGTCAATAGCCATTTTCTCTTCAGATATAACCCACCTTGAAAAACCACAACTTTTGCAGCTATTTTCCTTTTCATTTTCTGCCCAATATAGCATGCAGTCATTTGGACATTCATGTATCTTTGGTAATCGAGGCCTAAATCTTTAATGATATTTTTGGTAGCATTGAAAGCTAAAGGGATGTGGGCTTGTGGAAAAGCTTCTTTCATCAATTCTAATAAATCGCTAAATGCAAACTCAGTGATTTTATGTAGGCATTTTAAAGAATAAAGCCTGATAATGAAACTTAATTGCGAAAATTTAGTACACCCGAGATATATTGGCTGTTTTCCCTCTTCAACACGTTGATGAAATTTTCTAGCATTGACATCTATTCCATTTGACCCATCAGAAGATCCATCTTCATTGTTCTGCATATTTCCACAAGTACGTTGCAACATCTCATCGAGATTATCTCCAAAATTTATTCTTGCTTCACAATCCATATCGTTGTCCCTCCTTTTGGGATCTAAACAGGAAAGTTCACAAATCCATTTCATGTACAATTCAGATAGACCGTTCCAAATCAGATGGTTTTAGACTGCTTCTTGACAATGCCACTTGCGATTATGACACTTTTTGCAAGGGCTTGTAATTTCATCACCTACCGCAAATCTAGAAAAAGTATTTCGAATAAAAAATTTCCCTCCACTGATGTACCCTTCACTAAACTTAGGAAGTTCTTCCCATAGTTTTTCCTTGTCGTTCATTGAGTGATACCTTAAAGAAGTAAATTAGGCACAAGTAAAGCAGTACATTACACAACAAAACAATCAAATCAGAAAAAAATGAAATATACATTGAGTGATACCTGAAGCAGCAGATTAAGTCGAAGCCCTAACTGAAATATGAAACCCAAACGAACCACAATTGAAGACCTAGCCGAAACACTGAAGCCCTAATTGAACTTGAACTCGAACCTACCCTACTCGAACCCTAATTAAGCTTGTAAACTTGAACTTTTAGCCCTAATTGAACCTGAGAGTGAGTGTTTGAGAGGTTGAGTGGTGGAGTATTTTGTTAAATTTCGATTGAAACTTTCAATATTTTGTTAGTTTCCCCCCTTTGTTTTTGTTTCCCACCGTAAACATTATTTCATGTGCGGATTGCTAATCTGGACTAAATATTATTTCACACGGATGGCTACCCTGGACCGTTGGATCATGTTGACGCGGATTGATAATTTTATTCACGAGGCTACTGCAACACATGTTGATATATATGCTAACACATTTAAGCGCACGTTGCAATAGAAAAAAAAACAGCATAGCAATGACAACATTGTAGCTAGCAACACCATGGATTTTCGTTGTGATAGACCATCTATGACGTAGTGTTAGGATCTGGACAGTTCTTGAATTGTACAGCAACCATTTATGGAAATAATTTCGAAACCATGTAAACCCATCGTGCCAAAATTCTGGGAACGCAAGTAGAAAAGGTAAACGGACATGCCAACAATGATGTATACACACATAGGGGATAGTCTCACGACGATGAATTACATGGTCGATGATGTGCTCAATTCAAGGTCCGGAAGCATACGTGCAGGCGACACGCAAGGCAGCAAGTGGGGTTTTTTAAACATGCATGTAAGCATGGAATATGCACATACAACAAAAGACCGGATGTCATGCCTAAATTTGTAAAGTATTCCTGATATTCAACAAACTGAATGTCATGCCTATATTTGTCAGGATCTATGAAAATAATGTTAATAAGCTTATCTTCTACGATTTCCATTTTTCCATAAGAAAAGGTATCATCCTTAACCTAAACATCATACACTGACCATATGTTATTCCCATATTACTAAAAATATAAATGATATGATTATAACATTAAGTAAATATCTATTCATTTAATTTTTTTTATGTGAAGAGAACAACAGAAGCATATGGCTTCTGAAGCTAGATTCAAGTTATCTTCCAAACATGAAAATAAGACAACATTAATGATGATGGTGAAAGAATAGACAAACCAATGCTAATGAACCAAATGAAGACATTCTTTAAAGCTAAAAACGAAACATAAAAGAAAAGGCCAACTTATCTTTTTGAAAATCCTACTAAGTCAAAGGAGGACTCAAGCCATGCAATTGAGAACGAATCAAAAATGGCCCAACAGTGGGAACATAAGATATCCAAAGAAAAATGCACATGCAAAAAGAATGCTACACCAAAAAAAGTGTTATGCAATGTCACAACCTATACTTTCAGTTTCAAAATAAAGCATGCATGAGAAAATTTTACGCAGATCACACATACCGTAAAGCACCAGAAAAATAAAATATACATAGCGGTGGATAGTTTGTCCATTGTCAAAACAAGGCGGACAGCCGACAAATGATAGAAATAATAGAATAATCCCACAACTAATGATATTCAGTGAAGAGCGAAGTAAAGAACTTGCAGTAAGTAAAATCGTAAGTTAAACTTACATGCAGTGGCCGAACAAAATGCAGCGATGGCGACTCGGTTGACTGGCTTAGAGGCTCGGCGGTTTTGGGACGAGGCAATTCAGTCGCGTGGTGGTACAGCGAAGGTGGACGACCCGATTCCAGGCTCTGGCTCTTGCTGGAAAGAGGCGCTTTTGTAGTGGAGATTCAGATCGGCTTTGAAATCAACAGTGGGGACGCAATTCGAGTGAGGGGCAGGAGCCAAAACGTGGTCTGGTGGATGCAGGCGAACGACGAGGTAGAGAGGCGGAGCGACTTCGATTTCTGATGGAGGCCATTTAAATCTATTTTTAATTTTGGGTAAACGTTGATCTTGATTTGAGGAAAAATATGATTTTGAGGAAGGAAGTATCTTTCACTGAAAGTGATAAAGAAGAGGCACGGTAAATATAAAAGAAAAGTAAAAGAAGGGGATGGACTGATTTTCTAAGGGAACACGTGTAATAAAAAGGATGTGCGGTTTAAACAATTTCAGCTAAATAAGGACAAGTGGCAACTGCCATTAAACAAAGATAATTTGTATACCAAATATTATACCATTTATTTACTATGAATACCAATTCAATACAATGTATTTATATTCCAAATACAATTCTTAATTGTTATTATTATTAAAACAAATCTAAATCTACAAAAATTAAAATAAATCTCAAATAAATTTTTAATACCAAATTCTACTCAAAATAAATTTGTTTACATTCAATTTGTTTTTAAAAGCATTACTAATGTTTATTTATATTTTTTCGAATACAAGTCTTAATTTAATTTTAGATCCAAATTCAAATAAAATAAATAAACTCAAGTTAAATTTTTTAAAAAAATTCATGATTTCTCAAATAACATATTTCAACAAATTTAAAATACTACTATTGCTAAATAAAACAATTCTAATTTAAATATTAAAATTTAAATTCACATTTATAATAATCAACTCAAAATAATTTTAAATAAGCTAGATTCCAAAATTATAACAAATAATTTTTTTCTTAAATATCAATTCAAATAAATTTCATATTTCAAAATGTTAAAAATCTTGGTTCGTTACAATTATGAGACTGATTTGTCACTTTCAGTATACCATTCCTGTAATCCTCTCCTCAACTGGAATATGTATAATCATGCATATGTAAAGATAAGGAAGCGATAGGTTGCTTCAGAGATAAGGAGTTGAATGCATGATTACTCAAGTATATTAAGAAAACAATTAAAGAACTCAGAATATCAAGTGAATATAGAATAGAGTATGAATTTGGTAATTTGTTCTTGAATCAAGTATGTATATGTAAAGATTACACAGTTGAAACTTATGATTAAAAGTTCAATAATAGAAATCATTGCAACCCTTCCCGGAAGAGATTCCTCTTCACAAAACGAGGCATCTCTTCAGAAATTTTGAATATATGACAGTTATAATGCATTTAGTCGCTTGAACAATAATATATAGTCGACTAACTAAAACAAAGAAGAAATAATTCAAAAAATGGACTAGTTAAGTAGACTAAATATATAGGTTATTCGACTGGGTATTATAATTAGTCGGCTCCCCTTGAATACTCAGTCGATTGGCCTATAGTGTAAATAAACATGTGCATATGCACATATTTAGTCAAATAAAAAGGATGATTCAGTCAACTAACCTATGTTATTTAATACTACAAGTATGTTTTGTTTTTAATAATTTATTTTTCAAAAACTTATCATCGATTGTGTATATGTGAATTACTTCAGGATATATTTTAAGATAGCTAAAACTCTGAATTAGACTCTAGAATTAAATATATAATTAATAGTTGTGTTTTAAAACTTAATTCTTGTCTTCGAGTTCTTTTGACCTAGATTCATTCATCTACAGTCTAGATTGATCATATTGTCGTTCATCAAGGCAAAATATCTAACATTCACCCCTTTATGATGATAACAACTTCATTTGTGGTGTGTATAAAATGTCGACAATATTGCTCAATCATATTTAGTTCCCCTTGAAAATGTGCTAGCTTTTATTTTTTTGTCGTTTCTCCCCCAGAACCTATGCCAACTTTGTTACGTGCAAAATGTTTGTTAGAAAGCAATCTTTCTCACCCTTATTCATCGGCAAAAAGGAGATACATGACAGCATAAAGAGTTGAACTGAATCTTTATGTAAACTGACATATATGCTTTTATTTAAGAATTTCATTGGTTTTCTAAGAATGAGCATGTGATTAACACAATGTAGCAAAGTGCATAAACTTTGAGAATGACGTATATAGATGATAAATAGTTTGACAATATGGAACATTATATAGAAACATCACAAAACATATAAATTGATTACTTGAACACATAATAAGAACATATGATAAACATTACAAAACATTCAACATTACAAGAACATATGTTAATAAACACAACAGTTCAACAAGTAGACAAAAAAACACAAAGTACCACAAAATTTTACATTGATGATGTTCTTATTAAAAAGAAGATCTTAAATATTTAGAGAAGAGATTACAATGTTACTTTACTCCTTGCCTTCTCTATCAAACATCATCGCTCTCGTCACCCTCTTCATCATCATCACCTTCACTTTCTTCATTGCCATTTCCACTTGACGAATCGTAATTTTCACCTCTTATACTTTCTGTCTCTTCTTCATCCTCTACTTCTTCGTTTCCAGAACCAGACTAAGGAAAGTGAGGTTTAGGTCGTTTTTCTGGATCTATTGGTTTAGGAGTAGCTATGCTAGAAAATGACCATAAAACAATAATTTTCATATATTGTTTAAGAAACCGTTAATGCGATCGAGCTTTGAATCCATTCTAGTCATAGTTGTTTCAACTCGAGCCAATCATTATCCAACTTATTTTGGTTTCTTGCAATAATGGTGTAAGCTTGGAGTAAATGTGTACTGGGTCCTATATCCTCAACCTCGTGGATTTTTCATGGAGGTTGAGAGGATGAACTGGTTTCCAAGCCGAGTTGTTAATTGAGTAAAGGATTATTGAGCTTGTTCAGTGGTTTGTTTTTCTTTCCTATACCTAAGTTGTGCAGTTAATTCCCCACTATTACCCCGCCATATCCTTGCTATATCGTGTAGCGGATATACTACTACGTTATTTCCATATAGCCTCTCCGCGTTAATCCCCGCTATATTCCGATATTCCCGATATATCCTATTATTTCATCTATATTCCGATATATCTTCTATTAAAGAAAGGAATTTAAAAATGATAACTATACATTATAATTTTATAAAATTAAAATTTTAATATGATTTTTAACTTATATTTTTCAAAATAGAAAATACTATAATATTTAATTAAATTTAATCAAGCTAAATAAAAGTTTTCATTTATTTGTATATATTTACATATGCTTTTGTTTAAAATTTATAATGTGTTAATTATAATTAAGTTGGATGTTAATTTTCCATTTATGTATCATTTATATATTTATAGAAGCATTAAATATGATTTTTATATGCTATTTTAGACTCATCCGCTTTATCTCGCTATTTCCTCGCTTTATCCCCGCTATAACTTTTTGCACTTTCGCTTTGTTGGATCCGCTGAGCGCTTTAACAGCACAACTGGAAGGTGATAATGGTATGGAATTGGAAGTTTTTCGAAAGGCCCATAAGACTACAATCATTAATACTAAATGATCCAATAAGTTGGTTTTGAGAAATGGAACTTGAAAGTGATTAATTATTCTCATTATATATGCGCCTAGTGAATGATCTTCATATGACCTTGATTAAACGTTTGGATTTCATTGAGAATAAGTTTAGCCCAATTAACATCTTTACCTCCTAATTAACATGTTTACCTCCTAATTAACATGTTTACCTCCTTAAATTGCATATAATGTTTGATAATCGCGTTTATAGATCTTTTCACATCTTTTGGTTTGTGGATTGATGGAGTGATTGAGATCGTGGTGCGTAATTTTCATTCAGACGAAGTTATATAGATTTCAACTCCTTCATACCATCACTGAGAAAAAGGGCTATTTCTATCATGATTTTCCATGCCCACAACAATATAATTCAAATCCTTCTATTCTGGTGGACATCGTAGAATCATTCCCGGTCTTGAAATCGGTAAATGCAACTTAACACCACAAATTAAAGTCCATACATAGTATTGGACTTCGAATTGTGTGTTGGTCTAGGTTTAAGTTTGCATAAAATAGTTTTATCTGAAGATGGTTTAATTTGTTATTGTTTGTAGTGTAGTCAAGCAAGTGCTCAATACCACTTCTAGCTAGGTCTCAAATGACATGAGAAGAAAAATCAAGAAATCTAACTAGGCAAACATTCAAAAATTCGAGAATTTTTTATTTTTTTGAATCATTAAAAAACTTTATCATTTTGTATCCATTTTATGATCTGAGAATCACTTGGTCTGGTTGTAGCTGTTAAAGGTTTTGCTCTTTTTGAAAGCACGGTTTTTTGGGTTATGGATTAAAAGATTTGAAATCTAAGTGATAATTATTCAACATTTAATGAGGTACATTAGTAGAGAGTGAATAGTTAAAATGGTTGGTGAAAATTATGGTTAATAAATAGAATCCCAAAATGATGTGGCCTTATAGAAAAATGTATCTTTTTAGATTTAGTAGGCTAAACTTATATGTTTAGTCGATTGAATGCAACCCAACAACAAATAGTTCATTTTATACATGATTCAGTTGACTAAAATATTGGTTCAATTGGTTGAATATTATGGTGAGAATGTTATGTTTTTAGGATCAAATGGATTAAACATAGGAACTAAGTTGACTGAACTCAAACAACAAGGAATTTTCTTATTGTTGCTAAGATTCAGTCAACAGATATACATGGTTAATCGACTAAATCTATATGTGAAAGTATAGTTTTTTCTTATTCATTCAACTTAGATAGTACTTTCACTCGATTGATTATGTCATATTTCATAAATATATCTATAATCATGTTTTATAAATATTATTGACATGTTGTTTTATTTTAAGAATTACAAACATATTACAAACATGAATATATTACAAAACATAAAACACATTAACATATTGAATTTTTTTTATTCATAATTTTTCTTCTATCTATCAATTTTTGATATATTTTAAAAGAGAACTGGTCAAATCTCCTTTGTACATCAATTTAGCTAAAGCTGGTGCTAAATAGTGTTGATTTAGCGGGTACAGCGGAAAATAGCGTGGCTTCAAGCGGAACTATTGCTCATCATTGCTAAATTGAAACATCATAGCGGTGGAAAGTGCTATGAGCTATAGCGGAGACTTTGCAAAGCTTTTAGCAAGGTTTTAACTGCATAGTATAAACCATAACATCAGAGTACATAGGCTCATATAGTCATACAGAGCAGTAATAAAGTTTATACAGGTGATAAACAAACTCAAACTAACAAATCATCTCTAAAATATAAATAGCAGTGTTAAGGCTCCATAGTATAACACAGTGGGATAACAAAAATTATACAAGTATAAGTATGAAAAACGTCAACTCTTGCCAGTCCACATGTGCAGCTCTAAATGATACTCATACCTGTTAGCATGCCTACCCATCAACATTATCGATGAGCACCCAAGGTAATAAGAGGGAAATAAAACTTGAGTCAGACAATAATCTGGTGTGAGCGATAAAAAATCTCAACTATAAAATTCGTTGCAGTACATATAGCATGGAGGGTATAGAGAATCATACATGTCTTTCCCCTGCACCCATATAGTTAGCACATATAAAATATATACTACTACTCTATTCAAATGATAATAAGCACATCATATATCAGAATACTAGGGTGTTTGAATATCCGAATTGACGATATCTGTAATACCCCGTATTTTCTATTAACGTTATAATAATGAATCCTAGAATACATAATTTAAAATGTAAGAATTAAGGGAATCGGGTTACGCCATTGTGTTCGTCTCGGAATTCTGGTTGAGATAGAGTCTGAGTTTGCGTAAATTGGACTTCGTATGAAGAAGTTATGACTGTCAGAAATTTCCAGAGAATTCAAATAAATTCAAACAGTTCGAAAACGAGTTCAAAATTCAAATAGAAGTCAGAAGCGGGCTGGGCAGGAAAATTCCCGCCCAGGAAGGTCGACCAGGGGGTCGACCCTAGTGTCGACCTCCCCCCTAGCGGTCGACCAGGGGGTCGACCTGGCCCCCGGCCAGATCTGAAATTTGAACGATTGCTGACTCGCTACTAAGTCACTAGGGTTTCTGGATGGTCCTGATCAGGTCTGAGCGGCTGTGATTAAACCTAGGTTCATATGACGGCTATAATCAAACTGAAATTCTATATAAACAACTCAATGCCTAACCTTAAAACACACAGAAAAATAAACCTAGAACTGAAATGCTGTTAGTAGAAGACTTGGAGTAGCCGTCACCATTTCCAATTCAAAGACGAGTTAAAGAACTTGAATCAATAATCAAATTAAAACTAGTTTAATTCAACAATCTTCATCAAAGGTGCGCATCTCCAATTTCAGAATTCAGATTTCAGAACGCAAGAATTTCTTTTGGTTTGTAAGTTAGTTGTTACGCAGATTTAAACATTCTTTCGATTAAATCATGACATGTTGTAATTGGGGTATAGTATGATGCCTATGTATAAGATTTGATTCTTGTCTATCTTAAAGTATCGTTGTAATTAATCATGTCTATATGCTTGTGGCGATGAACATGTTGTATATTTCATGTCTATATGCTTATGGCGATGAACATGTTGTATATTTAATGTCTATATGCTTGGGTGATGTACAACATTGTATGTTATTACGATTGAGTAAAGAACTTATTATGCAAACAAAATGGTGAAACATATCATGTAGTAATTTGATGGTTATTTGCAAGTCTAGGATCTAAATCACATGCTTACATGTAGACAAGTGCGCACCCGTGCTTCGCACACGGGTTGTAGCTATATTTTGTTTTCTAATGATCATTGCATATTTGTTTGATTTCTTGTAGGACTAAAGTGAATTTGCACATTCCAATTGATTTTTCTAATAAAATGTTTAAATTTAACCAAATTTATGAGGAAAAAAAGATCAAATCTTAGCTATCCTTGACAATTTTACTTATTTTATGAAAACATCATTTACGTATGTTGCAGTACTATTAGGCAAATATGAAAGCAATGCAGAGTCCAACCTTCACTGATTGATTCATAAAATAATACTATATATTAGTTGCCAAATATGTACAAATCCACTGATTTGCTACAAATTGTAGTTAACAATTTATAAGTATTGTCACAACCAACAATAATTTCAACACATTATCATTTTTAGAACCAAGAGCATAACTTAATCACTATTAGATTTAAATGGACAATTCGTTAGTTACGAATCAGTTGTGTTTGTTTGAACACTGCCAACATTATAGAAATACGAAATTGGAATAAAGTTGTTACTGCCAATCAATAAGACATACAAAAGGGATAACATTGTCTAAGAATCAAATAAGCACTGTAAAATGTCTATTTTACAACAGAAATAGGCCGCAGGTTCTTTTTAACATATAAAGTATGACCGAGTCAAAAAAAAGGCAGTTGAACTTAGAAAAATTGTTGTTCATCATTTGGCATGGTGAATATAAGATTTGGATACAAATGAAGCAGTTGAATGGAATATTAACAACCTAATGCAAGCAGTTGGTAAGGGAATACGTCGGAGCGACATGAGCCAATATTCTGTGCCTGATTTTTGTTTGATATTAGCTCCCCAAAGGCTAGCAACATCATATTCAAGCACTCATGTAGTTCATTGCCCCCAACCTGTTCTTGTAGCAAAATTAAGACAAATAAGTTAGTTATAACATTCGATGGTGCAGGCTGAAATATATAAAGAATATGTTCAAACTAAGACCATGCTGCTACATAAAGGATGCCACTTGCCACCGCAAACTAAAAATATTGCATGGACTGTACTTTACAGCCTATTATGAGTGAATAGAAGCATCTCTGTTAGTGATGTTAAGTGCTTTGCATATACACTCCATAAAGAGCTATAGAAATATTATTCTAGTACGGTGTATCTTCCTATATTCAAAGGTGGTCATGGAAGAAAACTTGAACAAAATTGAACAAATTATTTCGACATATAAATTTTTATAAGCATGTAGCGAAATACAACTTGTGCCTACGATCAACGTAAACAGTGCAATAGAGGGTCGGTCCTTTGGACATTTATGGTGCATAAATGAAATGAAAATAAAATTTGGGGGCATGGTGGACGGTCCACCTTAATCGAATATGTAGTAGGTTTGTAATCGATCAATCTCCTGTAATTATTAATTGTCATAATAATAAGTGTTTGCGGTCACTTTAAAATCGGTCGGCTCTACAAAAAAAAGGGTAATTAATATAAAATTTGCACATTATTGGCAACATCACATTAAATAATACAAATCATTCTTTATAACAAATAACATCTTCAAGACAATTGAAACACATTTCTTCCTATGAGAGAACAATTATTTAGGCATTATTAGGCATCGAACATAACATAAACTACTTGGTTGCTTGACATGGTACTGTTGTTTTAGCGACTTAGGTTGGAATCAGATGCCATTAAAAAGATAGATTTATATTTTGTTCTTACATTCAAGATATGAAGCCAATAAGTGAAATACCATGAATAAAAATTAAACCAATAAAAATGATGAAGTTAGAGTAAATGGTTAAAATATCATGGTTGGAGAAACTGAACGACATAAGAAACGAAGGATCAGAAAACTTACAAACATGTTGTCTTGTTTTGTTTCGGCAATGGCTCATGCACATGAGGCCTTGTTCAGTTGAAACTATTATTCAAACTTTTTTTTTCCAGACACCAAACAATGGTCCGGCTTCGCATAGATATTCTCTTATTAGTTGCGGTATTTTGTGGATGTCTGCACATACTTTCTTTGAGAATATGTTTTAGTTCTCAATCTTGATTATCAATAACCTAAAGTTTACCATCAGCAAATAACAACAAAACTTATTTCACAAATAGAAACAAAGAGTTTGATGGAATTATGAATAGTTATCAAAGATACCTATATGTGAAGAAAAAAATATTCATTTTTAATTCGAACACACCTAATATCAGCATGTTTAAACATACCTGTTCATCAAGAATATTCAGGAACTTTTATAACCAGTCAGCTTTTGACAACTGGTTCCATGAAACTCTCCTGAATTTACAAATCAAATTTGGGTTGCATTCATGTTTCAATGATTTTATTTCTTAGATTTTTCACCCCTAAGACAATATAGTACATTACTACAAACAATCACTCTTATGAGATTGAGCTACATTTCCATAGTTGTAATTATCATATGGAAAACTGATGAAACCCCTTATGTTATCAACACAATAAGTGCAATAACTTTGTGTTATCAATTGCTAAGATTTTTATATTTCTTTTATAATTAAGTTCCAAAATGATGAATTTTTGCAATACGTTTCTTCTTTCCCTACTTAAACCGTAAATAACATTGCCCATTAATGGTAAAATTAGATTATAGGGGACTGGATCAATAATCCCGATTAAAGTTGAAATGCATATATATATATATATATATATATATATATATATATATATATATATATAACGGTCAATTTCAAAAAAAAAAAAATGTCACCAATTGCTAAGGGGTGTTTTATATGTCTTTTATAATTATAAAACGCCAACGATGAATATCCGCAAGATGTTGTTTTTTTGTTTCCCTACTTAATTGAAAAATTATAAAATAAATAAAGTCTAGTTGAATGATTAATCACTTTCGCTACCACAAACGTAGATTAGTTAACGGTTGCAATTTTTAATGAAATGTTAAGTGCATTAATTGTCCTTCGATAAAAACCTGAATTTTATGTGTTCCTATATATACGTATATGGAATGAAGATGTAGAAATATGATGCAAGTTCATATCATACATTAGAACAAATTGGATAGCAACACATTGAGAAAATTACAAAACAAAAAATAGAATACCAATCCAAAAAAACATTATCTTTGATAATGGAAACATTTAATTTCTATAATTTTTGCAAATGGATTTCTACCAAACAGATAGCGAATATCATAATAATATTTTGGCTTATTGTTTAAATAATTCAGATTTTGCAATTTATAAGCGTTTATGTGTTAAAGCGCTATGGAGGTTATGCTTCATTTGTTTATCTTAAGTCCAGAAATGTAGTAATTGATGTACCATTCATCATCACATATAAAGGCTAGTGCATTATTGCACACAATAGTTGGTACACTCAATAAAAAAATTATAGTTTGATACAATCGCTGCACTATATATGATTACTAAGAGAGAGAAAATGCATTGGAGTGGAATAGTTTAAATTGTGAAGAATTTAAAATAAATGAAAACATCCATCTCTAAACACACTATAAATATCCATGGCCGTTTTTTTGTTTATATAACAATTAGATTTTCTGGACATTGCAAGATAAAGTTGCAGTTCTTCCACCTTTCTCGAAATTTCTAAATCCAAATCTCTCATTGGATCTTATTCCTAATGTGTGGACATTTATGAATGTGAAAAACCATCATCCAGTATGCAATCTTAAAACTTAACATAGTAAAATTAACATGACTTATCATCGTGTGGCTCTATTGCACTAAAGATGTTGTTAGCCTTCTTTTAATCAAAATTATGGAAAGCATCAAGTAAAATTCGAAAATAACAAACATTGCTTTACATAATACTATTAAAGCCTAAAATGAGAGAAGTAAAATTAAGCAGCAAAGAAAACCCATGATCTTGAATTTCCATTGCTAGTAGCAATTGTATGTACGATGCTCTTCTTTTCAAAAAAATATTTCACAATACCTCAAACGATATAAACTCTCACAAAATAATCATTTTAACATTGTATGGATTATACTAATCGGTGCTTTATATATTTGGTTTTCATTGTTATACTTCAGTGTCATAATTATTGTAATACTAAAAGCGTCAACATACTATAACAGTTCACAATACTCCTACCATATACTCTCTTTCCTTATGATATGCAGTCAACTGTTGAAGAAATGAACCATCTATTTTTGGAATCAACTTAAATTAGCTCTCAAATGTTAATAATGCATTTTTAATAAATTATTGATCCTGGTAAGAAATAATTCAGCCGAGACTGCTATCAATGAATATCCAAAATCATTTAAAAAAAACGTAGAATGAAAAAAGACTTTTGCTTTTCATTGTAAAATATTAGAGCCTTTGGTTATAATGCATGAGAACCTGACAGGATTCCAAGAGGGTAGTTAATCCAGAAATATATCATATTTTTATCTCAAGTTAGAGGATAATATTTGATAGGTAAAACGCTAAAACTATATACCATCGGCATTAATCCAACATGATGAAGACAAATCTCAAATTTAGACATTTGTTTGCGTTAGATTTATTTACCACATGAGATAAGGCCTTGCCAAAAAAAAAAAATCATAATAGCAGGGTAGGTGAACTGCAATCAAAAACACAGTTAGATGTAATGACCAGCCCATATATGCATAAGATAATGAAGAACGTTATGAGTTATAACGAATGGATACTTTTTGTTTAATCATAAAAAGAAAAAAAAAATTGGAAATAGGCCAGCAGAGAGAGAAAAAAACATGCTTATGCGGAACATTGCAGGGTACAACTTTTTTTTTTTTTTTTTGAGGAGACTATTAAAAAAATCTTCGCAATAGGCTTCAGTTCCCTTGGCAAATGATCATAATTGCCAGAGTCAATATCAGCTTGGAACATGGGCCTTTTTCCAAAATTATGAAGAACGCCATCAGCTAAATGCTCTCTGTTAGGTGTCAACATAACATAATTTAGATCTGCTCTTTGGTAACTGGCTTCCCTGATATTCTAAGCACGAATTCCAATTCTGTATGAAGTTTTGTTCCGGTCAGACGGCCACTGATTGCTGTAACACCAAATGTGAAAGCAGGCTTCCACCAAGGTTTAAATGCTGAAGCTATTGAAGAGCTGTATGGACCAATTTCCCCCTTCAACAGAAAAGTTCTTGCTGGCTTGCCATGCTGCAGCTATTTGAAATGAAGAATCACCAGCATTGTTTGCAGATTTAGCTCCGTTAATCCTTGTAGCAAGTTCAAATCTAATAAGAATAAGCTAGAAAAACCAAGTTAATATTATATACTTATGAATGTATATTTTTGACGGCAGCTAGAAGGCCATATATTTGTTGAATTTAGTCAATAATTGGAAAGAGATATAGTGTTGTTTTAGGCAGCAATTTGAAAAGAATATTAATTGAAATAACAACATAAACCAAAACGCACATATATGCTCTTGCAAATTGAAAAAAAAAAAAAAAACAGACGGCCTATAGAATAACATTAAGATGATAACAAAGCAGAAAACATGATAGCCATGTATATCATCAGAATAAGCATACAAAACTAGTAGCTTTATGATTTACATAAAAATCATAGTCCCCTATAAATCAGTTTCCGTAATTGAACGGTAGTCTTGCAGCATAGAAAAGTATCTTTATATAACAGGTTATAAAATAAAATTGATGAATAACAGCCTGCTAGAAGAAATGGTGAAAGAAATCACTTGATTTGAGCAAATTTCCGGATGTGAAGCTAATCCAAGCAAAAAAAGCAAAAGAGATTTTCATGTTATAGGAGGAAACTAAACCAAAATGGACCTTGGTCCTTTCTTATATTTACCGAAGTCTTAATACATAGTGATAATTTGCATGTTATAAATTATGACAGGCAAAAATCATTGCATTGTGACATGAATTCGAGCTGCTCCTTGTAAAAGGACAATCCTTTTGTAACCATAGCTGTCACACCATTTTGTTTGAGCAAAAATTACACGGGAACCAAGTTATATTCAGTAAACACTCTTCACTTTATTAACTAACAATCTTTTTATAGCTTTAATTTATGTGTACTATTGGGCCTGAGAATCAAATTAACAGGACACCAAGACATATTCAATAAAATCTAATCAGGTAAGTCCAGGTTTATAAGGAAAAGTTTATTTTTATACTATTACAATCATAACAAATAAGACCACAGGAAACTTCAATCTCACCAATCAACCATTGCATATGATGATTTTATACAGAGCTAACACTATCTCCCTATCCTAAACCAATCTGTAGTCTATAAGATTAAATTATATACCTTATCACATAAAAGTGCAAATTCAACAGATCCATGAAAAAAAGGATATGGATTCCAATTTTTTTGGTTATAAAAAAAAAGTTTATATTTGTAAGAAGTTTACGACCATTTGGATACTTATAAACAAAGTTATATCTCCTTCAAAATTCATAACAGTGGTCCTGATACCAAGTCTCCCAGAAAGCTCATCGTGTGCCACTTACAAATTTGTCTAAAAATCCAAAAGATGTCAGTATTAAAATGGTAGGAGTAATCGCTATTAAAAAAGCTATGTTATGTGGGATGCACAGCACCATCACAGTTTGTTAAAGTATAAAAGATCACAAAAAATGTTTAGCTTAGAATCAAAAATTAAAGAAACTATGAAATAAAAATATACATATTAATTTCATTCATACATGCGTACATTTGAAAATTTAAGTAATTTCCTTACTTCTACGATTTCAAAATGTACAGTTGTTCAATGAAAAGGTATTTCTTGAAACTCAGAAAAGAACTCTAAGAAGTAATTAACTTACGATAAAAGAAAATGAACTTGGGTAATCAATAGTAGTAAGAAAACATAAGTATAAATTTGAATGCTGTAATGTTTCATTTCAAGTGTAAATGAGTGACTGTCAAATGGTGAAACTCAGAAAAGAACTCTAAGAAGTAATTAACTTACGATAAAAGAAAATGAACTTGGGTAATCAATAGTAGTAAGAAAACATAAGTATAAATTTGAATGCTGTAATGTTTCATTTCAAGTGAAAATGAGTGACTGTCAAATGGAAACATTAGTAAAAGAAAGTGGTTAGATTAAAACAACATTCATTGTACGTAGCCGGTTTAATTTATCTCAATAAACATTAACATACAATGTAATTTTTATCGTCTATAAGAACTATTAATTGGAATTAATATTAATATTAATTGGGATTAATATTAATTGCTAATTCTAAATTTGTAATTGAGAAGATAGGGTATTAACATAGCCAAACCAACCAAGGATTATTTATTTAGTTGGTGCAATGAAATGAAGATATCATATGCTTGTTTTGAGGGTTTATCTTTGTTGATTAGCAATTCAGTACAACGAATCACTACAATGTTTTGCTCAAGCCAACGCTCTAAAACACAATCTAACGTACTATTAGTCTGGTTAAAATAGTTGTCATATTAATTGAGTTTCATATAGTTACCGGATAAGCGTATACGGTAGCACACAATTAAAATACATAAATGTCAATGGCTAATAATCTACTATTTTTTTTTAGCAAGCCAACTATATTTGATATAAAACTGTACTTCTAAAAAAAATATCTGATAAGAGGGATGCATCATTTGGTGTTTAGATTTAAGTAAAAATGAAGAAATGACTATGAATTACAACGTTAATACAATTTTTTTTTCTGTTGATAGTTATGTCTTTGTTCATGATAATACAATCTATAAGAACTGTTATGTTATCAACCTTCTTAGTAATAAGGATGTAACTAAACATGCACTTACCATAAATGCACTATGACAACGTAACAAAGCATTAAGAAATGTAATATCATACCATATGAACCATTATTTTGAATTAACTTTGTGTTAAGCAACATACTTAGATTTTGACTCGGATTTGAGGCAAGCTTGTTCGCTTGTATTACAGGTATAGGTTTTTTAAATACTTCTCCATTTCTTTTGACTTGGAATGTGATACTGTCCTCGCTAAAATCAAACAGTCTTCAAATAGATCAATATGTAAGACAAAAAGGCGTTCAAGTTTAAACACAATATGGAAAAGCTAAATCACTATTGACCAAATAACCTATATAGCTATAAAATAACCTATATAGCTATAAAATCAAAGAGGCACAAACTATTGATGGAAAATATGACCAAATATTTTTACCTAATGTTGTTTCAGCTAGCAAAGATCTATACTTCTCTATTGATAACCAAGTAAGCTCATACAAAATCACCAATCATATTGATTGTAATTTTATGTCTAAGATAACGTAAAAGTAGGAGATTACACACAGGTGGTTTTAGTAGGAAAAGACATGACTAAATAGGTTACGAAATTCGTCATGTGAATAAAATAGAAATAAAACAAAAACATGTTGTTCATAACCTAATTGAAGTACCAGAAATTGTTCTTTTACACGAGCTTGAAAAAACAATGTGCAATTCCTTTTAATCTAGCTTTGCTCTCTTTTTCAAGTATGATTAATTGTGCATCACATCCTTTTTTCTTGGCTGTTTTATAAGATAACATACAGGAATGCGCAGTCGATCTAAGTGCAAATTTCTTTTAGAAAACATCAGCTAAATTCAAATTTACTTCAATAAACTGATTGAAAAAACAAATACAAAATATAAAAAACAAACCCGAATCTTGATGCATCGCTCCAATCCAAAAACCTGTTTCATCTTTAACCCCCTTCTCTGCAGTACGAACAACCGCAACTGCAGGAATTTTCACTGGCGAACTGAACAGCTCCTAAGCTACCGTCTTGTTGTTGCACAACACTTTTCCGAAGTTTTTTTTTTTTTTTTTTGCTGAGGTGGCTCTTAAGCCCGAGATCGGTTCTTGTAATGAAAGCCAATCATGTTTCTTTTTGACCGGTCGATTTAGCTTGAACGATTTGCTTATGCGGAAGAGGCGACAGTCAGGACCGAAAATGAAATTCGAGTTGGGAGCATAAAGTAGAAAGCTGAAGAGTAATTGTCACGAACGGATTAAGGAAAGAAATTAGGTTTGAATAGGAAGCAAAAAAGAGGAAGAACAATGAAGATATGTAGCTTGCGGAGAAGAAATGAAATGGAGATATGGGTAGGAATAGAAATAAACAAAATTGGCAACTGTTAATTTCTCGAATACTCATACGGGCTTGTGCGCCCTTCAAACAAAACTCGATAATAATATAATAGTTTAGATATCATATGCCGCGATCATTATTGTTGAACAATTTCAAAAAGAAAATTATGAAGTGAAGAAATGACTTTTATGCAAAGCACTATATCTGGATATGTCGAATGGATCAAGAGATATATAATTTAACACCACAAACAACAGCTCAATTATCGCAAAAACCGAACTTATTGTTTTATAACTACCAATTAACTTTATTGCAAGGCAAGGTAAATGTGACAGTTTGCATGGTTCATTTCCGAATGGTGCAATTTCATGTAAATAAACACTTGTACCGGAAGCTTTACATCAGAAACTAAAATCTTATTCTAATATTACAGTTCATAAATGTTGACTAATTTTGATTACAAACACGGAAGGCTAGTAGAAACAAAGGCAACTGGAAAAAAACTCCAATCTTCTTCATCTCTCCACACTTTGATTTATTTTTATGCTAAAATAGTTATGCCTATTGCAAATAATTGGCCTCTTGTTAGTTTTCGATTTAGGAATTTGACTGTCACTACTTAGGCAGTTAGGCCATAAGCTACTTGATTTAATCAGTTCCTTAACAGCATTTAAAAGAACAAACTATTTAACTTCAATGTATAATCGATAGTGAACTAAACGGTATACTCAATAACTTAATCAAAGACCAAATATAGTACACTAAAGAATAGGTCATTAAACTTGGACATGAGGCACTAACAATTATCGTAATGAGTAGCTAAAAATGTGATAACAAAAATGCACAAACTCAGAAAACTTAACACCAAAAATACAAAGAAATCAATTTAAAATTTGTGTGAATGGAACAACATAGTAAATTAGCGCAAATATTTATAGTCTAAGCTTGACAGACCAATTGACGGTTCCTTTTGCCTTGAATAATTATTCAAAGTCATGCATAGATGACCGAATAATAAATACTAAAGATGCATAAATATTAAAAAAATATGCCTTCGAAGGAATGTAAATGTAGAAATCAAATGACAAAAATGTTGTCTAACTACAACACCATGTATGATTCCAAGAGACATACAAATTTACTCCTCAAAGTAAGCAGGCAAAAGTAAACAGTGTGTGTATTTTCTTCTTACACTGCTTATTATGTAAAATAAACACATGCCAGCCAAAAGGAGCATGATAAATAATTTTGTCTTACCAATATCAGTAGAAGAGGATACCCCGGAATAAATCTTGGCCATCAACCACCAACTTACAGAAGAACTGTTTGGAGACCTAAATGCATAGAGAGGCTAAATCATAACATACAAACAAATATGATCATGTAATAAATATTTCATGCTTATGGATATCCAAACCTGAGGTACTGAAAATGTTTTGTGTATGTGCACACTACCAAGTAAGCATACTGCTTTCAAAACTGAACATATTTATAACTACAACCCACGTATAATTCCAAGAGATGTCGAAATTTATTTTTAAAAAGGTAGTCTGATCTCAGATTAAGAATTTAGCAATGCTCAAATAATGATTTTCAAATGACAAATGAAAATGGAACATAAACGCAATTCAGATCCAAACGGATTGAAACATTTCGATAAATTTTTACTATTTCAATCCCAACTAAAAAGAAACGCAGTTCAGATCCAAACGGATTGAAACATTTCGATAAATTTTTACTATTTCAATCCCAACTAAAAAGAAAAATATGTTTTCTAGAGCATAATAAATTCAGTAATTGACCAAAACAATCGAGCGAAAAGCCTGAAAAATACCTAAATATGTTTGGTGGTCTCTGCATCGTTTTGACCATATTGACTTCATACAACCGAGGAAGGTGCTGAAAAAGGAACTCTTAATACCTGAAGCAGCCTCTGTTTCAGTGGCGATGTTGGTGGGAGGGGTGGACGTCGGTGGTAGAGCGGAGCAGGCACAAATTGAAGGGGACTGCTGATTAGGGACGAAAAGAAGGAGAGAGGGAAGAGGCAAGTAGAAAAGGGAAAATCTCCACATATGACATTTAATTTAGGGTTTGAGAGTGGGAGATTACGCGGAGGAATCGTTCGAAAGGAAGAACAAAACGCGACAATTCATTTCGTCTTCTGAGCCGTGAAACGTATAGATAAGACAAAAGGGGGAAAGAACGAAAAGAGAAGCAATTTTCAGTGAGAAGCGGTTCAATTAAGAATCCTACGTGGATAGCTCCAGAGCTAAGGAAGTTGAACTCAGTAATTATAATATAGTATAGATTAACATTCATGAATAGTTCGAACCATGTCAAGTTGAATCTATTTATGTTGTAAAAAGTTGGAATTGCAATCCTCTTATGTTTAACACACATAAGTTATCATGCTAAGTTGCAATTTAAAAATGGTTAGAGTCACTTTCTTATGTTTTGACATACATAAGTTAGTATGTTAAATTGTGGTTTAAAAATCTTTTTTATGTGTTAAACCTTCATGTTAGACCCATATCAAGTTTACATGACTTAGTCACAAGTTCACCTTTACTTGTTTAGTTGAGATAATGATACATCTATGCCAAGTTACATGTGACAAGTTTAATGTATGCTATTTTATGTTTATGTCATGTTCCTTGATTATTACACTTTATGTTTACGGGTTTGGGCTAATTTGTTAGCCTAACATTTTATGAAATTCATACGTACGATCTACGGGGATAACGATGGGGAAACATGAAAATTCATGGATAGGTTTGTTCATAAAATGGTATATTTGATATACCATTTATTGTGAGCAATATTTGAAGAGATAATTATGGCATGAGTAAATTAAAATTAATTTACATAAAGAAATTTGACATATATAGAAAAATATGAATTTAGAAAAAGACGAATATGCCTAACCCGAGGTTAAACTGAGTTGTGGTGTAAATCTGCCTAGAACCGACTGACATATCCAGTGACCACAACAAGACCTATCTAATGTGGGTGGTTAGTGCATCAGGCCAAAAAGAACCCGAGGTTAGACTGAGTTGTGGTGTAAATCTGCCCGGAACCGACTGGCACATCCAGTGACCACAACAAGACTTGTCTAATGTGAGTGGTTGGTGCTTTAATAAATTAAAGCTAAGTCAGGATTGGTAGGGTGAAGTAAATTAGGAACACACTTAACCGATTCAACATGTTAACTAAAACGAATGGGCTGGGTTAGGTAAACTTGGACACTTAACCAAATAAACATGTTGATTAGAAAACCCTAGTAACGGGGACCCATTTCAGCAGTAACCCACATAGATGTATCATGGTACCCTGAAACTAGGCAGGGTGGGGCACGATTACTGGGCTGAATTATAAGCGGTCAAAACGTCGGCGGTTGGTGGGCCAGCGTAGGTTCCGGCGGAGTATGGGCGTGCACGTAATCCGGAGTGGAAAAATCAGGCACTGGGCATCAGTAGTATACACTGTGCATCTTGAATCGTGTCGGGTTGCCACCAGAGGGACTGATATACCCCATGGTGGGACCAACATAGGTGACTACAATCAAGCGGGGCCGAAGGACACAGGACATGAATACATGCGAGTAGGAGCCGATCATTAAGGGGATCGTTTGTTGTAAACACGTGGGCAGGTTGAGCCAATGGTAATGCCTTAAGTTCGGTGGAGCATTATAGGTAAAAGATGCGGATAAATTACAAGACAGACAATTAAAGCAGCGGCAAATAAATAAAACTTTATTTCATTGATAAACAGCTTGTACAAAGATTGTTTTACAATACCAAAGTATCCTGTCTTGCTTACAAAAATAAAGAAGCGTAAAATGATTTCCCCAAATAAAGCATGAGCCAGCCATAGCAGTAGAAGTGAGAGTTCAAGGCAACACGTCAAAGAGTCTTCAAGATTGAAAAGAGTAATGGTCCTGAGCTATTCCCTCCCTGACTACCTGGGGGGGAACGGAAGAAAAGAGGCGAAAGCAAACTAGGTCAGACATAAAGTCTGGTAAGTCCAATGATTTTTAGTATTTAAAGGAGGAAAAGGGTCATGATATGAATAAACTAAATATAAGACTAAACCATAGTAACAAGATAATATGGGATAAGCATGAGATATGGCAAGCTAAACTGAATGTACGATAAACTGAATGTACTGATAAATGAAATGCGCTTCTACTCCTTCTCTGCTTTGCAACTACCCTGTTTATACTGATTCCTATATCTATGGACTACCTAACTGGTGTCCAAACTAGTAATCTATGATCATATGATAACGTGATCCCAATACCCATATTTGCAGTTGCCTTCAAGTGTGCTTCTATTTTGGGGATTTCGTTTATTACCTAGATCTAATCTAGGGCTTACTATCGAGTGCTTACTAGATTCAACCAGGGTTTACACTACCCAGGGCCACTGGGGTTTATGCTACCTATTGAACGCTTCTCGGATTCAGGGTTTACGCGACCTAGGTCCAACTAGGGATTATGCTACCTACTTGTATTAATTTTCCATGTGTCCGTGTCAGTCGGCCCTCTCTTGCATGTAGATACTCTGTGCTGGCCCCGCCATAAGGTGTATCAAGCCTTATGATAGCGACCCGACATGATTCAAGATGCACAGCGTATAACTACTGGTACCCAGTGCCTGCTTTTTCCCACTCCGGAGTACGTGCATGCCCGTAAACCGTCGGAGCCTACACTGATGTGCCCCTTGCCGTTATCTTTAACCATTTATAATCAGCCCAGTAATCGTGCCCCACCCTGCCTAGTTTCAGGGTACCATGATACATCTATCTGGGTTACTGCTGAAATGGGTCCCCATTACTAGGGTTTCCTGCTGGTTAAGTTTGTGGGCCTATATATACAAATATTACCCACCTATACGAGATGTACTTAACCCTCCCACCGATTCTAGCATGTTTTCTTAACGGTTAAGTTTGTGGGCCCATATATACTAATATTACCCACCTACACGATATGTTCTTAACCCTCACATCGATCCAAGCATGTTTATATAATGGTTAAGTTTTGTGGGCCTATATTTACTAATATTACCCACCTACCCGACGTGTACTTAACCTCCTACTTGTCAAGTCATGTTGGTTAAGTGGTTCTTATTAACTTAACCTTTCTTGCTTATCATGTTGGATTGGTTAAGTGTGATTTATTAACTTAACCCTGTTCATTCATCAGGTTATATTTGTTAAGTATTTCTCATTTAACTTAACCCCATTCGCTCATCAAGTTATATTGGTCAAGTGTCCTTACTCAATTAAAGTTGACTTAACCTATCCACCCGTCACGTCATGTTGGTTAAGTGTTTCCTTCTCGTGTTGACTTGACCCTACCTCAAATCATGTTATATTGGTTAAGTGTTGTTCTTGTGTTAACTTAACCCTTCCCATACATCATGTTATATAATTGGTTAAGTGTTTTCCTCTTGTATTACTTAACCCCACCACATGTCATTATATATTTTGGTTAAGTGTAAATTTAGTTAACTTAACCCTATCATCTGCTTAATTAACATGTTACAACGGTTAAGTGTTCTAAATTTACTTAACCTCACCCACTTATCTAATTAACATGTTATTACGGTTAAGTGTTTTCCCAAATTACTTAACCTCACCATTTCTAGCTTGATTTATTCATGAGCCTTAATTAATTAATTAGTTAAAGCACCAACCACTCACATTAGACAGATATTGTTGTGGTTACTGGATGTGACGGTCGGTTCCGGGCAGGTTTACACCACAACTCAGTCTAACCTCGGGTCTTTCTGGGCTTGATGCACTAACCACCCACATTAGACAGGTATTGTTGTGGTCACTGGATGTGCCGGTCAGTTCCGGGCAGTTTTACACCACAACTCAGTCTAACCTCGGGTTAAGCATATTCGTCTTTTACTAAATTTACATATTTACTATTTACGTAAATTTTTCTGTAAACCAATTTAGCCTAGATCATATTCAACTGTCATGCAAGTTAACATACTTATATCCTATGCCCGAAACTTGATTTACCAATCAATTAACCCAACTTGCAATTTATACCAATTTAGATTTAATATTCCCCTTTTTCAATTCATGCCCAATCTAGATTAATATTCCAATTTACGGTTCATGTTTAAACTAGATTTAATATCCTAGTTTACCGTTTATGTCCAAAACTTGGTTTACACGCCAATTACACACTTTGCGGCCAATGAAATTTATCAATTTAAGCCCAAGTCTAATATGCATGTAAATTCATTCACTATTATAGGAAATTAATATTATGCCAATATATTTATTATGCCAAATTAACTTAATTAAGCTACGCCCAATCCCCGCATCATAATCGTACGTATAACATGATTTCACAAGTTTTCTATGTACTCATGAAATGGCACTAATCAAAAGGAATTGGGGATACGCACAAGAATTGATATAAAAGATTAGGCATAAAAAAATAATGTCTCTAACAGGTTCGATATACATAATAGTGAATAGGAATAAACTAGCCAAATTACACACTAAATATGAGATCCACATAATCAATGGAATATGCATAGGTGATTTGGTCCAACATAATGCCAGTTCAAGGTACAACATAATCAGTTAATTGTAACAAATGGGAATAGTCATAAGCAACTAACTACAATAGTCATAGGCAATTAACCACAATAGTCATGGGCGACTAATCACAATAATTTCTTAATCAATGTCATAGGCAATAGTCTCATAGTTATGATTCATAGTCGTAGGCAATAATTTCATAGGCGACAGTTCATGTCCATAGTCTTAGACAAAGGTCTCATAGTCATAGTCATAGGCGATAGCTTAATAGGCAACAGTTTCATAGTCATAGTCTTAGGCAAAATTCCCATAGTCATAGTCTTAGGCAAAAGTCTCATAGTCATAGTCTTAGGCAAAAGTCTCATAGTCATAGTCTTAGGCAAAAGTCTCATAGTCATAGCCGTAAATCAGATCCAAAGGCACAGATAACTTTCGATTTGACATAAGCACGAATCAAAGATAATTAGCTTGCAAATTGGTATAGTTCTATATTTTGATTCATTACATTCACAGTTCCAATTACACGTTCAAATCTAAGGAATAACCGAACTTACAGTGATTGGTTTAGAAAAGGATAATAAGATAGCGTTGCGGTGATTTTCTATGATTCGCGTGACGTTGCTCGAAGCCGTTGAATTAGCCTTTGCTTCCCTTCTTGAAGCTTTAACTTGATTTGAACCTCCAAATTGAAGAAGAACTATAACTTGTTTTTTAGTGGTGAATATGATTTATTTTAATGGTGGAGGCTATAATAGAGAGAAACAGCATGTAGACACCTCAAAGAATTTGTGTGGAGAATCCTTAGGTCTTAGGCATTCTTTTATAGGTGTAAAGAGTGTTTTTAAGCCATTAGATCGCCCTAGAAGCCATCTGATCCGTCCAGAATAGGTTAAAATCGCTGTAGTCCAGATCTGGCAAAACAGGCCCAGGTCGACCCCTAGGTCGACCTATGGGAGGGGAGGTCGACACTAAGGTCGACCCCCTGGTCGACCTGGGTCCTGGGCGGGAAATTTTCCGCCCAGCCCGCTTCTGGGTTCTGTTTTGAATTTTGAATTCAGTTTCGAGCGGTTTTATATATTCTGAAACTTCTAAAGGCCATAACTTCTTCATACGGAGTCCGATTTACGCAAACTCGGACTCTATCTCAAGCAGAATTTTGAGACGAACGCAATGGCGCAACCCGTTTCCCTTAATTCTTCATTTAGAATTTATTATACTTTGATTTGTGAAGCTTAATGTTACAGAATTACGGGGTGTTACATTCTCCCCCCCCCCCTTAAAGGATTTCATCCCCGAAATCTTCAAGTTAGGAAGAATGTGTCCTACCATTCAGTCATCCATCTACTCAACCATTCAATCACAGGCATTCATTGTCCTTAAAAAGATTTCTAATGCTTTCATGTTCATATGCATAGTGTGTGTGTGTATGTCCTTATCTAATGCAAAATCAGGCGGTCTACTAATTCAGTTGACCTCCTTGATGCGAATTATGTCAGTGCCATGCGTCCAATATGTATGCAATCCTAACGATACATATCATTTCTATATGAGTGGACAGCCATTCACTCAAATGTAACACATCAAGTTCAATCCATAAACAAATACATATATGCAAATGCAATATGAAAGTGACTGAGCCGATCTAGTGCTCAATGTGTGTGTATGCATCCACGAGCAACCACTTGCATCCACTGAACATAACATGTCTCAAATACATGTTTACATCCATTGGCTTCAACCTAAGGATCAAGGATAGGACCAAGAGGATATACTAAAAAGCTAAAGACTAGCATGCAAATAGATTTTTCAGAAAAAGAGGAATCAAGGATATACCCTCAAAAAAAGGGTAAGATGCGCGTATCTAATCTTCGGTCTTCTAAGTCACATCTTCTTGAGCTTCACTCCACTATACCTTAACTAATTTGACTTCACGATACCAAATGTATATGATTAGAGGTCTCTCTTCTACTTCACGATTCTGAGGGTCTAAAGCTAAAGGTTGCTAGTATTTTTTTACCTCTCTTAAGGTCAGTCTTACTTAGGGTGCCAGCCCCAACCATTTATTTCTCACGCAAACCATCCTATTCGAACTTGACATCCCTTAAGTACAAGCCCCAATGGCCTAAACCAATATCAGACGAGCACCGAAGGGATATCTCCTCCGAATTTGGACGATCTATGTGAGATGATACTAACAAAACAACCAAACAATTGAGCACTTTACCGACTCTGGCTATCCTCGCCAATCTTGCTCCAGAATTATCGTTGATCGCATAACTGGTTTTGCAGTGTCATCTAGATATATGCAGAAGTCTGTCTCGAGTTTAGGGGGGAAACCACTACCCTAATCAAAACATCTTGCGTACTCATGGACTACTCCAACGGATCAAAAATCGTCGATAGATAAATAAAGTGATTCTAGGTAGCTAAGACAAACTGATCCCTTAGGATCGCATGAAATCTCGAGGGTATTCCTGAGGCAACTCGAAAGTTTAACTACCCTCGTTTCACAATTACTAGCTAACCAATCCATGCCTAGAATCATTCCATAGCCCATGAAACCGAAAACATAAGCATTAATATAGTTATTCTCAAATCCTCACAAGTCAAAGATAAATGAGCCGAACCAGCAACTGGATTTGAGACTATAATGGGATCTTCTACTATACAATATCTAAGGTGCAGACACTCAACTATGGAAGCAGATATATACGAATGTGAAGCGCTAAAATCAGAAAGAGTACTAACAGGATGATCAAAGGGAAAGACTCTATCACAGAAATCTTACTGCCTCTCTCTCAAGTCTGCTGGCGGTGAGAGCATGCGCTCGCCTTCCGGAAAATCATGTCCCTTGTTCTTGCCCTTGTCCTCAATTATATGACCCGTTATACCCTAGCAAAGATACTTCCTCTTGTCTTAGGTTTTACTATTTTTTTCCTCCCCTCCTTTGTGAGCCAAGTCCATATCCATGTTTTCTTCATCCTTGTGTTGTGCTCCTTAGCCAAACCCCCGCATTCTCAAATTTTCCACCCTTGTGTAACTTGTTGACATGTATCTCGGAATCTTCCTCCATCGCACAGAGAATCCTACAAAGCTCGAAAGAAAATTACGGCTACAGATGGAACTTAGGCACTTATTTGCCCTTTGACAAGTGTCGTAGTCTCATCATGCCTACGGAATAATGTCGCGATGAGGTTACCTCCCAGAAAGCCAGGAGCCCCGGAGACTCAGGAAATAAGGAAACAAGGACTCAAACAGAGGATCAAAAGATAGTGCATATGGATTTGGGGAATATGCCTTTAAAAAAAAACTTTTCTTTTGAAAATGCTTCTTTTAAAACCATTTTGAAATAATTTTTCAAATCTTTTTATCTGATCCGGTAACCTTCAGCTCTGATACCAAGTGAAACACCCCACCTCCGTTAAGGTCACTCATAAAGGGAATGTCTTAAATTCGGTGGAGCATTATAGGTAAAAGATGCAGATAAATTACAAGACAGACAATTAAAGCAGCGGCAAATAAATAAAACTTTATTTCATTGATAAACAGCTTGTACAAAGATTGTTTTACAATACCAAAGTATCTTGTCTTGCTTAAAAAAATAAAGAAGCATAAAATGATTTCCCCAAATAAAGCATGAGCCAGCCATAGCAGTAGAAGAGAGAGTCCAAGGCAACACGTCAAAGAGTCTTCAAGCTTGGAAAGAGTAATGGTCCTGAGCTATTCCCTCCCTGACTACGGGGGGGGGGGGGGGGGGATGGAAGAAAAGAGGCAAAAGCAAACTAGGTCAGACATAAAGTCTGGTAAGTCCAGTGATTCTTAGTATTTAAACGAGGAAAAGGGTTATGATATGAATAAACTAAATATAAGACTAAACCATAGTAACAAGATAATATGGGATAAGCATGGGATATGGCAAGATAAACTGAATGTACCGATAAACTGAATGTACTGATAAACGGAATGCACTTCTACTCCTTCTCTGCTTCGCAACTACCCTGTTTATACTGATTCCTATATCTCTGCACTACCTAACTGGTGTCCAAACTAGTAATCTATGATCATATGATAACGTGATCCCAATCCCCGTATTTGCAGTTGCCTTCAAGTGTGCTTCTATTATGGGGATTCCGTTTATTACCAAGATCTAATCTAGGGCTTACTATCAAGTGCTTACTAGATTCAACCAGGGTTTACGCTACCTAGGGCCACTGGGGTTTATGCTACCTATTGAACCCTTCCCGGATTCAGGGTTTACGCGACCTAGGTCCAACTAGGGATTATGCTACCTACTTGTATTAATTTTCCATGTGTCTGTGTCAGTCGGCCCTCTCTTGCATGTAGATACTCTGTACTGGCCCCACCATAAGGTGTATCAAGCCTTATGATAGCGACCCGACATGATTCAAGATGCACAGTGTATAACTACTGGTACCCAGTGCCTGCTTTTTCCCACTCCGGAGTACGTGCATGCCCGTAAACCGTCGGAACCTACACTGACGTACCTCCTGCCGTTATCTTTGACCGCTTATAATCAGCCCAGTAATCGTGCCCCACCCTAGCTAGTTTCAGGGTACCATGATACATCTATGTGGGTTACTGCTGAAATGGGTCCCCATTACTAGGGTTTCCTGCTGGTTAAGTTTGTGGGCCTATATATACAAATATTACCCACCTATACGAGATGTACTTAACCCTCCCACCGATTCTAGCATGTTTTCTTAACGGTTAAGTTTGTGGGCCTATATGTACTAATATTACCCACCTACACGAGATGTTCTTAACCCTCCCATCGATCCAAGCATGTTTATATAATGGTTAAGTTTTGTGGGCCTATATTTACTAATATTACCCACCTACCCGACGTGTACTTAACCTCCTACTCGTCAAATCGTGTTGGTTAAGTGGTTCTTATTAACTTAACCTTTCTTGCTTATCACATTGGATTAGTTAAGTGTGATTTATTAACTTAACCATGTTCATTCATTAGGTTATATTTGTTAAGTATTTCCCATTTAACTTAACCCCATTCGCTCGTCAAGTTATATTGGTCAAGTGTCCTTACTCAATTCAAGTTGACTTAACCCATCCACCCGTCACGTCATGTTGGTTAAGTGTTTCCTTCTGGTGTTGACTTGACCCTACATTAAATCATGTATATTGGTTAAGTGTTGTTCTCGTGTTAACTTAACCCTTCCCATACATCATGTTATATAGTTGGTTAAGTGTTTTCCTCTTGTATTACTTAACCCCACCACATGTCATTATATATTTTGGTTAAGTGTAAATTTAGTTAACTTAACCCTATCATATGCTTAATTAACATGTTACAACGGTTAAGTGTTCTAAATTTACTTAACCTCACCCACTTGTCTAATTAACATGTTATTACGGTTAAGTGTTTTCCCTAATTACTTAACCTCACCATTTCTAGCTTGATTTATTCCTGAGCCTTAATTAATTAACTAAGTAAAGCACCAACCACTCACATTAGACAGATATTGTTGTCGTTACTGGATGTGTCGGTCGGTTACGGGCAGGTTTACACCACAACTCAGTCTAACCTCGGGTCTTTCTGGGCTTGATGCACTAACCACCCACATTAGACAGGTATTGTTGTGGTCACTGGATGTGCCGGTCAGTTCCGGGCAGTTTTACACCACAACTCAGTCTAACCTCGGGTTAGGCATATTCGTTTTTACTAAATTTACATATTTACTATTTACGTAAATTTTTCCGTAAACCAATTTAGCCTAAATCATATTCAACTGTCATGCAAGTTAACATACTTATATCCTATGCCCGAAACTTGATTTACCAATCAATTAACCCAACTTGCAATTTATACTAATTTAGATTTAATATTACCCTTTTTCAATTCATGCCCAATCTAGATTAATATTCCAATTTACGGTTCATGTCAAAACTAGATTTAATATTCTAGTTTACCATTTATGTCCAAAACTTGGTTTACACGCCAATTACACACTTTGCGGCCAATTAAATTTATCAATTTAAGCCCAAATCTAATATGCATGTAAATTCATTCACTATTATAGGAAATTTAGATTATGCCAACATATTTATTATGCCAAATTAACTTAATTAAGCTAGCCCAATCCCCACATCATAATCGTACATATAACATGATTTCACAAGTATTCTATGTACTCATGAAATGACACTAATCAAAAGGAATAGGGGATAAGCACAAGAATTTATATAAAAGATTAGGCATACAAAAATAATGTCTTTAACAGGTTCGATATGCATAATAATGAATAGGAATAAACTAGCCAAGTTACACACTAAATATGAGATCCACATAATCAAGGGAATATGCATAGGTGATTTGGTCCAACATAATGCCAATTCTAGGTACAACATGATCGGTTAATTGTAAAAAATGGGAATAGTCATAAGCAACTAACTACAATAGTCATAGGCAATTAACCACAGAAGTCATGGGCGACTAATCACAATAATATCTTAATCAATGTCATAGCCAATAGTCTCATAGTTATGATTCATAGTCGTAGGCAATAATTTCATATGCGACAGTTCATGGCCATAGTCTTAGACAAAGGTCTCATAGTCATAGTCATAGGCAATAGCTTCATAGGCAACAGTTTCATAGTCACGGTCTTAGGCAAAAGTCCCATAGTCATAGTCTTAGACAAAAGTCTCATAGTCATAGTCTTAGGCAAAAGTCTCATAGTCATAGTCTTAGGCAAAAGTCTCATAGTCATAGTCGTAAATCAGATCCAAAGGCATAGATAACTTTTGATTTGGTATCATAGTCATAGTCGTAACCCACATAGATGTATCGTGGTACCTTGAAACTAGGCAGGGTGGGGCACGATTACTGGGCTGAATTATAAGCGGTCAAAACATTGGCGGTTGGTGGGCCAGTGTAGGTTCCGGCGGAGTATGGGCGTGCACGTACTCCGAAGTGGAAAAATCAGGCACTCGGCATCAGCAGTGTAAACTGTGCATCTTGAATCGTGTCGGGTTGCCACCAGAGGGACTGATACACCCCATGGTGGGACCAGCACAGGTGACTACAATCAAGCGGGGCCGAAGGACACAAGATATGAATACATGTTAGTAGGAGCCGATCATTAAGGGGATCTTTGTTGTAAACACGTCGGCTGGTTGAACCAATGATTAAGTAGGTGCAGATACTATAGTAATGGGTGCGATCACACGTCCCTCTTATCTTATATTAGGGTATTGTCCTATGTTCTGTTATCACTGACATGATCCCTTTTCTTGTTTAAATACTAGTAACCACTGAACTTACCAGACTTATTGTCTGACCCGTTTTCTTTCGTCTTCTTTTCTTCCGTTCCCCCCCTCAGGTCTACAGGGAGGAAATACTCCAGCTTAATCAGACTCTTTACAAGCTTCAAGAAAGTAGATGTATGACTTGGACTCTTGCATTTGCTATGGCTTTTGGATATGATCCTTGGGGATTTATGCATTTTTACTTTGGTTTATGCTTCTTTATTTAATAATCAAGACAGAGATTATGTTGTAATGTTTTGGAAGTTATTTTGAGACAATTTGATGTAATGCTTTTGTATTAAACCACGTATGCAATAAATGTTTGATTTTCCACTGCTTATATTTATCTGTCTTGTAAATTTTTCTATGTCTTGTACCTATAACCCTCTACCAAAGTTAAGGCATTCCCTTTGTGAGTGACCTTAATGGAGGTGGGGTGTTTCACTTGGTATCAGAGCAAAAGGTTTACCAGATCTGATAAGAGTTTTTGAAAACTATTTTTCAAAAAGAAATATAAAGAAGCATTTTACAATGAAAAAGTGTTGTTTTAAATTTAGAAAGGCATAATCCCCAAAGCCATATGCACTATCTTTCTATCCTTCGTTTTGAATCTTTTCTTTTTCGTTTCAGCATGTCTGGGAATCTTAACCTTCCAAAGGGTGTGCCAATACCTGGCTGGTTCAGGAGGTACTTAGAGGCTAGGGCCAACGACGCAGGCCCAGCAGATATTCCTCCTCCAGCTGCAGCGGTTCCTCCTCCTTCTTCTCCTCCTCCTCCTCATGCAAATGCTTTCTCAAAGATCTGTAGAGATTTTAGGGCCATGGGTGGAAAGGATTTCAAGGGAACTGAATCATTCGTAGAAGCGAGGAACTGGATCAAAGAAACTGAGGATCTGTTCGTTATCTTCGAGGTGGACGATAGGCAGAAGGTATAGTTGGCAGTATGGTTGCTCAAAGACGAAGCTTCCTATTGGTGGGAAGTCACTAACGCTGAAAGACCTGTTGACACATGGATGGATTTCAGGATAAGGTTTGAGATGAAATTCCTCTCACAAGCTGAACGAAGTTTACAACTGGAAAAGTTTTTATCTCTTAAGCAAGGAAGTATGACGGTCAAGGAGTACGTCAATCAATTCAATCAGCTGGCCCGATTTGGACTGGACTTAGTGAATACTCCTCATAAGAAGGCTCTCCGTTTTGTCAAGGTATTGAATGAGCCACTTCACAGCTTGGCTATGGCCCATATACCTATGGGGGCAACTTACGAGAGGTTAGTGGATATGGCACTCTTACATGAGGAAGACAAGGGCAAGAATGAGGCAAAAGCAGAAGTGCCTCAAGATAAGAAGGGAGAGAAAGGAGCTCAGTAAGTAAATCAAAGAGCTGCTTGAAAAGGGGTTCATAAGACGGAGTATTTCTGAATGGGGTGCTCCGGTAGTATTCGCAACCAAAGCTGATGGTTCGCTTCGCCTGTGCATTGATTATAGGGAGCTAAACAAGCTGACCAAGAAGAATAAACACCCACTCCCAAGAATAAATGATTTGTTCGATCAGCTTGTAGGTGCATCGGTTTTCTCCCAATTAGATTTAGCTACCGGGTTTCATTAGCTAAGAGTGGCTGAAGACAACATTGATAAGACCGCGTTCAGAACTCCCGATGGTTTCTTCGAATGGCTTGTCATGCCTTTCGGCTTAACAAACGCACCCGCTTACATCGTGGATTTAATGAGCAGGGTGTTCCGAGAGTTCCTCAATAAGTTTGTGGTGGTCTTCGTAGATGATATTTTGATCTTCTCAAAGAATGAGGAAGAGCATGCTTAGCGTCTAAAGGAAGTCATGGATACTCTCCGTGCATACCAGTTGAAGGCGAAATTCTCCAAATGCCATTTCTGGAGAGAAGAAGTTAGGTTCCTTGGGCACGTGGTGTCCAAAGAGGGGATAGCTGTGGACCCCGCGAAAGTGGTTGCTGTGCAAGATTGGAAGGTTCCTCGAAACGCAACCGAAGTCCAAAGCTTTCTCGGGCTAGCAGGCTTTTATCGAAAGTTCATCAAAGATTTTGCAAAAATCTCAGCTCCACTAACAAGATTGACAAAGAAGAACCTAGCTTTCAATTGGGATTTGGATTGCGATATTGCTTTCCAACGTTTGAAAAGGGCTATAACAACAGCCCCAGTTCTGACATTGCCTGATGGAAGCAAGATGTTTATAGTATACACCGATGGATGCGGAACGGGACTAGGCACTGTTCTGATGCAAGAAGGGAAGGTAGTGGCTTATGGGGGAAGGCAGTTGAAAGAACATGAGAAAAACTACCCAACCCACGACCTAGAATTGGCAGCCATCGTTTTTGCGCTTAAGTCTTGGCGCCACTATCTCCTAGGTGAGAAATTTGAACTGTATATTGACCATAAATCATTGAAATACCTATTCTCGCAGAAGGATCTCAATTTGAGGCAGCAAAGATGGATGGAGTTTCTTGCCTCGTACGATTTTGAGATTTCCTACACTCCTGGCAAGGGCAGTGCAATAGCTGACGCCTTGAGTAGAAAGAAGTTGGCCTTAAGCCTTCTCTTTGTGGAAAGGCAAAGCTTGGAGTTCATAGCAAGCATTAACTTCAGACCCTCCACTGACTTTGTACCTGGCTTTCTAGCAACGTTAGAAGTGCGACCAACTCTATTAGACTCAATCGGAGCCGCGCAAAGAGAAGACCCTCAGCTAGCTGAAGTGATGGACAAGTTAATTAGGGGTGAGACTTCCAGTCACCTTAATAGATACTCCTTTGATGCCAAGGGCTGGTTGAGACGAGATGGAAGACTATGTGTCCCACAAGCAAGGGGCTTGGTAAAGGCGGTTCTGGAAGAGGGACACCGTTCCAAGCTGACCATACACCCAGGCAGAGACAAAATGTATAAAGACATCAAAAGGGTTTTCTTTTGGAATGGCATGAAGAAAGACGTAGCTGAATGTGTTTCTAAGTGTCTAATATGCTAACAAGTCAAAGCGGAGCAGAAGAAGCCTGGTGGTCTGCTTCATCCTCTAGAGGTCCCACAGTGGAAATGGGATAGCATCTCGATGGACTTTATAGATGGGTTACCTAGGTTAAGAAGGGGCAATACTAGCATTTGGGTTATAGTGGGCAGGCTCACAAAAAGCGCCCACTTTATACCTGTCAAGATTAGAAGGACTACCTCATCTCTAGCATTCATATATCTTAAGGAGATAGTTCGACTCCATGGGATACCCTCCAGCATAGTGAGTGATCGAGACCCTATCTTCACGAGCGAGTTTTGGAAGAGTTTACAAGAGGCTGTAGGCACACAGTTATGCTTAAGCACGACCTATCACCCTCAAACCGATGGCCAAACGGAAAGAGTCAACAGAGTATTAGAAGACCTCTTGAGGTTATGCATTATTGACTTCGGAGGTACATGGGAGGATCATCTACCTTTGGTGGAATTCGCTTACAACAATAGCTACCAAGCCACCATAGGCATGGCACCTTTTGAAGCTTTATATGGAAGACCGTGCAAGTCACCAACTTGCTGGTAGGAGTCAACAGACAAGCTCATACTTGGACCAGACATGATTAGGGAGAATTCAGAGAAAGTAGACTTGATACGAAGAAGAATGAAGACTGCCCAAGATAGACAGAAGTCCTACGCAGACAAAAGAAGAACTTACCTTGAGTTCGAAGTTGGAGACAAGGTGTTCCTTAAAGTATCTCCTTTGAGGAACGTCGTTCTCTTTGGATCCACAGGAAAGCTAGCACCAAGATTTGTAGGACTGTTCCCTATCATCGAGAAAATTTGGAAGATGGCTTATAGGGTACAGCTGCCCGAAAGATATGTCGAGATTCATAATGTCTTTCATGTCTCTCACCTGCAGAAATGCTTACACGAGTCTGCGGAAGTGGTAGAGCCAAGTATGCTAGAAGAAGTTGAAGTTGAACGAGAAGCAACGGTGAGGAGAGTTCCAACCCGTATCTTGGGAACATAGGTCAAAAAGCTATGCAACCGTGAAGTTAAGCTCGTCAAGGTTCAATGGAGCGACGCCGAGGAAGACGCGACTCGGGAAACTGAGGAAAGAATACGCGCAACCTACCCTTTTCTTTTTGAGGGTACGTCTTTAATCTCTTTTTCCTCAAGTTTATACTCGTATCTATCTTTTTAGGTATATCTCCTCGATCCTATCCTTTATCCTTAGGTAGGAACCCATTTGGATGTAAACATGTAATTGAAACATGTTATGATTGATGGTTCCAAGTGGTTGCAAATGGTTGCTAGTGGACGCATATACACACACATTAGGTATTAGATCGGCTCAGTCACTTCCATATTGCATATGCATATATGTATTGGTTAATGGATTAAAACTTGATGTGTTATCATATGGACGTTGCATTTGTATGAATGATTGTGCACTCATGTAAGAAATTTTGAGTAGGAAAAATTGCATTCATAATGGACTCATGGCACTGACATAATTTGCATTAAGGAGGTCAACTGAATCAGCAGACCGCCTGATTTTTGCATTAGATAAGGACATATACACACACAATGCATATGTTCATGAAGCATAAGAAATCTTTTAAGGACAACAGACGCCTGTGTTTGATGGTTGAGTAGATGGGTGTTTGGATGGTAGGATATAAGTTCTTCTCGACTTGAAGATTGCGGGGACGAAATCCTAAAAGGAGGGGAGAATGTAACACCCCGTATTTTCTATTAACGTTATAATAATGAATCCTAGAATACTTAATTTAAATGTAAGAATTAAGGGAAACGAGTTACGCCATTGTGTTTATCTCGGAATTCTGGTTGAGGTAGAGTCCGAGTTTGCGTAAATTGGACTTCGTATGAAGAAGTTATGGCTGTTAGAAGTTTCCAGAGAATTCAAATAAATTCAAACAGTTCGAAAACGAGTTCAAAATTGAAACAGAAGTCAGAAGCGGGCTGGGCGGGAAAATTCCCACCTAGGTAGGTCGACCAGAGGGTCGCGACCTCCGCCCTAGAGGTCGACCTTAGGCTCGACCTGGGGGTCGACCTGGCCCCCGGCCAGATCTGAAATTTGAACGATTGCTAACTCGCTGCTGAGTCACTAGGGTTTCTGGATGGTCTTGATCAGGTCTGAGAGGCTGTGATTAACCCTAGGTTCATCCGACGGCTATAATCTAACTGAAATTCTATATAAACAACTCAATGTCTAACATAAAAACACACAGAAAAATAATCCTAGAACTGAAATGCCGTCAGTAGAAGACTTGGAGTAGCCGTCACCATTTCCAATTCAAAGATGTGTTAAAGAACTTGAATCAAGAATCAAATTAAAACTAGTTTAATTCAACGATCTTCATCAAAGGCGCGCATCTTCAATTTCAGAATTCAGATTTCAGAACATAAGAATTTCTTTTAGTTTGTAAGTTAGTTGTTACGCAGATTTAAACATTCTTTCGATTAAATCATGACATGTTGTAATTAGGGTATAGTATGATGCCTATGTATAAGATTTGATTCTTGTCTATCTTAAAGTATCGTTGTAATTAATCATGTCTATATGCTTGTGGCGATGAACATATTGTATATTTCATTTCTATATGCTTATGGCGTTGAACATGTTGTATATTTAATGTCTATAGGCTTGGGTGATGTACAACATTGTATGTTATTACGATTGAGTAAAGAACTTATTATGCCAACAAAATGGTGAAACATGTCATGTTGTAATTTGATGGTTATTTGCAAGTCTAGGATCTAAATCACATGCTTACATGCAGATTAACATTCATGAATAGTTAGAACCATGTCAAGTTGAATCTATTTATGTTGTAAAAAGTTGGAATTGCAATCCTCTTATGTTTAACACGCATAAGTTATCATGCTAATTTGCAATTTAAAAATGGTTAGTGTAACGACCCAGAAAATATGAACCAATTTAAAATTTTTAAATTGGCTAAAATAATGGATTTTAAATATTTAAAATAAATATTTTAAATAATGGCGATGAAAACTGAGTTTGAATCGACAATTGAAAATGAATATAATAGATTATAATTATAAACAAGGCTTGAAAAGGCGCTGCAGTTTCAATAATTGAATTCAAACTTTGTCGGACTGTACCGGGTGCAAAACAATACGGATTCTAGTGAAACCAAAAATATTTAAATCTGTTAGTGAATACCTTTCTAACGAATCTGAAGAATTAAATTTTCATAGCGGAAAGCAAAAGTTATGGCCGAATGAAATTTCAGAGAGGTCGCTATGGAATTTATATAGCCCGTGAAATTGGCCATTTTAAATACGACCTCGGAATTCGACGAAACAACTTTTGTTGGATCCGGAATGTGAAGTTATTGCTAGGTTTCAAATTTCATAATTTTTGAAACTAATATGTGAGCGTGGCAAAGGAAAATGTGTTTTGGTCAATTATAGTTAAATTGGATCGACCAGAAATGGGCCATTTTTCAAACGGTCTCAGAATTCGACGAAACTAGTTTTGTTGGAACCGTATCGTCAAAACATAGCTAGATTTATTTTTCTAGAATTTTTCGAATCAGTTTGTGGCCCTGGCAAATTGAAATGTACGTTTAAATCAAACATTAAATGTTTATATTTTAATTTGAAGGAAAACTGACTGAAACAGTCAAATTGGCCAACGAGACATATTCAATTGTGTCCGGGATGGGGGTAAAACGCTAGGGACGACAGTCGTTGGGTTTGATTTCGAGTTGGTGGAAGAAAACCCTAATTTTCGAATAAATATATATATCGACCAATAAGAAAATTCTTTCATAAAAAAAAATTAAAAAAAAAATGAACCCCCCTCCCCCCGTTAAACACGATCGACGGCGAAGGAAGCCTCCTTCTTCCTGGCCAAAATCCGGTCGATCCATTCATTGGTGACCCCTACCCAGTTCAACTTTTTGAAGATCTCGTCCTCCCCTTCGCATCCATACCAGTGGCGCCTCCTACCATCGCCTGTACGACGAGATCCATCACCTCAAACTTCCGGCGTTCGAGCGCCGCCTGAGCCTCCACCGCCGCCGCGAGTTGGCCAACCCCCACCTCGATTGGAGCGCCTCTCCGTCCCCTACCTGGTGGCGCAACCCGATCGCCAGTTCACTGCACGGATTTCCAGAAATTAGCAAACCTAATTTTGAATAGTTCGGGTAATATACGGCTGTTATTATTTAAACCTGTTTTAACACTTTAAAGTGTTGCAAATTTCGTCCATCTTTGAAAAATCATATCTTTTTCATGTGTTAACGAAATTCGATGAAACAGGAAACATCGTGACCGTGTGGACGCCTTCTACATTTTAGAAGAGACCGCATATTTTTCTGAGCCTTCTGCTATTTTTGGTGGAGTGGAACCCAATGTGAGATTTCTGATTTAAAAACAATATGGGAAACGACGATGTATAAATTATATAGTCAATATATGAGTTATATAAGCGTTGTACACCTCTTGTATAAGCGTTGTATAAGTTGTACGTTCGATGTATAAGTTATATATGCGTTGTAAAAATTATATATATGTGTTGAGATAAAATTGTATTACTATATATATATATATATATATATATATATATATATATATATATATATATATATATATATATATATATATATATATACGCCCCTCGTCCACAAACCATGGACGATATTTATTGATTGTGATTGGTGTGAAAATTGATTGGTAGCGAATGGTTGTTTGGGATTGTTTGTGGTTGATATTGATTGATTGTGGTTGAAAAATACCCATTTGTGGTTGAGAAATATTTGGTTGAAACCACATAGGATTAGTTTGTGGAAATGAAATAAATATATACATGCCGCCTGCGTGCGAACTAGATGCATGATCTCCATTGTCAAAAACCACGAGGTTTTAAGGTAGAGCGAGGAGTCGTACTAGGGACGGTCCCGGTTTTAACTACCCTGCCGCTATGCTGCCGAAATTTTGAATAATATTCATGTGTTTGAATTATTTTCATTTGCTAAAACTATATTTATTCGTTGTATAGAAAACCTTCATGTGTTGAATCGATATTCGTTCGTTGATTAGAAATTCATGTGTTGAATGGTCTTCGTGTTTTAATTATAAAAATCACATTTTTTATCTATATATAGAAACTATAGAAAACCTTCATGTGTTGAATCGATATTCATTCATTGATTAGAAATTCATGTGTTGAATGGTCTTCGTGTTTTAATTATAAAAATCACATTTTTTATCTATATATAGAAACTATAGAAAACCTTCATGTGTTGAATCGATATTCATTCGTTGATTAGAAATTCATATGTTGAATGGTCTTCGTGTTTTAATTATAAAAATCACATTTTATCTATATATAGAAACTATAGAAAACCTTCATGTGTTGAATCGATATTCATTCATTGAATTGAAATTCATGTGTTGAATGGTATTCACATTTTGAAATAAATTGTTTTATAGTAAAAATCACCTTTTTATCATCTATACAAACTATGTAAATTGACCTTGTTTTAAAATAAATTGTTTTACAAAAAAAAATCCCATTTTTATTATATACATGAATCGTTGAAATGTGAAGTGTTAAAAATAGCAACTCGTTCAAATAAATATGCATGAGTTGAAATATTCATTAATTAGCTAATGATGTGATTTTTACCTGTGCATGCAACGTTAAAATGAATGGTGTTTTTAAACCAAATGGAATCAAACATGAAGTTGAATGGAAAATGATAAATGATAAGAACTGTATATATGTACATGCATATTTATTGAACAGGTTATAGCAAAGAGGCTAGAGAAGAGGAATAAAATTTTGTGCCCGACAAATAGGTACACATTTACTGTTTTGTTTGGGTGATGATTTCATGAGCCTGTTGGCTAGCCGCTTGGCTTTTTCTTTTTCTTTTTGACATGAGACGCCCGTGTGGCTATTTGGGAATTTTCCTAGTCCCTCCAGTACAAAGGAGGTTATGGCGAAATTTTCCAAAATTTAAAGGAATTAGTGAAATATTTGAAGTAAAAACGATATTGAAATTGTTGAATGAATTATATTTATATAAATATATAAATAAAATTAAAACGAAACGTGGCCTTGCAGTTCGTGATTTGAAACCGTGATTTCAAACGACTATACCAGGAGATCCGACCATCGGATTTTCCTGAAATCGCAACCGTTGGGTTCGCCTTGGAAAAATCTTTCCAACGGCACCAACTTTGTAAAAATCCAACGGTTGGATTGTCTGGAATGTTTAATTCAAATCTAAAGAAAAACAGCGCCAGAAACGATTATATTTATTTATATTTATAAATATAATTATATTTAATCGAATAACGACGCTGTAGTTCGTATTTTGAAATCGAAACTTCAAACGATTGTACCGGGAGATCCGACCGTCAGATTTTCCCGAAACTGGAACCTTGGATTCGTTTTGAAAAGACCTTTCTAATGATGTAAATTTTATGAAGATCCAACGGTTAGATTTTCAGATATGTGTAAATCAAATCTGAAGAAAAACAGCGCCACGGCCGCGCTATGGCCCGAAGCGTCGTTTTGAATAAATAGGCTATTTTAAAATAAATAAAAATAGCGATAAATCGTTATAAAATATTATAAACGTTATGGAATGGATATAAACTGAATTTGCTCGATTTATGTGGTGTTTGATGGTTGAATGTGTTTGGTGTGAAAATTACATTAAAGAACAAAATTGGTGTTGTTGAATGATTTAACCATTGAAATAAATTGATTTGAAATTCTAAATATACGTGAATTATTTGAAAAGGCCGAGTTAATTCTCATTTCAAATAATTGACCGACGATTGAAAGTCGAAGATGAAGACGGTGGTCGAAGTCCGGAGATCTTCACCTCGTTTGGATGGTAACCGAGGTCCTGATTGGGAGGCATCCCGAAATATGGATAATGAGTGGTGATCGTCCAGACGTACGTGGTGATCAATGGGTTTGCGAGGTATTTAGTGCCTCCGGTTTCGTTCAGACCCAGAACGGACTTGTAAATGGACTGTGTGTCTGACATTGGATTTTATTCTGTGTTGATTGATCCCTATTAAATATACATCTGTTTGGCGGCGGAGAATTTATTCTTTTGCTTAACGCCCTTCTCTGAAATGCACGAGCTCAAAGGTTGTATATCGATGGACATCAGTCACATGGCATGAATTGTCTGTGTGACATGCTAAGATGTAGTGATCAGGGCTTCTGTTGAAAAGCAAAGTCTTGTGGTGATGACCAAAGCACCGCCAGTGTGGCGTAGCTTTGTGTGTAACGTGAAATCGCGAGCCTCACACCCCGGTATGAACCAGAAACGGGAGCAGGACCTCAGGGGGGACATGCGTTTTTTTTCTAGCTAGGGTGGTGTCAGTGACCTACCAGCCCTGACATTTATATACTTTTCACCTATGTGGTTGTTGCTGTTGCGAGGCGCCTCGTTTTGATCGGACGATCCGGGTCCGATGGAGTCATTCGTTGGCTCATTTACACCCCAAAGGGTGGAGAAACGCATTGTTCATGCATTATAATCCAATCGTGTGGACCGGCCCTGACGATCCAAGGTATGGTTACGGCTGTGCCTGAGGGGCGGGCTAGAGCGTCTCGAATTCGGTAAGGACTATCTTTTGCCTTGGTTCAGGACGGAAATCCAATTTCCAAATACGACATCGTGTGGTTTTGATTGTATATATATATATATATATATATATATATATATATGGTGACATGATATATGGTACCCATGCCGTCTATGATTGATAGTTATGATTGAAATCGTTTTTGAAACATATAAACACTAGTAATAATATCAAATGTTTGATTTTATTCGTATCAATCATACTTTGGCCATTATAAGGTAAAACTCTATCCTCCGGTTTGCGTTGCATTGTGTGATGGGATCTGAGTCTTATAATGGCTTCATTTTTACAAAAAGCATTGCGATGTTTAAAAGAAAGAATTGTTTTTAAAGCACTGGCAATCCAATGGAGTAAACCCGTTCCACGAAAGTGGCGTGGTCCTGTGATTGACCATATTATATATGTGTTGAGTAGATTTCTCATACCAGTCCCATGACTGACTCGTAGTTTGTTTCACTTTCAAACTCAGGTGCCCCTTTTTCTACACGGAAGCCTTGTATTCAGGTTTAGCTGGTTCTTTCTGGATAGCTGGAGCTGAAGATGGGTTCTATCATTTATCTCTTTTTATGCTGTTCAGCTCCTATTTTACATATTTTGTTTGTTTTCCGCTGTAGACATTTATGTATAGCTGAACTGTATTTTTGCTAAGTATGATCTTGTATACTGTGTAACTCTGATGACTACTTTTATCCAGTATATTGTTTTGTTCATTATCTGGTGTATTTATTTAATTCTATTCTGCTATTATCTGTTTCTGTGTTATATTCCACGGATTACCCTTGCCACCGTCAGTACGGGGTTTGGCGACGTCTCAGTTAGAGTCACTTTCTTATGTTCTGACATACATAAGTTAGTATGTTAAATTGTGGTTTAAAAATCTTGTTTATGTGTTAAACCTTCATGTTAGACCCATGTCAAGTTTACATGACCTAGTCACAAGTTCACCTTGACTTGTTTAGTTGAGATAATGATATATCTATGCCAAGTTACATGTGACAAGTTTAATGTATGCTATTTTATGTTTATGTCATGTTCCTTGATTATTACCCTTTATGTTTACGGGTTTGGGCTAATTTGTTAGCCCAACATTTTATGAAATTCATACGTACGATCTACGGGGATAACGATGGGGAAACATGAAAATTCATGGCATAGGTTTGTTAATAAAATGGTATATTTGATATACCATTTATTGTGAGCAATATTTGAAGAGGTAATTATGGCATGAGTAAATTAAAATTAATTTACATAAAGAAATTTGACATATATAGAAAAATATGAATTTAAAAAAAGACGAATATGCCTAACCCGAGGTTAGACTGATTTGTGGTGTAAATCTGCCCAAAACCGACCGACATATCCAGTGACCACAACAAGACTTGTCTAATGTTGGTGGTTAGTGCATCAGGCCCAAAAAGAACCCGAGGTTAGACTGAGTTATGGTGTAAATCTGCCCGGAACCGACCGTCACATCTAGTGACCACAACAAGACCTGTTTAATGTGAGTGGTTGGTGCTTTAATAAATTAAAGCTAAGTCGGGATTGGTAGGGTTAAGTAAATTAGGAAAACACTTAACCGATTCAACATGTTAACTAAAACGAATGGGCCGGGTTAGGTAAACTTGGACACTTAACCAAATAAACATGTTGATTAGAAAACCCTAGTAATGGGGACCCATTTCAGCAGTAACCCACATAGATGTATCATGGTACCCTGAAACTAGGCAGGGTAGGGCACGATTACTGGGCTGAATTATAAGCGGTCAAAACGTCGGCGGATGGTGGGCCAGTGTAGGTTCCGGCGTAGTATGGGCGTTCACGTACTTCGGATTGGAAAAATCAGGCACTGGGCATCAGTAGTGTACACTATGCATCTTGAATCGTGTCGGGTTGCCACCAGAGGGACTGATACACCCCATGGTGGGACCAGCACAGATGATTACAATCAAGCGGGGCCGAAGGACATAGGACATGAATACATGCGAGTAGGAGCCGATCATTAAAGGGATCGTTTGTTGTAAACACGTGGGCTGGTTGAACCAATGGTTCAGTAGGTGCAGAGACTATAGTAATGGGTTCGATCACACGTCCCTCTTATCTTTTATTAGGGTATTGTCCTATGTTCTGTTATCACTGTCATGATCCCTTTTCTTGTTTAAATACTAGTAACCACTGAACTTACCAGACTAATTGTCTGACCCATTTTCTTTCGTCTTCTTTTCTTCCGTTCCCCCTCCAGGTCCATAGGGAGGAAATACTCTAGCTTAATCAGACTCTTTACAAGCTTCAAGAAAGTAGACGTATGACTTGGACTCTCTTGCATTTGCTATGGCTTTTGGATATGATCCTTGGGGATTTATGCATTTTTACTTTTGTTTTATGCTTCTTTATTTAATAATCAAGACAGAGATTATGTTGTAATGTTTTGGAAGTTATTTTGAGACAATTTGATGTAATGCTTTTGTATTAAACCACGTATGCAATAAATGTTTGATTTTCCGCTGCTTATATTTATCTGTATTGTAAATTTTTCTGTGTCTTGTACCTATAACCCTCCACCAAAGTTAAGGCATTCCCTTTGTGAGTGACCTTAATGGAGGTGGGGTGTTTCAATATCCACAACACATGATCCCCTTACGGTGATAAATGATTAAGCAACCATAGCATCCATCATCGCATTCAGTCACTCAATGCGTTGGATATACACTAACGCTCAGTTTCAGTGGTACTTGAATCCATGCCACTCGATCGGCCATGACCAAGGTTGTACCAACGTATATGCCCTAAGGTAAAGACCTAACTTGGTTTAGGTGAATGTCGTAAATCTTCCAACGTGAAGATAAGGAGCCCGATGTGGTACAAAATGGACATCACACCCACTACCCCTTCTTCTCGAGTAACCGCTAGAGCTGCATGTATCGATAATCTCTTTGCATACATCACCCGCAACATAGTTTGTTCCCGAAACTACTCTTATGACCTATAACTTGGAATCTTCTTGGTTATGGTTAAATATAGGCGACCAACCGATCATCAAGCTCAATTGATTGTCCATAGCTCTCTCTAGTACGTTCTACTCGATCGTCGTCATTATTCTGCATTCTATGACATCTTCTTCCATCGTCGAAGTCACCATTTCCTTAATAGGATCACCATCGTCAGGTGATGAACCATCGCATCGAAGCATCACTTCGTTGCCTCATGAAAAAGTCATTCATTAAAGAGCCACCATGTCAAAACCACTGGGGAATGAACCATCATATTGCGCTCCTCGAAATTGCATGTCGTTGATGTCAAATTGGCAAATAGTAATAGTAATCAATATCGATCACTTGATAGCAATCGATCACGATTATTTGGATCACCTATTTAATCAAAATTGGTTAAAGACATATCTATGAATAACATTTGAAATTCTTCATGAAATCCAGCTCATCGCCAAGTCCATCCTCCATCTTCAGATTGACCACTTTACTCCAATGTCGCCCCGACTTCTAACCTCTCGCCAAGTTCCAAAGCAACACTATTGTCAAATCCATCCATGCTCTTTGAAGATCCTTCGAGAATTTAACTCGTCCATTCAAGTCTATCATCTATATGCGTTCAATCAAATACAATGACATATGCACTTGATCGATAAGAGCCTCAAATTCTAACGAACGAGATTTCCTGATACTAAATTTCCTACGAACGACGTTTTAAGCTAAACTAAACAAACAATTCACCATGCAACCACTAGTCATACAAATTCCTATAATAGATTACAAACATCCATAGTAACAACAATAAATTAAATGTTACAAATTTATAGCAATCAAAATGAAATAAATGTCCAAGTGACCTAGATCTAGCAGTATGGTCAAAATAACAAACAATAGCGCGTAATAGCCTGAAAACGGGTAAAAATGTGATAACCAGGTTAAAACTACTTAAATCATTTTTTGATCTTTCTATTTATTATTTACTAGGTTCAGTTTTCTTAAATATTACGTTTTATAATTAGGTAACAATTTAAAAAGTCAAATTAGTACTAAGCGATCAAACACAATTCAGTAAGAGATAATATCTCACCTCAACTAAATAAGCCCGAATCAGCTCTAACGCATAAAGCTTGCTAATATGAGTCTATCATGAAGAAAAAACATCTAATTTTGACCTCAAACGCAAAAGTAATAGTAAATAAAAGTTTATGGATTTTCAAACGATTAATCAAATAATATAATTAACTGAACTACATAATTAACCCTAACTATACTACATAGTTATCTTCTACCCTTTGTGCAATACTGATGTGTGCATAGTAGTTTAAGCAAACCCATCGTAACCTAAGTAGAATCCTCAAACCCCTACTTCATTTCTCAATTGAAATCTATCTCTTTACGAGACCTTCACCGCCAAACCCACGTCATCATACTTAGTTTCCCTCCCTAAATTCAGACTAGAGGCAGCCCCTCGTCCAAGCAGGTGACACAATTCGAATCCCTAAGTCATTGCTCCAATGACTGGCATATCTTGGTGTGTTTCACCATGAAAAGCGCGATGGTATCATTGGCTTCTCTACCTTCTTAGGTGGTTAGCATGGTTATTCAAAAATTCGGTCAAGACTGTAATGATTCGATACATAAAATGGGTAGGAATGTGTTTCTCTTGTCGTCCTAGTTCCATTGAACCCGACATTGGGATATCTAGTGGAGATAATTGTTGTATCTTAATTTTTGAAATAAAAATAGGGGAGGCGGCCATTGTTTCTCATCATGCAATACAATAGTGTTTCACAAGGAGAAGAGATGAATGAACAGTGACCTGGCCAATGATATCCTAGGGTTTAGGATAATTTAATATTATTTTATTTTTAATTCATAAATAAGGCCCAAAAACCCACTATCTCCAATCGACATGGACTGCCTGTCATTATCTATGTAAAAAGGTCTTCTGAAAACAATGGAACTTGTTTCGAGACCAAACTCAATCGTATACAGAAGTTAGCCTTTATACTCAAATGTATAGTTACCATTTCTTACAGAATTTGGCATGCGTTTTATTTATACACGATCAAACGGTACATCCGATCGCTATGAAACTTCGTAACAAATCACTACAACGATTCTAGAAAAATATTTTTCATAACAATCCGACACTATTTTCCTAGCACGACAATTTACACATATTTCAAGATCATTTTGACCATCAATTGGTCCGAACTCGAAATATGGTTATTCATATACTTATTCTTCATGTAACAAACAATCTAAACTCATTGGAACTGGTCTGAATCATGGTTCGATCATTTGTGAAAAATCACTTTTTGAAACCATAAATTAATTGGTTAACAATTAATATTTAAATAAAATATTTAACTATCCAATCATTAAAAATTTGGGTTGTTGCATTCTTCCCTATTTAAATAATTTCTTCTCTGAAATCCTCGAGGAAGAGACAACATAACCCAACGCTCTCGAACAAATGACGACACAAGACAAACAATCATTTAGTGCTCTCAAACACAACCATTAAAGTGGTCATAACAAGGGAAATAGACTTGGAATTTGGCATGTAACTAACACTCCCATTTTTAAGTACAACCGGAATCAAGCCTTAGATAGATATAGCTAAGCCAAATACCTAAGTTGTATGCTTATTTTCCAACAAATGGATTATGGGAAATAAGAGTGATAACTCAATAGTTGGAAGATAGTTCAATATAGCATTGCATATTGAATTTCTTTCAAATTCGACAAAATTTGCGAAAAAATTCGGCAGCACCTCTTTTGAGCATCTCGATCTGGAAAGATACAACTCGCCAAATATGGCTCATCCAAACAAAAGAAAACAAAAGCCCAAATATGGCTCAACCTATAAAAAGAAAACAAAAGCCTAAATATGGCTACCCTATGTAAAGCATAAAATCATCAAGAATGCACCAATGGAGAAACCACAACTCTACATCTACTACATACCTCTTTTAAAGCAAGCATAGAATTTAAATGCAAATAAAAGCGGATTAGCATCCAAATAGGAAAACTATGCGTCTGCGTACCTAGGCATGAACTCAACAAAGAGGACTAGACACAATAGTAGAAATTGCAACATGAAAGATAAACATCTTAAATAAATAGAATTTATCTAACATAAGTATGTCAAGTCATGTATAGAATTTATCTCAAATAAATGAACTATACAACAATATGACTATCTGCATGCCTAACAATCATATAAACATAACTAGTCATGTCAAGATCCATAGTAAAAAAAATGCATAGGCAAAATAATAACAATTATAAAAATAACATCCATACGCATGCTAACATGCAGGATACTAGTCTAACTAATAAGATGCATAAAATATTAAAATCAATCCATATATGACTCGACATTTTGGTTGTCATTCCAAAAATAAAGAATATTAATATAGGGTCTCTCGTCAATGAATTTGGTATGACTCGAGCGCTATCATACTATTCCAAATTTATATGCTAACTTATCGATGGAAACCATCGATAATTATTCCCGTGTTCATTTGGGAATCTCAAAAAGTCATAAAGAACCATTCGATTCATCCCATTTTGCAATAACTAGCAAAGTCAGATTCGTTAAGAGATGATTGCTTAACCAACCCCTTCTAATGATGTTAGGAACAAAAAACACCTCTTCTATACGAAACCAAGCACCTCGGTCAACTCCATGCTACATCAAATCAATTTATAGAGCCAATATGAGCACTTCCACTAGTGGGATATTACTCCTAAACCGGTACTTCTTCAACTTGGCACACAAAAACAACTATATTTGCTATACATAAATATAGGAAACTTTATGTTGTAGGAGGTCAAGAATTACAACCGTTGCTGCTAGCAAAGGTTGAGATACCTCTTGGGGAAGAGAAATCTCGGTAATGTGACATCACTAAATAACTCTAAACCCTCTTGCTAATAAATAGTGCCTCCATATCACAAAAGCAAACTCTATCGCCATCAACTCCAAATTGGGAGTCAAATACTTCTTCTCGCACTGTTTCAGTTATTGACTAGAATGCCACAACGTTCCATTTGGAAACACACCACACTTGAACTATCCATGCAACCAGATGAGTACAATCAGCCTCACGTTCCTTCTCAAGAAGAAAATCGACATTCCCGTTGGTCAACATCAAATTCCAAACATTTAGAATCTCACAGGACTTATAGAGACAACCTGCTTGAGACGACGTAACCAAGCGCCTCGCTTCCCTTACCGAAAATTGAAACTCCAACAAACTACCCAAGATTGGTGTTTCCTCAACACCTACAACACCATCGAATTTTGGCTTGTGCTTTCTTTCCATACATTAGGAACGAAAAGAAAATCAAATAGTACAAGTGTAACTCTTCCAAATGATATCTTGGAACATGATCCAAGAAATCAAGTAAACATGGCAAATCGTTGGTTAGCTCGAATGACATAACAAAAAATTCAGAATCAAAACAGTGCATGAGACGCTATAATCAGCACATGCCAACCAACTTCCTGCAATCATTAAAATCCTCTTGGGATTCCTAACCAAAAGAATATCAATAACCAGATCGATACGAACTCGACTCAAATATGTGGCGATCTGGTCATCTAATCGAATATGTCTAGATACTCTCGAGCTATAAGCTCTGGTGATGACTCACTACTAGAGAACAGTCTCATCCTATTATCGTCTAATCATAAGCGACTTGCCTACTGAAGATCGAAGTCTCAGCCCACTACGCTATATCTAATACATCTCACAATTGAAGAGAATGTCGTAGCCCACTATCGTCACTAACAACCTCCTAGTACCACTATATTCTGTATCCTCTTAGCAAGTGAACTAATGGCCTCAAATATTAAGTCCAGTTAAGTTAAACAACCAATAACATGCAAAAAATGGCAAACATGACTTCGAAGAGATTCTATATTTTGACGAACCACGTACACTGCCAAGTTTGGATAATATATGTCGTAGCTCTTCCTACCTGAATGCCTAAAATTAAATGTTTTTGATGCTACATTCATCATAGTATTTAACTTCCGACAACCAAACATGGGATGTCACACACATATATATAATATAACTGAGCCCACTACATGGTAAGTCACAACCAAGAAAAGCAAATTAATTATCACGAGTTCCAATCCCATCCCATCTATCAAACCTCAAGATCAGATGGAATGATGAAATCTCAACATCAAAATAAAAAACATATGAAAATGCCAATAGTGGAAAACATATATCGAGGGGTGATACGTACCCTTCTCTTTCACCGAGGGAGTATTTGACAAAACGGAAACGATGACCAATGTACATGCCTCCACGATTCGTCCTGACAAGAAAAGACAACCTTCAAGATTGGGCGCAAGCTCGAACATTACGAGCTTACTTGATCAATTCTTCCAAGCCAACATTCACTTAGAACGAAATAATCAGCCTTCGGATCGATCACCCAACCCAACTACAGACTTCAGACTTCGGAGTGAAATTAAAGGGAATAAATGTATTTCGATAAGACATCAAATTCAAGCACACATTCCTTCCAGTACATATCGCCCAAACCGACGAATTCCTCATCAAATTCTAGGAAGCCGATTAAAAATCTCTTAAGTGAACTATGAACTGGTCTCTAGCAAATCAATTTCAAGAACTCGAAAAGATAAAGACTCTCGACCAATTTAGGGTCAAATTTAGAGTCCTTTAGGAGTAAACTCGTAATTCATTCAAAATCTTCATCGAACAAATACCTAGGAGAACCCAAACAACCCTTGCACCACAACAATTATTATGTTCCAAGAATGGCTCTCCTTATACAAATGTAAATACCAACATGGCGCGTCATGGTCGACTGGCCGCACTTGAGTGCCATAATGAATTAGATGTATTAGGGCATCCCATATAATGGTTCATACCATTCTTGGAAACATAACCTGTAAATCGAGGCTAGTAGTTCACGATCCTGCCGAATTCTCTGCTCTAAAGATAGAGTGATTAGAAATATTTCTCTTTTGCTCGATCGTCTGAATAAGTGGTAAGGACGATCAATTGCTTATAGAGAAAAATATCCCAACGGAACTCATGTGCAAGACAACCTTGAGAGACGCTAGATTAATATTCTTTATTTTGGAACGGCGGCCAAATTGTCGATTTATATATGGATTAAGTGTAATATTTGATGTATCTTATTGGTTAGGTTAGTATCCTGCATGCTAGGGTAGTTATGGATGTTATTTTCTATAATTTCCATTGTTTTACTTATGTAAGTTGATTGATGATGTTTGCATGTCTATTTATATATAGTATGATTTTTAGGCATGCAGGATAATTGTATCGTTATATGGTCTTTTATTCAAAATAAAATTTCATACATGAATTGGCATGCTTATGTTAGGTAAATTTAATTTATTTAACATGTTTGTTCCCTTGTTGCTTTTTCTACTATTATATCTACTCCTCTTTGTTGAGTACATGCTCAAGTACAGTTTGTGGGAAATCTTATTTGGAATCGTCAATTAGATAATTAACAATCAATATTTAAATATCTAATCATTAAAAATACGGTTTGTTACATTCTTCTCACCTTAAGTATTTCATCCCTAAAATCCTCAAGGATCAAGCATCACAACCCACACTCACGAATAAGTGACGAAAAAACTTTAACTGTCACATAACACTCTTGGCAACAACCGTCGAGCGACTACAACAAACAAAATAGATTTGAAATTTGGCATAGAGCCAAAATTCTCATTCCTTTATACATATACAATTCAATTCAGGATAGATTAAGCCAAGTTAAACACACCAAGTTGTGTACTGATTTTCTAGGCAAATAGATGATGGGAAAATAAAGTTACAACTTACTATTTGGAAGACAATTTAACATAGCATCACATATTGAATTTCTTTCCAAACATGACAAAATTCACTAAAAATTTCGGCAATATCTCCGTTGCATAGCTGAATACAAAAAAACCGCAAATCGCCATGCAAGGCTCATCCAAACAACAGAAAACTAAAGCCTAAAAGTGGCTATCCATGCATGGGGAAAAAATAACTAAAATGCACCAAATGGAAAAAACCACAACTAAATGTCTACTACGTACCTCTTTTTAAGCAAGCTTAGCATTTAGATGCAAATAAAAGTGAGTTAGCATCCAAACAATCAAATCTTGCTTCCTAAAAACCCTTAGCAATAGGTGCCTTTCTCCCACACTCGACCAAGAGGGAGATCGACCTCCTCAATGGGAAGGCGATCAACTGCCAATCGACCCCCTTTTTGGTGAGTTGTTGAACCTCCTTTTGGGTCTCAAAGGGAGATTTGTTTCCCTTACATTGCTATTTTATTAATTGAGTTACTTAATTCTGAATGACTTTCTGTTATTTTTTATTCTTGTCCCTTCATATATACTAATATACATACACAATTTCAAATTTCTAAGGAATATTCCATTATGCTAAAAGTATATTATTTTATTCCTGGTTTATATTCTTACAGTTTGAATTTCAAATCCTATATGTAATCAATTTTCATATAACTTGTTTTATTAATAACTTTTTCATATGAACTCCATTTTTCAACAAATAAAATATAAAAACGGACTTCTTTCCATGAATACAATGGTAATATTTTCATGGCCCAGTTCTCAATTATCCAAAATTCTAACTTTCACCTATTAATTTTTTATTAATTTTTTATTTTTTATTATAAAACTTAATTATTTATGCCTATTTGGGATATATTTTTTGGGGTATTACAAGGGTGGGATCCAAATAACCCTTTGGAATGTTCATCTGGTCGAAGGCGTATTTGACTATGACATTAACAATAGTTCTGATGTCCGCCAGAATTTTAGCAACCATTGACTGCCCATTTTGAGCTGTGATCATTAAAGGGTCGTTGTGAGGATGATGGATCCCCTTCTGAAGTTCCTACAGAGTTGCTACCAGAGTGTGCATATCGGGACGTTTTGGAGGGTGATCAGATGATGACTTTTCTTGAACCGATAATAATTTGTTGAAACGAACTGGGATTTTAATGTTTAAATATGATATTTATTTTGATTTAGTTAGATATTTGTTTATAAATTTGGAATATAGTCTATTTTAATTTGGTTTTAGTTTGAGTTTTGTATGTATAAATTTAAGATTTTAGTATTTGGATCTAAGTTGTTTGATTTTAACTTAAACGTTAGTAATAGGGTAAACAAATTGAACATATTATTATTTAAATTATAAAATTTTCCTTTCCCTTTTTAACCTAAGGATTCATTTTAATTTAATTAGATTCAAATTTGGTTCAGAGATTTAGTTAAATCTGAATTTGGGGTATACCAATTTAATTTGAAACTGAATTTGAAAATATTAATAATTTAAGTAATGTTTTGAAAAAAAAACTTTAAACACTTGTCCCTGTTTGTATAATTCGTTCACCACGTGTGTTAAGGAACTGCCAAGCATAACCATGTGTCCCTTACTTTTCATTGTCCCCCCCCCCCTTTAATTTTCATGGTCCACCATCACCTTGTTAATTTTATTCCATCCACAAAATTTTGTTATTCCTAAAATCAAAGCAAGACTGAGCCTTTAATCAATTCGGAATCCATGGCGACTCACCTGAAATAGCCTCATCCTCTTCCTTTAACTCTCGCAAGCCGACACCTCCTCAACCGTGCGTTGCCTTATAGCCATACCCAGCAGCCTCCGCTTTGATTCCCGACTCAGACCCGAGTTGCGTCATTCCAAAACTGCTGAACCCTACTGCATTCAAACGTCGCTGCCCCTTCAGTAGCCAGAGATCACCAGAAGTCATCGCACACCTTGTACCACTCCGCCACAGGTTGCTGGCCTCCTTCGCATCATTCCTCCTCGGCCCTTAATCAAACCCGAACCCGCTATTGTGTCCTTCTATCGAGTTAGACCACCACCGCACCGAAGCCGAACCCTTTCTCTTGCCATACTGCCGCCGACGAAGGAGCTTCGGGCAGCTCCGCCACCATTTTTGTCTTTCGCCTGTAGCAACCACAACCCTTCCACGCTATCATCGGCAGTGTTCTCCGCCATCCAAGTTTGCTCCTTTCCATCGCTGTTTTAAGGTGAGCCTTGTTCATGGTTATTCTTTGTTCAAGCATTTTAATTCCGATTTGAACTATATTATATTTTGAATTTTTGGATTGGGTTGCCATGAGGTTGTTGGTTGCTAGTTGGGTTTGCTTTGCTTTGCATTTAATTAGGCGCACACCCATGAACTTGTCAATAGAATTCCTACTGCTACTTTGTCATTATTTTGCATGTATATACATGCTACATTTTAGTTTGTGCATATAAAAAAATGAGGAAGAAAGTTTTCTTTCCTCTTTCCCTTTTTGGGTCTGTTCATCAATTTGAGACAATTGGTTTTAGAGGTGTTTGCATGCTTTTGTTAAGGCAATTCAAATAATAAACCCATTTGGGAAATGTGAATATATGGACGTTTTGTTCTAGTGTGTGTATACCTTGTATTATAAAAAGCATGAGCTGATAAGTGGGCCATGCAATAGAAAATGGAAATGGAGAATTCATATGTTCAGGCTTTGCCTGAACATATGTATTGTGGCATGGAATTACGCACATGCATGCACAAGTGGGTATAAACATGCTTCTGTCCACCTGCGCATGCAGGTGGACATGCATTTAACAAATGGGTTGTTTGCCCACTTGCAACGCTAGTGGGCTAGCAACCCACCAAAAAATTTTTTATTATATATTACAAAAGAAAAGAAAGATACGGTCACCTGGGCAGGCCCGGCCCTAGGGCCAGGCGACCTAGGCGGTCGCCTAGGGCCTCAGGTCCGGCAAGGGGGGGAGGAGCGGGGAGGAGGGCCTCAGTTTTTCTAATTATAATGATACTTTGTGTTTCCTTGTTCAAACGTGAAATTGAAGTAGTTCAGTGGTAGCGCTTTTAATTTCCTTGCTTACAACCAGAGTTTGAATCCCAGCTTAAATGTTTTGTGTCTGCTAAGATTGCCAAGGGCCCTAAGTTGTAGTATTCTGTCTGTAGAAAAAAAAATTGCCTAGGGCCCCAGATTACCCAGGGTCGGCACTGCACCTGGGTTTTCCTTGGAATAAAAGAATATATGTTGGAACGGGAAACATATACTAAGTATATAAATTGCAGTGTAGTCCATACTTGCACTTGTGATCATCTGTCTACATGATACATGTTTAAACTTAAAACTCATGCTGCATGAAAGCTTGACTCACGGTTTATACCTTGCATGTAAACTTAAAAATCATGTGTACTTAAATATTTATGTTAGAATAAAACCTGATTCACACTGTTCAGTGCATGATGGGATATATGTTGTGCCATATTTTTACATGCCCGGTCCAATTGGTTCCGTTGCCCTAGGCAGAAAAAAATGAAGTAAAAGAGTATACAAATTTGGACAATAGGAATTGAACTACGGTTGCCTCACAAGTAATTTACAGTACCAACCACCAGGCCAGTCACACACTTGTTATCTAACTGTAAATCAATTTATATATCCCAAAAATCATGAAGTGTTGCCTCTCCTACCTAGCTCCTCCCCTGCTCCTTCACCGCTGCCCTAGGCGGTTGGCTTGGCTGCCTACCCCTAGGGTCGGGCCTGTGTTTGTGTAAGCCATTTTGGTCATACATGCTACTTTGATTACACAGGTTAGCTTCTCATATATTTATGCTACCTTGACTTATTTTTTTTTCAATTTTGATTGTCATCACATTTGACACACTTGAACTTGACTAAGCCCGGAATATACATCTGCATGTGCCAGTGAAATAATGCATTTCTTTCATTGCTGTTCCATACTACCGTGTTTTTGGTTGGGTATGAAACCTAAAAAATCAATATTAATATTATGTTAGATTAACTATTACAATTCAGTTTGTATTGAAGTTAATTTACTTGAACAAAGATCAATCCGGACTCGAGTGTTTTATGTTTTTGCATGGAACGCTCGTGTCAGATACGAGTGTTGTAGATTTTAGATTTTTAGCTCGCAAAACCGGAGAGGAACGTGAAGATGCAAGACGCTTATACGCGCGCTAGCCCCGACAAAACTGTAAAATTTTAATTTTTAAATTTCATGTACTATATTTATAAATTCTTCCGCTGTATAAAAATGATTTGTAAACTCTAATATTTTATATAAATTTTTATTCCACTGCAAAATATTTTACTCTGTGATTTTGTGTGATTTAATTCTGTTACACCCTGTAAGCTAATAACGATCTGCCGTTTTGAGCATTCTAAGTCAGTTTAATTATCGATTCGAGATGTTAAAAATGGCTAGTCATTACAGTTTGTATCAGATCTTTGGTTTGACAATGCGTAGCTAATCCGATTTAAGAACTCATTAGAGATTGGGTAGCAATAGCCTAGCGTAATTTTGAAAAATAAAGTATCTTGAAATATAAATTATTTTAAAACTTATATTTTATCAGAGTATTACAGCGGAAGCGTAGCGGTGTATAAAAATAGTTGGAAACCAAAAGTAATTTGAAATAAAAACAAAAGTATATAGAAACATAAATGTTTTGAAATATAATTTTTTTTTGAAAAATGGATTAATATGAAATACAAATTTAGAATTGGAGTGTTGACAATACTAATTAAGTATAATGTATGTTGAAACTTTGAAACTATGTAATAAGAAATAGTTTGAAATAAACTTGAATATTAAATGACTGAAACCAAATAAATCTTTTGAAATAAATGAGACTTAAATAGATTTGGATATTATATAAAATATCATATGAATATGTCAAGAATTTGGTTTGCATAAGAAAAATTGTTGTTGTAAATTGTTTCGAAATATAAACATATGTGTAAGTGTAATAATGGATTAAATATTTAAATTGAATCAAGTATATATGTAAATTGCTTAGTAATACAAGTATGTGTACCATTAATAAATTCGATATTTAACTTAAAACGATAGAATAAATCATTTGAACATAATTTAATTTGGAATTGAAAATGCTTTTGAGGTCTCCACTCTTCAAATCTGCATCTTTGATAGCTTCCATTCTGTAGCGACCCGCATATTTCAACGATATAATAATTAATTTACCTAATTATTTAAAATATGGGTTGGTAATTTAAAATGGTTTAAATTGAATAACTTTGAATATTTAATTAAAATAATAATTAAATAATATATTTAAATTCTGAAATAATCAGAATTAGTGGAATTCACAATATAATGTGAACTGGACAATTTATAATATATAATTCAGTTTAGAGTTGAAATATATTAACGAATATATTATATAAATGAAGTTTGAACGTATAATTATATTATAATTATAATTGAGCTTGAAATGGTGCGGCAGTTCGCGATTTGGCGATTTGAACTTCAACTGGAAATACAGGATCCGTTTTAAGTCGGATTTCTATGAAACAAGAAACGTGTGGAGCTGGTGGAGTATATTTTTCTAATGGAAGGGAAAAATCTAGATTTCATCGTGTAGATTTTAATTTATGTCCAAATCAAATTTTAGAAAAGTCGATGTGTAATTCCTTTATAATTTATAACGATTTATTTATATTTATAAAAGGAATTTCAGTATAAATCGAATATCGATTTAATCGGGATTTGAAATATCGAGTTAGAAATTCATACTGGAATATTCTAGAGCTAAATGATATTCTGTTGTGAATATATACGATAATATTTATTTTTAAATGTTAAATTTAATTGTTTTTAAATATATTTATATATTTAAAAAGGGTTATTTAAAGCTTTAAAAATAACCAGTTTTGCAAACGACCTCAGAATTCGACGAAACTAATTTTGTTGGGTCCGCAATATTAAATTATTGCTAGATTTTGGTTTTCGTGATTTTTGAAGTCAGTATGTGGCCGTACGGATTTCTAATATGAAAAACAGTCGATATTTTAACAGTTAAAAATACGTTGTGTGAGCATACGGAGTCGGAATTCGACGAAACCAGTTTCGTTGGGATCGTAATGTCGAAATGTAGCTGCATACCAATTTTCATGATTTTTGGGTATTGTATGTGATCACAAGAATTTTTAAAGGACATATACAAATAGCGTTTAATTAAAATGAATAAAATAATTAATATAAGAATATTAAAATCACTCTATAAATACACCACATTTCCCTTAAACCCTAAATTTACTTCTCATTTGGTCAACACGATTTCCACAGTAACTTTTATTCCAGCAAATTATTTTTCGATCTTCATAAAATCTAAGGAATTCAAGTAAAATTCTGTAAATCATCTTATCTTCATATATGGGTTCATGGAGTGGTTCTCCTCCATTCGGTACCAGGTTTGAGGCATGCGATTCCTATTTGAGGGGCTCGAAATTTGTACAGCGCTGCTCGGTTGTTCTAGGGTTTTACTTTTCAAAAGATTGGAACATTTAATCGTGTAGTGGTTGTTCGTTTGGGGTTCAGGAGGTCGAGCGACAGCTCGAGGCAGAATCTGGGAGGGTACGGTGGGAAATAGGTTCGATCTGGTGACTGCTCGATGCGGTTTCAAGTGGAGGTCGTGGTCTGAGCATGGTGATCGAGTTTGGAATGATTAGTACAGGGTTGTTCGGATTTTGAAGTAGATAGTTGTGGTGATTTTTGTTTAAATTTCAAGGGAGTGGAGTTGGAGATAAAATGGAGTTCGAATGGAGGAATTGTGCGTGGAAGTTCTGGAGCATATTCGGTGGATTTGGGGGAAGAAGACTGTAGCATTGAGTTTGAAAGGAAGTGGGCCGTATATATATATAAAAGGTGAAGGCCCATTCAACATTTAATCTAAGTTTTTATTCGTTGAAATGTGTATCAACTTGTAAATGGCATAACTTTGTCATACGTAAACGAAATTCAGCGAAACTGGTCATGTTGGGATCGTATGGACGGACACAACACGATGGAACTGACTGGAAGTCCATCAGAGCTCGTTACAATTTATCGCAAAATAAATTGTCCGTTTGAATCGAGCGATGGTTATAGTTATTAACGATGATCGTCCAATGTGAGTAAAACTCACCAACTTTGAACATTTATATTTTTCTAACGTATATTTAGAACTAATAATTATCTGTTGATTGTTGTGTGTTAACTGGTTGGTTGAATTGCTTGTGTATTGGTTGAAATCATAGATAATGATATATACAAATCGTAATCAAATACTGATTCTATTTAGCAGAATATTTCATATTGAAATGAAATCGATGTTAATTATATTGTTTAACATCTGTGGGGCAGGCAAACAGGTTGAAGGGACCCAACTGGGTTCCTCAATATATATAATACTATTTTGTTTCATATATTGTGATATATGACGTAATATATAATCTGTTGTTGATTATGTGTGTTTGAATGATATCGATCACTGTTAATTGGTATTTTAAATACCATGAAAAATACTGAGATGTAAAAAGGGGATTTTCAAAGTATATTTTGAAAATAAATTATTTATATAAAATCAATGGATTTTATATATAAAAGGAAAAAGGATTTTATATAAGGAAATAAATTATAAAATCAAAAGAATTTAAAAGGAAATATATTTGTAAAACAAACATAAAGGAAATTATTTGTAAAACAAATATAAAGGAAATTATTTGTAAAACAATTATAAAGGAAATATATTTGTAAGACAAATACAAAGGAAGATATTTGCAAAAACAAATAGAAATGAAAAGGGTATATTTGTAAACCATTTACAAGTAGAAGTAAAAAGGATATATTTGTAAACCATTTACAAATAGATTTGGAAAGGGAATATTTGTAAAACATTTACAAACAAATAGGAAAGATAAAAGAAATCTTTATTTGTTAAATAAATAGGAAAGATAAAAGAAATATTTATTTGTTAAATAAATAGAATTGAAAAGGGAATAGTTATTTGTAATGTAAACAAATAGAAAAGGAGATAATCCAAAGGAGATAATCCAAAGGAGATAATCCAATGGAGATAATTCAAAGGAGATAATTAAAAAGGAGATAATTCAAAGGAGATAATTCAAAGGAGATAATTATAAAGGAATTAATTCAAAGGAGATAATTTAAAAGGAAATGATTCAGAGGAGTTAATTCAAAAGTGTAAATCGAAATGAGTTAATCGGATATTATTTATTCGATTAGAGTTAATCGATTAGAGTTAGAGTTAACCAGTTAGAGTTAATCAGTTAGAGTTAACCAGTTAGAGTTAATCGATTAGAGTTAGAGTTAACCAGTTAGAGTTAATCGATTAGAGTTAGAGTTAACCAGTTAGAGTTAATCAGTTAGAGTTAACCAGTTAGAGTTAATCGATTAGAGTTAGAGTTAACCAGTTAGAGTTAATCAGTTAGAGTTAACCAGTTAAAGTTAATCGATTAGAGTTAGAGTTGACCAATTAGAGTTAATCAGTTAGAGTTAACCAGTTAGAGTTAATCGATTAGAGTTAGAGTTAACCAGTTAGAGTCAATCAGTTAGATTTAATCGATTAGAGTTAGAGTTAACCAGTTAGAGTTAACCAGTTAGAGTAAATCGATTAGAGTTAGAGTTAACCATTTAGAGTTAATCAGTTGAGTTAAATGAGTCGAGTTAATCAAGTTGAGTTAAATGAGTCGAGTTAATCAAGTTGAGTTAAATAAGTTAAGTTAGTCAAGTTGAGTTAATCGAATATGGTTAGTCGAGTCGAGTTAATCGATTATTAGTTAATCGAAGCGAGTTAATCGATTATTAGTTAATTGAAGGGAATTATTAATCAAAAGGAGTTATTGATTATTAGTTAATCGAAAGGAGTTATCGATTATTAGTAAACCGAAGGGAGTTAATCGAATTTAGTTATTCGAAAGTGAGATTATCGAATATAGTTTATTCGAAAGGAGTTAAATCGAATATAGCGTATTCGAAAGAAAGAGATCGAATATAGTTTATTTGAAAGAGTGAGTTAATCGAATATAAGGTTATTCGAAGGAGAGAATTAATCAAATATAGTTTATTCGAATAGAGAAAGGAGTAATCGAATATTAGTTATTCGAAAGGAGTTAATCGAATATTAGTTATTCGAAAGGAGTTAATCGAATATAGTTTATTTGAAAGGAATTAATTGATAAAAGTAAATTAGTTAGAGTTAATTGAATAAAGTTAATCCAGTAGGGTAAATCAAATAGAGTTAATAGAATTGAGTTAATCAAATAGAGCTAACTGATAAGAGTAAATCGATTAGAGTTAATCGAATAGTGTTAATTGAATAGAGTTATTCGAATATAGGTTATTCGAAGAAGAGAGATTATCGAATATAGTTTATTTGAAGGAAAGAGTTATCGAATAGAGATTTATTTGAAAGAGAGTTACGTAGGGAAGTTGTTAAAGGTTTAAAAAGATAAACTTTGTCTATTCTGAAGTTAAAACATTGTTCAGTTAAGGTCTGTGTAACACCCCTAGTCCATTTATGTCACTCACAAAGGGAATGCATCAATGTCCATGAAGTGTTATAGTTGTATAGAACAGATAAATTACAAGAATAAATAAATAAAACAACACAGCAGAAGTTAAAACTTATTTTATTGCATCATAACTCAAAACGAGTTTACATAAGAGGTCTCCAAAACTATTACAACAGTATCAATAGTCTTTTCCAAAAACTTCAAAGTACATAAAGAAGCAAATACTTAAATAACATAGATGCATAAATCCCCACTGAGCATAAGCAAAGCCATAAAGATAAGAGAGTTCAAAGCGATACATCTACTCTCTTCAAGCAACTGAAAGAAATCGGCACTAAGCTGTAGTATTCCCTCCTTGCAAACCTGAGGGGGGGGGGGGGAAGGAAGAAAAGAGGTGGAAAGAAAAAGGGGTCAGACATAAAGTCTGGCGAGTGCGATAACTTTAGCAATATAATTATCAAAATAACTAGGATAAGGCATAAGCTGGAAAATAAGGAAATGACTGTGAACAATTGGGTATGTCAGAACAAACAAGGAAATAAGAGGAACAAAGATAATGTTACAGGCGCCCCTTACTGCACCACCACTAGTGACTGTAAAGGTTGATCCCACCTACAGAACTTAATACTGCTAATGGTAGTTTCGTGTACCCCTAGCTACCTCCATAGGTGTCGTCTTCCCCTATCTCCACCAGGTGTACCCACTAGCCCCATTCGATCGGCTCCCTAACTTGTAGATACCCGTGCTGGCCCTACAGTGGGATTTATCACTCCCCAAAGTGGCAACCCGATACAACCAAAAATGCACGACTTATATCTACACGATGCAACAATGTCTTACCTACCAGCCCGGGCCCACACACGCATATGAACCCGTTGGACTTGCGTTGCCACCGCTGACCCGTTTTGACCTCTTACAATCAAATCTAGTACGCGTGTCCCGTCTTCGACTTGGGTCGAGCCCACAAAGATACTTAATGGGTTACTAGTTTGAAAAGGGCCCTCATGCATGACACAATCTTTCCACCTATGCTTGGTCCCCTCTAAGGTTTTTCCCCCACTTAACCCCATTCTTATTCATGTCTTCTTTCATGTTTCAATCTTGGTTAAGTGCATCTAATCGTATTTCAAATGCCACCCAAGGCACCCACTAAATTCCACATGCCACCCAAGGCACCCACTTAATCCCCTCATGTCCCACTACATGTTTATCTGGTTAAGTGTTTCTTAATTCATTAAAACCGTAACGTTGTAAAGACCTCCCACATTAGACTGGCATTTGTGGCAGCTAGATTTGCCGGGCGGGTCCGGGCAGTCTTACACCACAGACGATCCTAACCTCGTGTCTTTACAACTGTTACGCATTTAATTTATGCCTAAGTCCTCCCACATTAGACTGGCATTTGTGGCAGCTGGATTTGCCGGGCGGGTCCGGGAAGTCTTATACCACAAACGAGTCTAACCTCGTGTCTTAGATGATTAATTACACATAATTAATTTTCCCCAATTTGAATTAATTTCCCTATTCAAATTGTCAATCAATTTCAAATTTAACTATGTCCATAATTGACATATTAATTATGTCCATCTATTTATGGTATATAAAATTATACCAATTACCATCACAAATTAATTATATGCCATTTAAAGCATTTATGCCAATTTTCAATATCAAATATTTTAATATTATCCCATTGCCCCACGTTGTAGTTCGCTTAACATGACATATATGTATATTAGACTAACAAATAGTCTAACACACATAAAAAGGAAGAAACATCACAAATTCGCATGAGATACAAAACAGATCTAACTTGCAAATAGGAATCACATCATAACTTGCATAAACTTTGTATTGTCTTGAATCTAAACATAAACCTAAAAGGTGTAAACTTGCATAGGAATCTCTTACATTACATGATTCACACTCCATATATATATATATATACTTGCATATGTGATTTATGCAACATAAACTATGATGTAAACTTGCAAGATTGACCTAATTTGCATAATCCATAACTAACATATATGTAGCAACAAACTAGCATGGACTAAATTATGTACACGGTGTGATTTGCATAGATTATTATGCATAAAGGTGAACTTGCATAGTGTATAGATGTATAAATTACAATCTAGCATAAACTATGTATTACAATAGATCTAAACATAGATCTAATCATAGATCTAAATATCACATACTAGCATATGTATACTAACATAAGATTCACATATATGATTCACTTGAAATTTTACATATGATTCTCAAATGAACTTGCATATGACTAATATCCCACTTGCATAAAATTCCAATGCCCTAATATAATCAAATTACACATATAGGATTAGGCATAAGGAATAAATTCACTAAATTAACCAACTTGTTTATATGTTTACAACATAGGTGATAATAGCTAACTATGCCACATGAATCAACAGACAAAATCTCATAATCCAAATATAAACCCATCAATATTAATTTAAGAATTATCTTGTTAATGAAATCATACTCACATATGTCTTAGCATATACTTTAGATCCAAACTTACATATAAAATGGATGCCATAAATCAAATTAAACTTACAAAGTTGCATATGATTCTCATTAAACTTGCATATGATTCATGTATAAATTAACATATCCAAACTTACATATCAAGTTAAACATACATATGAATCAAGGTTAAACTTACATATGATTTAACATATGAATTAATTCCACAAACATAACCAAACTAGCATATGAAGCATCATTATGCATTGATTGTACATAAACCAACAATTAACACAGATTTACAACATAGATAATAACATCATAGATTTACAACATAAATAATAACATAACAGTCAATGATTCACAAAATAACCATATAACCCAAATCATAACTCAACCTAATTAAATTGTTAATTATCTTATTAAAGAAACCGAACTCACAATTTAAAGAATGTCTTGGGTTCTGAAATCTGATTTCTGAAATTGATTTAGCTTTCCTTTGAAGAAGACAATTTGTTATTGTTGTTATAATCTTGAATTTGATTAGATTTTCTTCCTTTCTAATTTGTGGTGGCTACTCTAGGTTGCAAGGTGATAGCATGACGGCCATTATTCTAAATTTTTATTTGATTTTAGGGTTTGAGTCTACATGTGTTTTTATAGAGTTTAGAATTAATTTAGGTCATCCGATCAACCTAGAATGAACCATAGCCATTCAGTCAAGATAGGGTGACAAGTCAGCCCTAATGACTCAGCAAATGTATTAATAAACTTCTATTTGTACTAAATATTCATCTTTTACTGATTTACATGTTTATGTTTTATATGTAAATCATTCACAATTAAATTATAACATTAATTATATTCTTGATCAATGGTATATCAATTATACCGTTTCATATCAATTACCCAAATTCACCAAAACTAGTCATGTTCCTATTTCTCAAGTTATGCCCAAAACTAGATTTATATGCTAAATTTCATACTTTCTCGTTCATGCCAATTCTAAGTTTAATATGTCAAATTACATATTCCATAATTCATGCTAAATTACTCCAAATTATAACTTAACAATCATGCCATGATACATGTTCCCAAATTATGCCTACTTAATATATATTTTTCTCTTTTTAATTAATATCAATGACAATTTAACACTCATCTACAAATTAATTTCAATCTATTCATGTTTACATTAACTGCCCATATATATATATATATATATATATATATATATATATATATACACGCACCTATTCATAAATTCTAATATTGACAAATAATGCAAATTGATTGCTTACGTAAAAAAAAGGAAATCGAGTATATAATTTAATTTCCCTTTTTTTCTACTTTCCTTGCAACATGCAAAATTAATGCATAATGAAGTTACCTACATACATACATATCTATTTATGCATAAATCTTTCCCTTCAAATAAATTGATTATATCTATCTTCTCAATTATATATATATATATTCAATATATATATATATATTTAATTTTATTTTTATCTATCTTCCCAATTAACCATTTTCACACTAAACTACTTTTTGAACCGCGTTCACACTAAGCCGCTTTTTCGCCATTCCCCTAAAACAAAAATATGGCGTTGGCAGGGATCGAACTTTGTACCTCTTGTATGCAAGTCACATGTTCCAACCAAATGTGCTATTATGTCTTTTGCTTACAATACTTCGAACAATGCTAAACATTATTCTTTTCTCATTCCTCTTTTTCCATGTTTTGCTGCAATATTTAATTTAAAGATATATTTTTCATACGGAGTCCAATTTACGCAAACTCAGACTCTATCTCAAGAAGAATTCCGAGACGAACGCAATGGCACAACCCGTTTCACCTAATTCTTTATAAAAATTAATTATAGCTTGATTTGTTATTTTTATGTTCACAGAAAATACGGGGTGTTACAGTCTGAGAGGTAATTATACCCCAACTTGATTGACTTCCTTCTTAACTAAGGAATGGTAAGCATTGATAGTAAAGGATGGTTAAGTGAATTTAGTTAATAAGAGTAATGGTTTGAGTTGGCATAACGATGGTTTGTTTAAACATCTGTCTAAGTTCAATGTAAGAGTTTTGGAAATGTTTTCCAAATAAGAATCAGAAATGTTTTCTAATATAGAAAACAAGAAACGGAAATGTTTTCCAGTGTTCATAACATATATTTTCTAAATTTAGAAAATAAGAAATGTTAAATATATGGAAACAGGAAATGACAAATGAAATAAATTAATGATAAATTAATTTAAAGGATAAAAGTTGATTGGTGATCGATCGATGTAATTTCCATCTGGAAATAAGGTCGTTGTTTGCACACCTGTTTTTCTTTGATAATTAACTCACCGACTATCGAAGTTTTTGACCATTTTAACGTTGTTAATATGGAGAGATGGTTGGATTATTATCCGAAGAACCACTCTGTATTGGCATAAGCGTTGCGAGTCATATATGCCAAAGATAATTGAAGACGGAGCAAAGTGCAAGGGCTGTTGTATAAATCTTAGGTAAAGATTGCCTATGATGGTTGTACTGAATAGTGCCTTCGGTTTGTCCAGTCCCAGGACGACCTGTATGGAAGAATGTCCGACAGAGTTATTTAATAGATCGCGTAAGTTGATCTCTTCAAATGTATTTACGTTTGGTGGCGGAGGAATTCGTTTCCCTTCACTGTATACCCGTGGTATTTTTGGGGAAATCAATTTGTGATTTGGCGGGTATGACGATGTGACATTCAAAGTGAATAATTGTATGATCTGTTAGAGATAAGCGTGGCCTCTAGCCTCACAACCGGGAAATGACAGAAATCGGGCAGGCAACATGGCTATGTAGGTCGCACCGCACCTATTAGGGTATATAATCACCTGATTTAGAGTTTCATTTACTTCCAAAAATCTATTGTCGATGTTGTCCCATTCGGAAATGGTTTCTGATCCCAATCGTTGGTGATATACATTCGATACACTCAGTGAAATGAGTGGTCGGTCATGTGTGGCCGGGTTGCAAGATGTTCTTGTTGAACCAGGTGTATTCCTCTCTACAGGTACACTAGTGAAAGATGGTTCCATACCTTGTCATAGTTGGAAATCCATTACCCAATACGTGCTTGCGGTTTTGATTGTATACTATATATATGTAGAACGTGAGATGAAAGCGTTTCTGCTAGATGATTATTATATTGTGATTGATAGACATTTTAATAATATCACGAGAGTTTTGATATAAAGATTGATTTTGGATTCTCATAAGGGAAAAACCCGTTCCGTTATACGGCGTGGTCTTATGGGATATCGTTTAATGGCCCAAACTGTTTTAAACTGTTTTACTCATACCAGTCCCATGACTGACCCAGAGTTTATTTTGTTTTGTTTTCCCTAAACTCTTGGGTGCCCAATTTTGTATGGGCAGTCAAGTAGTCGGGATTACAGATACTTGAAGAGCTGGAGCAGGAGGCTTCAGGATCATATAACTATTGTTTATTTCCGCTGTGTTGTAAGTGTTGTACTTTGGAAATGATATGTATATTGAAGTACAAATTTGTATTTCAAAGTTATGTTATGAAATATATTTATTTGTTCCGCTGTGAGATTCGTGTTTACTCTGATGTTGTATGTTCTTCTTCTATTCTAAGTTTCTATCTTATTATTTGCACCCTCTAATTTCTTTCATTAACCATCCGGTATTTTCGACTCTTGATGTTCGATATGTGTTGTATATCGGATAATCAAGGTCGCCTTTTTCCGGGTCGTTACAGTTGGTATCAGAGCTTTAAGGTTATGTGAATTACCTTGGCTCTGTGGTGTGACTCAGTAGAGATGGGGTTAGTAATACCCTAGATTGAGTTTGAGTGTATATATACGAGTGAACGTATTTGTTATTTGATATAAAACTTGTTTTATATTGTGGAGATTTATTGGTTGAGTTTTTTTATGGGTTATGGTCGATTAGTTCGATCCACTGTATCGGTAGGAGTTTCTAAACAATCGAATACAATGGGTCAACACGATATGTTTTGAAAAGAGGGTAAATGAAATAATTTTACCCAAAGTATATTTGTTATTATAATCGAGTAAGATTATAATGGAGATGGTTATATATATATAACCAAATAAAATTCGTATAAGTATTACGAAGTGAATTAAATCTGAATATTAAATCAGAATTGGAATTAAAGCCCTGGAAAGTTGGAAAAGTGTTTACAAATGGAATTGGATTGAATATATAAGAATTTTAAAATCCTGGGAGATTTTAAATTGTTCTACAAGCATTGAGAAGGATATTTTGAAATGTATTTCAAAATGGAAATGTTTAAGTATGAGTTTTAAAAAGTGATATAGTATTGAACTCACTTTGATAGCTGGGAAATAACTCTGATGATGCTAGCCACATCCTCAGTGTTGATTTTCGAGTTCTAAGTGACGAACTACTACCAAAGGTATTCATTTTGAATTGTTTTGAGAAAAACAAGTTGGTTTGAATCCGAAAGGGAATATTTGGTTTTAGAAAATCAAAGCTGTTTAAAATTCCCCAGGAATAGACTGTTTGAATTAAAAAAAAAAATAGAAACTTGTGAAGGCAAATTGAAAGTGAGTTAAAGCTAGTTAAGAGGAAGTTGTATTGAAATGGAATAATATCAAGTCAAAGTGGAATTTGGCTTGGATATAAGCGAATGGTTGTGTTGGAGATAAAATTTATTGGGGTTTGATTGGGATGATATTGGTATATGCTGAATTAGCAGCAGATGTAAAGGATATATTGATATGCCCGACAAAAAGGTACCAGTTTATATTATATATTGGGTATGAGATTTTGACGAGCCGAATTGACAAGCCGCTTGGCTGTTTGATTTTCTTTTGGGTTGAAGAAGGCCTAGAGAGGCAAGTTGGAGTTTGACCTATTGACTAGTACAAAGGAGGTGCTGGCGAAATTTTTCGAAAAGTTAAAGTGTTAGAAAATTTTCAGAATTTTTGAAAATTTTCATTGATGAGAATTAATTAATAATTTAATTAAAATTAAATTAGTTCAGTGGAAACTGAAGTTAAAAAGTGAACAAATAAGTTCTAACCAGTAATAGGGTTCGTTTTCTACCTTAACAATTTCGAGGACGAAATTATTTTAAGTGGGGAAGAATGTAGCGACCCGCATTTTTCAACGATATAATAATTAATTTATCTAATTATTTAAAATATGGGTTGGTAATTTAAAATGGTTTAAATTAAATAACTTTGAATATTTAATTAAAATAATAATTAAATAATATATTTAAATTCTGAAATAATCAGAATTAGTGGAATTCACAATATAATGTGAATTGGACAATTTATAATATATAATTCAGTTTAGAGTTGAAATATATTAACGAATATATTATATAAACGAAGTTTGAACGTATAATTATATTATAATTATAATCAAGCTCAAAATGGAGCGGCAGTTCGCGATTTGAACTTCAACTGGAAATACAGGATCCGTTTTAAGTCGGGTTTCTGTGAAACAAGAAACGTGTGGAGCTGGTGGAGTATATTTTTCTAATGGAAAAGAAAATCAAGATTTCGTCGTGTAGATTTTGATTTATGTGCAAATCAAATTTTAGAAAACTCGCTGTGGAATTCCTTTATAATTTATAACAATTTATTTATATTTATAAATGGAATTTCAGTATAAATCGAATATCGATTTAATCGGGATTTGAAATATCGAGTTAGAAATTCATATAGGAATATTCTAGAGCTGTATGATATTCTGTTGTGAATATATACGATAATATTTATTTTTAAATATTAAATTTAATTGTTTTTAAATATATTTATATATTTAAAAAGGGTTATTTAAAGCTTTAAAAATAACCAGTTTTGCAAACGACCTCAGAATTCGACGAAACTAATTTTGTTGGGTCCGCAATATTAAATTATTGCTAGATTTCGGTTTTCTTTATTTTTGAAGTCAGTATGTGGCCGCATGGATTTTTAATGTGAAAAACAGTCGATATTTTGACAGTTAAAAATACGCTGTGTGAGCAGACGGAGTCGGAATTCGACGAAACCAGTTTCGTTGGGACCGTAATGTCGAACTGTAGCTGCATACCAATTTTCATGATTTTTGGGTATTGTATGTGATCAGAGGAATTTTAAAGGACATATACAAATAGTGTTTGATTAAAATGAATAAAATAATTAATATAAAAATATTAAAATCACTCTATAAATACACCACAATTCCCTTAAACCCTAAATTTACTTCTCATCTGGTCAACACGATTTCCGCCGTAACTTTTATTCCAGGAAATTATTTTCCGATCTTCACAAAATCTAAGGAATTCAAGTAAAATTCTATAAATCATCTTATCTTAATATATGGGTTTCTGGAGTGGTTCTCTTCCATTCAGTACCAGGTTTGAGGCATGCGACTCCTTTTTGAGGGGCTCGGAATTTGTACAGCGCTGCTCGGTTGTTCTAGGGTTTTACTTTTCGAAAGATTGTAACATTTAATCGTGTAGTGGTTGTTCGTTTGGGGTTCAGGAGGTCGAGTGACAGCTCGAGGCAAAATCTGGGAGGGTACGGTGGGAAATAGGTTCGATCTGGTGACTGCTCGATGCGGTTTCAAGTGGAGGTCGCGGTCTGAGCATGGTGATCGAGTTTGGAATGATTAGTACAGGGCAGTTCGGATTTTGAAGTAGATAATTGTGGTGATTTTTCATTAAATTTCAAGGGAGTGGAGTTGGAGATAAAATGGAGTTCGAATGGAGGAATGGTGTGTGGAAGTTCTGGAGCATGTTCGGTGGATTTGGGGGAAGAAAACAGTAGCATTGGGTTTGAAAGGAAGTGGGTCGTATATATGTAAAAGGTGAAGGCCCATTCAACATTTAATCTAAGTTTTTATTTGTCGAAATGTGTATCAACTTGTAAATGGCATAACTTTATCATACGTAAACGAAATTCAGCGAAACTGGTCACCTTGGGATCGTATGGACGGACACTCCACGATGGAACTGACTGGAAGTCCATCAGAGCTTGTTACAATTTATCACAAAATAAATTGTCTGTCTGAATCGAGCGATGGTTATAGTTATTAACGATGATCTTCCAATGTGAGTAAAACTCACCAACTCTGAACAGTTATATTTTTCTAACGTATATTTAGAACTGATAATTATCTGTTGATTATTGTGTGTGAACTGGTTGGTTGAATTGCTTGTGTATTGGTTGAAATCATAGATAACGATATATATATAAATCGTAATCAAATATTGATTCTGTTTAGCAGAGTATTTCATATTGAAATGAAATCGATGTTAATTATATTGTTTAACATCTGTGGTGCAGGGAAACAGGTTGGAGGGACCCAACTGGCTTCCTCAACATATATAATACCGTTTTGTTTCATATATTGTGATATATGATGTAATATATAATCTGTTGTTGATTACGTGTGTTTGAATGATATCGATTACTGTTAATTGGTATTTTAAATACCGTGAAAAATACTGAGATGTAAAAAGGGGATTTTCAAAGTATATTTTGAAAATAAATTATTTATATAAAATCAATGGATTTTATATATAAAAGGAAAAAGGATTTTATATAAGGAAATAAATTATAAAATCAAAATAATTTAAAAGGAAATATATTTGTAAAACAAATATAAAGGAAATTATTTGTAAAACAATTATAAAGAAAATATATTTGTAAGACAAATATAAAGGAAGATATTTGAAAAAACAAATAGAAATGAAAAGGGTATATTTGTAAACCATTTACAAATAGAAATAAAAAGGATATATTTGTAAACCATTTACAAATAGATTTGGAAAGGGAATATTTGTAAATCATTTACAAACAAATAGGAAAGATAAAAGAAATCTTTACTTGTTAAATAAATAGGAAAGATAAAAGAAACATTTATTTGTAAAATAAATAGAATTGAAAAGGGAATAGTTATTTGTTAAGTAAACAAATAGAAAAAGAGATAATCCAAAGGAGATAATTCAAAGGAGATAATTCAAAGGAGATAATTAAAAAGGAGATAATTCAAAAGAGATAATTCAAAGGAGATAATTAAAAAGGAGATAATTCAAAGGAGATAATTAAAAAGGAAATTGTTCAAAGGAGTTAATTAAAAAGTGTAAATCGAAATGAGTTAATCGAAAAGAGTTAATTGAATATTAGTTATTCGATTAGAGCTAACCGATTAGAGTTAGAGTTAACCAGTTAGAGTTAATCAGTTAGAGTTAACCAGTTAGAGTTAATCGATTAGAGTTACAGTTAACCAGTTAGAGTTAATCAGTTAGAGTTAACCAGTTAGAGTTAATCGATTAGAGTTAGAGTTAATCGGTTAGAGTTAACCAGTTAGAGTTAATCGATTAGAGTTACAGTTAACCAGTTAGAGTTAATCAGTTAGAGTTAATCAGTTAGAGTTAACCAGTTAGAGTTAATCGATTAGAGTTAGAGTTAACCAGTTAGAGTTAATCAGTTAGAGTTAATAAGTTAGAGTTAATCGATTAGAGTTAGAGTTAACCAGTTAGAGTTAACTAGTTAGAGTTAATCGATTAGAGTTAGAGTTAACCAGTTAGAGTTAATTAGTTGAGTTAAATGAGTCGAGTTAATCAAGTTGAGTTAAATGAGTCGAGTTAATCAAGTTGAGTTAAATAAGTTAAGTTAGTCAAGTTGAGTTAATCGAATATGGTTAGTCGAGTCGAGTTAGTCGAGTCGAGTCAGTCGAATCGAGTTAGTCGAGTCGAGTTAATCGATTATTAGTTAATCGAAGCGAGTTAATCGATTATTAGTTAATCGAAGTGAGTTGTCGATTACTAGTTAATCGAAAGGAGTTATCGATTATTAGTTAATAAAAAGGATTTATTGATTATTAGTAAACCGAAGGGAGTTAATCGAATTTAGTTATTCGAAAGTGAGATTATCGAATATAGTTTATTCGAAAGGAGTTAAATCGAATATAGCGTATTCGAAAGAAAGAGATCGAATATAGTTTATTCAAAATAGTGAGTTAATTGAATATAAGGTTATTTGAAGGAGAGAATTAATCGAATATAGTTTATTCGAATAGAGAAAGGAGTAATCGAATATTAGTTATTCAAATGGAGTTAATCGAATATTAATTATTCGAAAGGAGTTAACCGAATATAGTTTATTCGAAAGGAATTAATTGGTAAAAGTAAATTAGTTAGAGTTAACTGAATAAAGTTAATCCAGTAGGGTAAATCAAATAGAGTTAATAGAATTGAGTTAATTAAATAAAGCTAACTGATAAGAGTAAATCGATTAGAGTTAATTGAATAGTGTTAATTGAATAGAGTTATTCGAATATAAGTTATTCGAAGAAGAGAGATTATCAAATATAGTTTAGCTGAAGGAAAGAGTTATCGAATAGAGATTTATTCGAAAGAGAGTTACGTAGGGAAGTTGTTAAAGGTTTAAAAAGATAAACTTTGTCTATTCTGAAGTTAAAACGTTGTTCAGTTAAGGTTTGAGAGGTAATTATACCCCAACTTGATTGACTTCCTTCTTAACTAAGGAATGGTAAGGTTTGATAGTAAAGGATGGTTAAGTGAATTTAGTTAATAAGAGTAATGGTTTGAGTTGGCATAGCGATGGTTTGTTTAAACATCTGTCTGAGTCCAATGTAAGAGTTTTGGAAATGTTTTCCAAATAAGAATTAGAAATGTTTTCTAATTTATAAAACAAGAAATGGAAATGTTTTCCAGTGTTCATAACATATATTTTCTAAATTTAGAAAATAAGAAATGTTAAATATATGGAAACAGGAAATGACAAATGAAATAAATTAATGATAAATTAATTTAAAGGATAAAAGTTGATTGGTGATTGATCGATGTAATTTCTATCTGGAAATAAGATCGTTGTTTGCACACCTGTTTTTCTTTGATAGTTAACTCACCGACTATCGAAGTTTTTGACCATTTTAACGTTGTTAATATGGAGAGACCGGTTGGATTATTATCCGAAGAACCACTACGTATTGGAATAAGCTTTACAAATCACATATGCCAAAGATAATTGAAGACGGAGCAAAGTGCAAGGGCTGTTGTATAAATCTTAGGTAAAGATTGCCTAAGATGGTTGTACTGAATAGTGCCTTCGATTTGTCCAGTCCCAGGACGACCTGTATGGAAGAATGTCTGACAGAGTATATTTAATAGATCGCGTAAGTTGATCTCTTCAAACGTATTTACGTTTGGTGGTGGAGGAATTCATTTCTCTTAGCTGTATACCCGTGGTATTTTTGGGGAAATCAATTTGTGATTTGGCGCGTATGACGATGTGACATTCAAAGTGGATAATTGTATGATCTGTCAGAGATAAGCGTGGCCTCTTGCCTCACAACCGGGAAATGATAGAAATCGGGCAGGCGGCATGGCTATGTAGGTCGCACCTATTTGGGTGTATAATCACTTGATCTAGAGTTTCATTTACTGTCAAAATTCTATTGTCGATGCTGTCCCATTCAGGAAACGGTTGCTGATCCCAACCGTTGGTGATATACATTCGATACACTCAGCGAAATGAGTGGTCGGTCATGCGTGGCCGGGTTGCAAGATGTTCTTGTTGAACCCAGCGTATTCCTCTCTAGAGGTACACTAGCGAAAGATGGTTCCATACCTTGTCATAGTTGGAAATCCATTACCCAATACGTGCTTGCGATTTTGATTGTATACTATATATATGTAGAACGTGAGATGAAAGTGTTTCTGCTTGATGATTATTATATTGTGATTGATAGACATTTTAATAATATCACGAGAGTTTTGATATAAAGATTGATTTTGGATTCTCATAAGGGAAAAACCCGTTCCGTTATACGGCGTGGTCTTATGGGATATCGTTTAATGGCCCAAACTGTTTTAAACTGTTTTACTCATACCAGTCCCATGACTGACCCAGAGTTTATTTTGTTTTGTTTTCCCTAAACTCTTGGGTGCCCAATTTTGTACGGGCAGTCAAGTAGTCGGGATTACAGATACTTGAAGAGCTGGAGCAGGAGGCTTCAGGATCATATAACTATTGTTTATTTCCGCTGTGTTGTAAGTGCTGTACTTTGGAAATGATATGTATATTCAAGTACAGATTTGTATTTCAAAGTTATGTTATGAAATATATTTATTCATCCCGCTGTGAGATTCATATTTACTCTGATGTTGTATGTTCTTCTTCTATTCTAAGTTTCTAACTTATCTATTCTCGCCCTCTAATTTCTTTCATTAACCATCCGGTATTTTCGACTCTTGATGTTCGATATGTGTTGTATATCGGATAATCAAGGTCGCCTTTTTCTGGGTCGTTACACATTTGATAGGGTTCTTTAGCTTTCCTCTTGAATCAGTTCTAGATTTAACCGGGAAAATGGCAGATGCTAGGAATTTGAAGAGAAAAAAAATTGATTTTCGTCTTCGATTATTGTATACTTAAAACATATTAATGAATGATAACTAATGGTCAATAAATAAATTGAACATATCGAACCATTGAAAGAGCGAAATGTATATCCATTGATATATCGATTTAGTATGACTAAAAGAAATTGTTCGACTGAAACTAGAGAATTTAACTTCGATAATTTTGAAATGGGTTTCAAATGTTTTGAAATGAAATTATTCCATGCAATTTAAAAGTGCTAGTAAATTATATAAGTATTTTCAAATGAAAATATTTCGAATGAATTTCAAAATGTTTTGGAAAATATACATTTGAATGGGGAACCCCCTTTGTCACTAGATAATAATTTCGATGATAATTTTACGTTGTCGAGATTTATTACCAAGTTTCAGAGTAGGGTGGACCATTATAGTGGCATTGCCAATAGTTTGTTTTGATAACATAAATATTTGATTCTGAAATAGTTTGAATATATAAATATGTATATATTTGGAATGATTAAAAAATAGTCTGGAATTGATTCTCGAGTATGACTTGAATAATATAATTCTATTGTATTAGGATAATATAATACGTATCTCGAATAAATATCTCGCAGAAAACGACTGAATTTAAATTTATAATGTATCGAGTAGAAGTTCGATTTTTTTCGACTTGTTGAATAAAGTTGATTATTTCAAGTAAATTTAACAATTTTTGAGTTACATCTGCTTAAAAGAATTGAATATGAACGTGAATTTGAATAATTAGTTCAAATTGGAATATAATTGAAATTGAGATTTAAGTTTCGAACTTAATTGAAATTGAAAATGCATATCGAAACTCAAGTAGTGAGCTAATTTTAACCGTAGGTTCGACTTGAAATGTAACTGAATTGAATCTAAAGTTAAATTGAGTTCAGCCTTGAAATTGGAACCGATAAAAACAAAAATTATGAAATTTGGATAATTTATTCGGATTGGATTATTGGGAAATTTGTATTATTATTTTATAATTATTTTATTTGAAATTATGGTATTGGATTTATCTCTATATTTAAATTGTTTTGTCTATAATCTTAACTTATCTTTGTTTCCAAATGAATTATCCTAAAATCATTTTTTCGAACCCTATTTTATGTATTCGAACTTATTTTATGAAGTGATTTATTTTATCAAATTCATTTATATCAAGTTTATTAGCTTACAAACCCATTTATTTTATTCAAACCTATTTTCAAAATCTATTTATTTATTCAAGTTAGTTTTACATTAAGCTATTATTTTTCCTAAAATTATTTTATGAAATTTAGTTATTTTGATAAAGGTATATACCCAATTCGAACAACTTAAGATCCAACATAATTGAGTGGAAAGATTCAAGTGAATACGAATGTTGACAACGAAAATTTGTAAATGTGGATTTAAAATATTGAAATGATATTGAATACTCAAATCGATTTGTAAATGCGAACTTTAATTTTGAAATGATATTCAATACTCAATCGTTTTGAAATCAATTTAATTGATCTTGAAAATGGAAATTTTAAAGATTCAGCGTATGAACATTTTGATGTGAGATTTAAAACTTATATACGAATCATATAAGTATGAGATTCGAAAACTATTGATTTGGAATATAATTGATGTGAAACTGATACTCTTATATAATGAATTTATATGAGAATGATACATTTGAAATGAGATTTGGAAAATTTATGTAAATGGACATTTATATAAATGTGTTTTGAAATGAAGTACTATATGCATAGCATATATGTTTTCAACTAAGGATATGGAAGTACATTCTGCTTGATATCCACGTTGTGGCCACATCGTGGATTCATTCTATCGATTCATCTTATCTAGATTAGGTTTTCCGGATATAATACTCGAGTAGTCCTTTGAATTCCATGGGGTAACCCATGGTCTTATAAACTCGACTGCATAGAAAAATTCGTAGAGCTACGAAAGCTTACGGTTGCGGATGTTTCTATGGGAATCCAAGAAAAACCATTATGTAATTGCGATCTATAGTCGATTTATAGCGTAATCAGCCTGGGTAGTGATTACCCTGAGGTAGGGACGTTTCCCGGGGGATCCAGGCATAACCATTGTGTATTTGCGGTCCACATGGCGTAATTATAGAGGCAAAGATTGCTTAAGGTCTATGAGTGATAGCGATGTAACCATCAGCGTTACTATGAGTAGACTTCGATCCATGGGTTAGGTTAGCATAGCGAAATTCGTAGAGCAGAGACTGGTCAAAGGTACGGAAGTTTTCTGGGGAATTCGGATGAAAACATTGTGTATATGCAATCTATGGTTGTGTTGTGTGTCATGGCGTAATTCGTAGAGCAGTGATTTCTCAAGGGTACAGATGCTATCTGGGGGAACCAGACGTAACCATTGTGTATCCGTGATCCATGGTTCGATTTGTATGGATTGTACTTGGCATATCCATTGTAAAATACGAAGTAAATGTTTTAAGAGTTTCACTGGAAGTTGAAGCAGGTATATTGCGTACTTAGAGACGTTTTGGTCATGCGTCGGTACCACACATGTTCAAAATTTCTGTGACAACATAAATAGACTTGTTAAACTTTGAGTTATTAAGTATTTTCAAAACTCTATATCATAAATCAATAATTTGAAATTAATTTATACAACTTCAACATAATAAACGAAGAAATAAAATTTTAATTGTTTTGAATTTAAATATATGTTTTGATTTTAGAATCGTATTTTCAAATTTAAATTTGTTACAGGAATTAAAGTTTTAATGAAAAGAAAAATTAATTTATTGCTGACTGAAAAAAAAGATGAATGAAAATGAACATTAGTAATTACATCAGAAATAAATTAATTAAATGGAAAAGAGATGGAAAGTACATGAACTATAATGGAATTCATGAGTTAAATTAATTTAAATAAAAAGTTGTTGAAAGAAAATGAACGTTGAATAAGAATAAATAGGAATGAATGAATTGCGAGCAATGTAAGTGTATTAAATGCTAACAAAATTGAGATCAAAAACCATGTGTGGATAAATAAATGTTATGCATGAATTGAAAATAAATAAATTAAAATGGAGAAATTTTGCTAATGAAAGGAAACACGTACATAAAATGAACGTTAACATAATGAATACTTATATTGAATGTGTGCATGGATTTAATGTAGAATCAAAGTAAAGTAAATTCGTATAACATAAAAGACAAGTAAATTGAATGTGAATAAGAAAATTTGTTTATTTTTATGTAATCTCTAATTTTGTGAATGGATTTAGCTTCATACATTCCTTTGTTACCATCAGGACAAGTTTGCATTATTTGTTTGTCGTTATGCCATGTATTTGTTACTTATGTTATATAGGTTAAGTATGATGCATATATAAACGATTCTCATATGTTTGTTAAGTATTTTAGTGGGTTGCAAAGGCATGTGCTTCAATTTGGAGCTTGCTTTTGCGCTCATTCGGTAAATTATAAGAAAATATGCTTTAAACGCTAATAAAAGGTACGTATTTCAGATTTAGTATCATAATTGGGATTATATTTGTTGTTTCCCCTGATTAGGGATACCTTATCGTATATATGAGATGTATATTTTTTATTTTTGTGTATGGGAAAAATTTCCTGATCGAACCGTGCTGGGGTGGTGTTGCTGAAATTTCCCGTAAATCCGCGCGTTAGAAATTTTTTCAAGTCCTAAAATTCTATAACTTATTTTGTTCTAATAAGTTGTAATAGGGAATGGTTGGAATATAATTTGAATAGAAATGAATATTTTGTAAATAGAATAATATCCCTTCGCTTATTGATACGTTTTGTTTTCCTTAACTCGTACTCATTTTTTTTCTTATATATTCGTTGGTTCGAATTGGAAACCGTCAAACCTTGTTCCTGAATCCTTCCCTTTTGTCTTGTGTCTATAAATCGATGGACAAGTTGGATTTTTGAATAAGAATGTTTATTTGAGAATACAGTACCCGAAATTTTGTAATCGATTTCTGATTAATGTTTCGAAAAAAAATTGATATGACATATAAATTAAAATGATTTATAACTTGGTTTTAAAATAGAAATCTCAATGACTTGTAATCTCGATATTAACAAATGTTTGGAAAACGACAATAATAAAATTTGGAAGTATTTGTAAAACTATATTGCGAAATGATTTATAACTTCGGGATATGAAGTGAAATGGCTTGTACTAAGACTCAAGTAACCCATGACTAAAGAAAAGTATGACGTGAGCGTAAACCCTTGATTGGTGGTCTGCTCAAGGGGTCCAGAGAGACATCATTAATTTATATAGATACAAGCGTAGGCCATGCCTAGTGGCCTTGTCATTAGGAGAAACCTCTCGACTTAGGGACATAAATGTTTATGTCGTTTATCGGGAATATTTGAAAATTTTGAAATTATTTTGGTTTTAAAAATCCCGCAGTGAGTATAATTCGATATGAAAAGAAAATGTAGTATTTCGAACGATCGAAAATAAAACCGGGATGTTAAGTCGGAAAATGTTTTATTTCATACTTTGATTTCAGATTAACAATCTCTCCTTTGCAAGGACGAAAAGTTTAAGGGGGAGAATGTAACGAACCAAGATTTTAACATTTAAATATGAAATTTATTTTCATTTAGTAATTAAGAATTTGATATTTGGTTTTAAATTTGTAATATAGTCTATTTTAATTTGTTTTTAGTTTGATTTTTTTATGTATAAATTTAAGATTTTAGTATTTGGATCTAAGTTGTTTGATTTATACTTAAACGTTAGTAATATGGTAAACAAATTGAAAATATTATTATTGAAATTATAAAATTTGCCTTTCCCTTTTTAACCTAAGGATTTAATTTAATTTAATTAGATTCAAAATTTGGTTTAGAGATTTAATTAGATTTGAATTTGGGGTATAACAATTTAATTTGAAACTGAATTTGAAAATATGAATAATTTAAGAAATGTTTTGAAAAAAAACTTTAAAACACTTGTCCATGTTTGTATAATTCGTTCACCAAGTGTGTTAAGGAACTGCCAAGCATCACCTTGTGTCCCTTACTTTTCATTGTTTCCTCCCTTTAACTTTCACGGCCCACCGTCCCCTTGTTAATTTCAGTCCATTCCCAAAATTTGTTTATTCCCAAAATCAATGCAAGGCTCATCCTTTAATCAATTTGGAATCCATGGCGGCTCACCTAAAATCGCCTTATACTCTTCCATTAAATCACGAAAGATGACACCTCCTCAACCGTGCGTTACCTTCAAAGCCGTACCCAGCAGCCTCCGCTTTGATTCCCGACTCAGACCCGAGTCGCGTTATTCCAAAATTGCCGAACCCTGCTGCATTCAAGCATCCCTTCCCCTTCAGCAGCCGGAGATCACCAGAAGTCGTCGCATACCCTGTACCACTCCACCGCAAGTTGCTAGCCTCCTTCGCATCATTCCTCCTTGGCCCTAAATCAAACTCGAACCCACTATTGTGTCTTCCTTTCGAGTTACACCACCAGCGCACCGAAGCTGAACCCTTCCTCTTGCCATTCCGCCGCCAACGAAGGAGCTCCGGGCAGCTCCACCACCATTTTTGTCTTTCTCCTGTTGCAACCACGACCCTTACACGCTATCACCGGCAGTGTTCTCTACCATCCAAGTTTGCTCCTTTCCATCGCTGTTTTAAGAAGAGCCTTGTTCATGATTATTCTTTATTCAAGCATTTTAATTCCGATTTGAACTATATTATATTTTGAATTTTTGGATTGGGTTGCTATGAGGTTGTTGGTTACTAGCTGGGTTTGCCTTGCTTTGCATTTAATTAGGCGCACACCAATGAACTTGTAAATGGAATTCCTACTGCTACTTTGTCATTATTTTGCATGTATATACATACTGCATTTTGATTTGTGCATATAAAAAAAGGAGGAAGAAAGTTTGCTTTCTTCTTTCCCTATTTGGGTCTGTTCATCAATTTGAGACAATTGGTTTTAGAGGTGTTTGCATGCTTTTTTTAGGGAAATTTAAATAGTAAACCTGAAACAACCCGAAATCCCACTAAACGGGAAAGCCCGGATTGAGTCGAGAACAACACACAAAAGAACGCAGACAGAAGAACTTTTCATTGTATATTACAAACAATTCATCAGAATACAAGAATATACAGAGTATAAATGAATAAGATACATTCAATAAATATCAGAGATTACAATAAATTACATAGCAGCGGAAAATAATACAATACACAACTAAGAAGTAATACGCGGATACAAAGCTTCCCGAGTATCGTTCCAGCTGTAAATCAGGATCCTGTGAATATAAATCTGCAAACCAAAAACTACTAGCTGCCCGTGTCGAAAATAAGGGCACCCAGAGTTTAGGTTAAAACAATAAACTCCAGATCAGTCATGTGACTGGTGTGAGAACTAAAACAGTTATTTAAAACTTTACTTTAAATCAGATATATCAAGGGACCACGCCGTATAACACGGAACGGGTTTCCTCCCAAGAATACCAGTGCATATAACAAAATAGCGCAATGCTTTTTGGAAAAATGAAGCTATTATAAGACCCAGGTCCTATCACACAATGCAACACAAGCCGGGGGATAGGGTTTTCCCTTATAATAGCCAAACATGCTTAGTACGTTTAAAACAAATCATTTGATACTATTATAGGTGTATAGTGTCAAAACAATTTCAATTATAAATATCAATAATAGACGGCATGGGTACCATATATCATGTCGCCATACTAGGCTCTTCAATCAAAACCGCAGTGTCACGTATTTGGAAATTGAGTTTCCATCTATGAACCGAGGCAAAAGATAGTCCTCAACCGATTCGAGACGCTCTAGCCCGTGTCTCAGGAACAGCCGCAACTGCCCCTTGGATCGTCAGGGCCGGTCCACCGATGTGGATTATTATGCCTGAACACTACGTTTCCCCACCCTTTGGGGTGTCAATGAGCCAACAAATGACTCCATCGGCTTCACAAAGTCACCGATATATCTGAGGCACCTCGCAACAGCAACAACCACATAAGTCAAACTCGTCAGGGCGTGTAAACCCACTGACGCCACTTCTTACTAGAAGGAAACGCATGCCCTCCCTGATGTCCTCTCCCGTTTCTGGTTCACAACCGGGGTGTGAGGCTCGCGAATTCACGCTACACAAAGCTACGCCACAAAGGCCGTGCTTTGATCATCAACCATAAGACTTTGCTTTTCAACAAAAGCCTTGATCATTTGCATCTTAGCATGCCACACAGGCAAACCACTCCATGCAACCGATATCCATCAATCACACAGAATGATATCCAATGTCAGACACACAGTCCATTTACAAGTCCGTTCTGGGTCTGAACGAAACCGGAGGCACCTAGTACCTCGCTTATCCATCGATCTCCAAGTACGTCTGGACGACCACTAACTGTTTCCATCTTTTTGGGTGTACAGCCCAATCAAGATCATCAGTAATTATCCAAACGACGTGAAGACCTCCGGTCTTCGACCACCGTCTTCATCTTCAACTAATCGCCGAAACAGTTATTCAGAATGGGATAAACCCGGTCTTTCCGAGTAACTCGCATATATAATAAACAAGTGTTACACAAACACAACATACGCCTCATTCCAATTCATCGGTCACTAACCGTGAATTAGCAAGAGAATAATTCCCCAAACATTAACCCCGAAGGCCGAAACCAACATCAGATCAATACCCAGGGAACCATTCTTCTTAGCTAACCTACAGTTAGTTTCTAAATTTCACTTTCTTAGGGAAAGGTTCCCATTAATTTTATAAAAGATAAATTCTTTTAAATTTATTCTTTAATCTTCTTTTGAATATCAATTCAACTAGTCGGGATTAGCGAACCATACCAAAGTAATCATTTAGTTTATTTCCCAATCCTAACATATTCATCCCATGAAGTAAAACTGGTAATACTTCATATCTAACACCACAGTGTTATTGGTAAATTCAATTACCATTTCACGTTCAAATCTAATTAAAGATTTAACTATCGCCTGGAGCAAAACTGGTGATACCCCATTCTCGATCTTTTCAATCTAATAAAAGATTCATTAAAACTCCACTTAGTTTTAATCTTTAAATGGGTTAAAGAATCAGTGTCATTTAAAACACGGTTCACGATAAACCCAAAATCACATCACATTTCAATCAGTCTCTAACCGTAACTTAGCAAACGAGCAATTCCCTAAGCATTAACCCCGAAGGCCGAAACCAACATCAGATCAATACCCCAGAAACCATTCAACTTAACTAATCTCCAGTTAGTTTCTGATTTTCTTAACTCCTTTGGGCCTGGGAACAGTATTATTGAAGATACCGTTCACGACAACCCAAAATCACATTTCATTAATTATCGGGTTAAAGGATAAGTGTTATTTAAAACACTGTTCACGATAAACCCAAAAATCAATACCAATTCAATTCCAATTAAATATCATTTAATTGGTACACTTCGATAAATACAAATAAAAAGATTTAATCTTTTTTTCTCTCAACTGGGCTTAAGAACAGTGTTAATGAAGACACCATTCACGACAAGCCCAAATCACATTTGATATTAAATACAAGGCTCTGAATAGAAAATATATCGGCTTATATTCAATATCAAATTCTACGACCAACAAATATCGTATTGGAAATAACGATATATATATATATATATATCTTTCAAATTTCCATACAATATCTGTATAATCACGAAATCCAACATCGAAATATTCCGAAGACAATTTCGATTCAAATCCATTCCAATGCAATTATTGGAAATTCTGGTTATTTTCAAAACCATTTCAAATCCAATTTATTTATTTTAAAAATAAATAAATTATTATTCTAGTTTAAAACTAGTTCATTTCGATAAAAATCTATTTTTATCTTTTCAAATATGGAGTTTTTCATCCCAATTCTTCCCAAATCATTTCTCATGATTTTACACTAATTATTAATATTTTTAATAATTTTATCGAGGCTCGTACAGTCGATTTCCATCAACGACCATCGAACTGCACTTACAGCGACCTTTTTCAAATTTCATTTGGACATAATTCCAAATCCAACCGTTAAATTTCAAATTTCTAATATTCGTTAGAAAGCTCTTTTTCATACAAACCCAACGGTTCCGGTTTTAGGAGAATCCGACGGTCGGATCTCCCGCAATGTCCATTCGAAGTCAATGGTCGAAATTCACGAACTGCCGCAGCGCGTCGCGTTCTATTCAGGCCATTATATTATATATATAATATACATAATATATACATCGTCGATTTCCTTTTAAAATGTATTTTATAAATCATTTTAAATTCGTTTTCGAAACGATTTCAGCTTCCTTTTCCAGTTCAAAACAAGACTGAATTTTTCAATATAAATTCGTTTTAATTTCATTTCAAATCGATTTCAATTTGAATCGATTTCAATTCAATTTCAATTCGTTTAAATTCAATTCAAAACGATTTCATTTCTATTTCAATTTAATTCGAATTCATTCTCTACTCAATTCAATTCGAATTCATTTTCTAAAATATTCGATTATTGAAATCACTTTTCAATATTCACTAAAAACAAATAAAATCGATATAAATATCGTTCACGTCAAAATGGCGTCAGTCTAATCAACACGGCTTCATATATTCTATTTTCAAATATTCTATTTCAAATATTTCTTTTTCAAAACTGGAATGAGGCCCAATCAATTACCATATAATGTTAATTATATGGATTTTCTACAACACATGTATACAAAAATAACAATGAATAATCAACCATCATCCAAAGTGCATTCTACACCGTATAAGCATCAACTATAAATATTTAACGCTCATAACAGCCTGTCCATCAATCGATCGACAAACAGCTAAATAATTGGGATTAGTGTACGCCAAATATCATCCCAATACTCGTGTGGGGTTTCAAACAATCAAACACAGATTTTATTTGTGCAGTTGGGCGATGTGTAAAATTTATCGTCCCAATCAATATCAATCAAATCAGTGTATATATAAACAAATCTCCGATTTGTTTATAAATATTTATTTTATATACACGTTAAAAATTCTATTTTCAACTATAAAATATTTTTAACTATATAAAGATTTTATTTCATTTCACATCACATCACACAATCAACTACACATCAAAATCAAACAAACAAGCATACAAGCTGTCCATGGTCTATGGACGACGGGTGTCGGGTGCTACTAAATACCGTCTACATCCTAGTATATATTTCAACTAAAAAAAAAATTTAAAGGTGAGAAGTTCTCACCGAAAGCTAAACCAAACGCCTCGACTCTTCATATGTAGGAAATCTTCCGTCGTTTCTTCCTTCATCACTTTCGTCATCCGTATTCACTACATATACGAAAATCGAATTTTTACTTCGCTATTCAATATATAAAAATCAAATTTTTACTTCGCTATTCAATATATAAAAATCGAATTTTTACTTCGCTATTCAATATATAAAAATCGAATTTTTATCTATCTACTACATATGTAAAAATCACTCTTTTACACCACTACTTCCATGATAAAAATTATATTTTTACCTTGCTAGTAATATAATAAAAATTATATTTTTATTACTCTACATAAATAAAAATCATATTTTTATTTCTACTTCATATATTTTTATACTTCTACTTTATATATAAAGATCGAATTTTTATATCATTGCTATAAAAATCACATTTTTATTTCAACATATATAATAAAAATCCAATTTTTATTTCGCTATATATATAAAGATAATATTTTTATATTCTCTATTATATAGAAATTCTATTTTCAATACACTACTTATATAAAAATAGTATTTTTATACCTTCTATTATATAAAGATCATATTTTTAATACTCCACTAGTATAAAAAATATATTTTTAACTTCTCTACTATATAAAAATTATATTTTTAAATAAACAAAGATGGTATTTTTATCTAAACAAAGATTACATTTTTATTCAAACAAAGATTTCATTTTTATTCGCTACTATATAAATAAAAATCAAACCTTTCTACTTGGAAAAATCTAATCCTTTATCGTGTTAAAAACCAAATCTTTTTCATTATATAAAGAACATATCTTTTCCTAAACAAAAAATCAGATTTTTATACTTGAATAAAATCAGTTTTTATATAAAAGAAATAAATAGATTTGACCTTTGTTTTGTAGGTGGAAGGGGTTCATCACCGGAGTTGACGGCTGTGGAGGCGCGAGTGGTAGGTCCTGGGGGTTGCGCCGTCGGTCTTGCAGGTGGCGGTTTTGGCTCGATTGGAGGAACATGGGGGGTTGCGTCGAACAACAGGAGGGAGTGGAGGGAGGTGGAGCACGAGGGGGGCGCGTGGCTTAATAGAAGAGGAGGAAGAACGGGGATAGGGGAACGAGGAGGAGGAGTACGACATGGGGTTTGGGGGTTCGCGTGGATGAGGGGAGCATGCGCGAGGGGAAAGGAGGGGGTTCCTGGTGGAGGGCGTCGCCTTGGGCGGTGGCAGCGGTGATGGAGGAGGCCGCTCCGCCCCTCCATCCTTTTTTTTTCTTTGAACGATTTGAAAAGTCAAGGGGGGGTCAGAGTATAAGGAGAGTGAGGGCTTTTTTTATTTAATTATTTATTTTCAAAAAGCATCTTTTTATTTCGAACTCGAATCGAGGCCCCACAACTGTCGCCCCTAGCTAAATACCCCCATTCCGAACACAATGGGATATGTATCGTAAGCTGATTCGATCATTTCGATAAGTTTTCGTCAAAATCAACATATAACTCTATATATTGAATTTGAACGCGCATTTCAATTTACTGGGGTCACATACTAAGTCAAAAAATTTCAGAAAATTATTTTCTAGCTTCGTATTGACGATACGATCCTAACAAAACTAGTTTCGTCAAATTCTGAGACCGTTTGAAAAATGGCCATTTTCCAGTCGATTAAAATCAACTGAAACTGGTCAAACACGTTTTCTTTTTCAACGCTCACATATTGATTCGAAAAATTATGAAATTTGAAACCTAGCAATAACATGACATCACGGATCCAACAAAAGTGGTTTCGTCGAAATCCGAGGTCGTTTGCAAAATGGCCATTTTCAAGGGCTGAAATTCCATAGCGACTATTCTGAATTTTCAACTGGACATAACTTTTGATTCCCGCTATGAAATTTTGATTTCTCGGGTTCGTTGGAAAGATATTGTCAAATGGATTCAAATATTTTTAGTTTCACAAAAATCCGGTTTATATTGCATCCGGTACATTCATTTGAAGTTTGAAATCGAATTATCGAACTACCGCGCCATTTTCAATTCCTTTTATAATTATAAATAAATATTTATATTCTAACGACGATCTATATAAATATATACGTTTGAATTCTATTGAAAATAAATTTTTCGTCGTTATTATTTAAAATAATTCATTAAAATATTCAAAATTCGCTAAAATTTCCAAAATAAAAATTTTAAATTGGCTCAGATTTCCGGGTTATTACAATCTCCCCCACTTAAAATTTTTCGTCCCCGAAAAGGAACGAAGCCGAAAGTTGTTTCACAAATCAACTCAAATTCCGTTATTTTCCTTACGGCTTAAGTTCTTCAACTTTTCAGTTTCTAAGAACTTTTCAAATTTTTCAAAAATTTGGCTAACACCCTAAATTTTCGAAATTTTTTGCCATAACTTCCCCTGCACCGGGGACTTCGGGATATTTCATATAGCCTCCCATGACCTTCTTCAATCCAAAAGAAAAAGAAAAAGCCAAGCGGCTAGCCAATCGGCTCACAAAAATCACCCAAAACTCAAGAAATACAATAAACATGTACCTATTTGTCGGGCAAACAATTTTATTCCTCTGTTCTAGCCTCCTTGCTATGACATGTTCAATGTAAGTACATGTACATGCAAGCATATGCGACTAAATTTTCAATACAATTCAACATTCGGTTCAATTTGGCTAAAGGTTCAACATTTTAATTAATCAACCAATAATCAAACAACACAACCATCAATCAATTAGTTGATTAACATTTCAAATTCATAACTTCGATATATAGTCAAAAATCACATTTTTGATGCCAAATCACAAGAATAAGCCCTATCTAATTTTGGTTCTCACACTAGTCAATAGGAAATATATAAATATCACACCTTCGAAACTCGAACACTAATTCTGATGACGTAGCTACAATCATCAGAATCATCTCCGGGCGACTAGAGTGTGACTTTATATCTATCCAGTATATTAAAACTTCGAATACACGTGGATTAGACGTATATGCAAAATCTATATATACTGGATTGTCCACATCAATATAAATAATCAAATACGAATAATTGATTCTAATTTTCAAAACAAAGTTGTTTTCACTTTAAAAATATACTCTTCACACCCGCTCTAGGATACTACTGATCCCATCTCTAACGAGTCATTCTCGTTGGATATTACTAATCCAATCTCTGATGAATTCTTTCGTATGGTTCTAATGTGCCTTGTTCTCTGAGCTTTGTAAACCAAAGCTCTGATACCAAATGAAACAACCCGAAATCCCCCTAAACGGGAAAGCCCGGATTGAGTCGAGAACAACACACAAAAGAACACAGACAGAAGAACTTTTCATTGTATATTACAAACAATTCATCAGAATACAAGAATATACAGAGTATAAATGAATAAGATACATTCGATAAATATCAGAGATTACAATAAATTACATAGCAGCGGAAAATAATACAATACACAACTAGAAGTAATACGCGGATACAAAGCTTCCCGAGTATCGTTCCAACTGTAAATCAGGATCCTGTGAATATAAATCTGCAAACCCAAAACTACTAGCTACCCGTGTCGAAAATAAGGGCACCCAGAGTTTAGGTTAAAACAATAAACTCCAGGTCAGTCATGGGACTGGTGTGAGAACTAAAACAGTTATTTAAAACTTTACTTTAAATCAGATATATCAAGGGACCACGCCGTATAACACGGAACAGATTTCCTCCCAAGAATACCAGTGCATATAACAAAACAGCACAATGCTTTTTGGAAAAATGAAGCTATTATAAGACCCAGGTCCTATCACACAATGCAACACAAGCCGGGGGATAGGGTTTTCCCTTATAATAGCCAAACATGCTTAGTACGTTTAAAACAAATCATTTGATACTATTATAGGTGTATAGTGTCAAAACAATTTCAATCATAAATATCAATCATAGACGACATGGGTACCATATATCATGTCGCCATACTAGGCTCTACAATCAAAACCGCACTGTCACGTATTTGGAAATTGGGTTTCCATCTGTGAACCGAGGCAAAAGATAGTCCTCAACCGATTCGAGATGCTCCAGCCCGTGTCTCAAAAACAGCTGCAACTGCCCCTTGGATCGTCAAGGCCGGTCCACCGATGTGGATTATTATGCCTGAGCACTACGTTTCCCCACCCTATGGGGTGTCAATGAGCCAACGAATGACTCCATCGGCTTCACAAAGTCACCGATATATCCGAGGCACCTCGCAACAGCAACAACCACATAAGTCAAACTCGTCAGGGCGTGCAAAACCACTGACGCCACTTCTAACTAGAAGGAAACGCATGCCCTCCCTGATGTCCTCTCCCGTTTCTGGTTCACAACCGGGGTGTGAGGCTCGCGAATTCATGCTACACAAAGCTAGGCCACAAAGGCCGTGCTTTGATCATCAACCATAAGACTTTGCTTTTCAACAAAAGCCTTGATCATTTGCATCTTAGCATGCCACACAGGCAAACCACTCCATGCAACCGATATCCATCAATCACACAGAATGATATCCAATGTCAGACACACAGTCCATTTACATGTCCGTTCTGGGTCTGAATGAAACCGGAGGCACCTAGTACCTCGCTTATCCATCGATCTCCAAGTACGTCTGGACGACCACTAACTGTTTCCATCTTTTTGGGTGTACAGCCCAATCAAGATCATCAGTAATTATCCAAACGACGTGAAGACCTCCGGTCTTCGACCACCGTCTTCATCTTCGAATAATCGCCGAAACAGTTATTCAGAATGGGATAAACCCGGCCTTTCCGAATAACTCGCATATATAATAAACAAGTGTTACACAAACACAACATACGCCTCATTCCAATTCATCAGTCACTAACCGTGAATTGGCAAGAGAATAATTCCCCAAACATTAACCTCGAAGGCCGAAACCAACATCAGATCAATACCCAGGGAACCATTCTTCTTAGCTAACCTACAGTTAGTTTCTAAATTTCACTTTCTTAGGGAAAGGTTCCCATTAATTTTATCAAAGATAAATTCTTTTAAATTTATTCTTTAATCTTCTTTTGAATATCAATTCAACTAGTCGGGATTAGCGAACCATACCGAAGTAATCATTTAGTTTGTTTCCCAATCCCAACCTATTCATCCCATGAAGTAAAACTGGTAATACTTCATATCTAACACCACGGTGTTATCGGTAAATTCAATTACCATTTCACGTTCAAATCTAATTAAAGATTTAACTATCGCCTGAAGCAAAACTGGTGATACCCCATTCTCGATCTTTTCAATCTAATAAAAGATTCATTAAAACTCCACTTAGTTTTAATCTTTAACTGGGTTAAAGAATCAGTGTCATTTAAAACACGGTTCACGATAAACCCAAAATCACATCACATTTCAATCAGTCTCTAACCGTAACTTAGCAAGCGAACAATTCCCTAAGCATTAACCCCGAAGGCCGAAACCAACATCAGATCAATACCCCAGAAACCATTCAACTTAACTAATCTCTAGTTAGTTTCTGATTTTCTTAACTCCTTTGGGCCTGAGAATAGTATTATTGAAGATACCGTTCACGACAACCCAAAATCACATTTCATTAATTATCGGGTTAAAGAACAAGTGTTATTTAAAACACTGTTCATGATAAACCCAAAAATCAATACCAATTCAATTCCAATTAAATATCATTTAATTGGTACACTTCATTAAATCCAAATAAATAGATTTAATCTTTTTTTCTCTCTCAACTGGGCTTAAGAACAGTGTTAATGAAGACACCATTCACGACAAGCCCAAATCACATTTGATATTAAATACAAGGCTCTGAATAGAAAATATATCGGCTTATATTCAATATCAAATTCTACGACCAACAAATATCGTATTGGAAGTAACAATATATATATATATATATATATATATATATCTTTCAAATTTCCATACAATATCTGTATAATCACGAAATCCAACATCGAAATATTCCGAAGACAATTTCGATTCAAATCCATTCCAATGCAATTATTGGAAATTCTGGATATTTTCAAAACCATTTCAAATCCAATTTATTTATTTTAAAAATAAATAAATTATTATTCTAGTTCAAAACTAGTTCATTTCGATAAAAATCTATTTTTATCTTTTCAAATATGGAGTTTTTCATCCCAATTCTTCACAAATCATTTCTCATGATTTTACACTAATTATTAGTATTTTTAATAATTTTATCGAGGCTCGTACAGTCGATTTCCATCAACGGCCATCGAACTGCACTTACAGCGACCTTTTTCAAATTTGATTTGGACATAATTCCAAATCCAACCGTTAGATTTAAAATTTCTAATATTCGTTAGAAAGCTCTTTTCGATACGAACCCAACGGTTCCGGTTTTAGGAGAATCTGACGGTCGGATCTCCCGCAACGTCCATTCGAAGTCAATGGCCGAAATTCACGAACTGCCGTAGCGCGGCGCGTTCTATTAAGGCTATTATATTATATATATAATATATATAATATATACATCGTCGATTTCCTTTTAAAACATATTTTATAAAACGTTTTAAATTCGTTTTCGAAATGATTTCAACTTCCTTTTCCAGTTCAAAACAAGATTGAATTTTTCAATATAAATTCGTTTTAATTTCATTTCAAATCGATTTCAATTTGAATCGATTTCAATTCAATTTCAATTCATTTAAATTCAATTCAAAACGATTTCATTTCTATTTCAATTTAATTCGAATTCATTCTCTATTCAATTCAATTCAAATTCATTTTCTAAAATATTCGATTATTGAAATCACTTTTCAATATTCATTAAAAACAAATAAAATCGATATAAATATCGTTCACGTCAAAATGGCGTCAATCTAATCAACACGGCTTCATATATTCTATTTTCAAATATTTTATTTCAAATATTCTATTTTAAATATTTCTTTTTCAAAACTGGAATGAGGCCCAATCAATTACCATATAATGTTAATTATATGGATTTTCTACAACGCATGTATACAATAACAACAATGAATAATCAACCATCATCCAAAGTGCATTCTACACTGTATAAGCATCAAATATAAATATTTAACGCTCATAACAGTCTGTCCATCAATCGATTGGCATATAGCTAAATAATTGGGATTAGTGCACGCCAAATATCATCCCAATACTCGTGTGGGGTTTCAAACAATCAAACACAGATTTTATTTGTGTAGTTGGGCGATGTGTAAAATTTATCGTCCCAATCAATATCAATCAAATCAGTGTATATATAAACAAATCTCCGATTTGTTTATAAATATTTATTTTATATACACATTAAAAATTCTATTTTCAACTATAAAATATTTTTAACTATATAAATATTTTATTTCATTTCACATCACACAATCAACTACACATCAAAATCAAACAAATAAGCATACAAGCCGTCCATGGTCTGTGGACGACGGGTGTCGGGTGCTACTAAACACCGTCTGCATCCTAGTATATATTTCAACTAAAAAAAAATTAAAAAAAAATTAAAGGTGAGAAGTTCTCACCGAAAGCTAAACCAAACGCCCCGACTCTTCATATGTAGGAAATCTTCCGTTGTTTCTTCCTTCATCACTTTCGTCATCCGTATTCACTACATATACGAAAATCGAATTTTTACTTCGCTATTCAATATATAAAAATCGAATTTTTACTTCTCTATTCAATATATAAAAATCTAATTTTTACTTCGCTATTCAATATATAAAGATTGAATTTTTATCTCTCTACTACATATGTAAAAATCACTCCTTTACACCACTACTTCCATGATAAAAAATATATTTTTACCTTGCTAGTAATATAATAAAAATTATATTTTTATTACTCTACATAAATAAAAATCATATTTTTATTTCTACTTCATATATTTTTATACTTCTACTTTATATATAAAGATCGAATTTTTATATCATTGCTATAAAAATCACATTTTTATTTCAACATATATATAATAAAAATCCAATTTTTATTTCGCTATATATATAAAGATAATATTTTTATATTCTCTATTATGTAGAAATTCTATTTTCAATACACTACTTATATAAAAATAGTATTTTTATACCTTCTATTATATAAAGATCATATTTTTAATACTCCACTAGTATAAAAATTATATTTTTAACTTCTCTATTATATAAAAATTATATTTTTAAATAAAGAAAGATGGTATTTTTATCTAAACAAAGATTACATTTTTATTCAAACAAAGATTTCATTTTTATTCGCTACTATACAAATAAAAATCAAACCTTTCTACTTGGAAAAATCTAATCCTTTATCGTGTTAAAAACCAAATCTTTTTCATTATAAAAAGAACATACCTTTTCCTAAACAAAAAATCAGATTTTTATACTTGAATAAAATCAGTTTTTATATAAAAGAAATAAATAGATTTGACCTTTGTTTTGTAGGTGGAAGGGGTTCATCACCGGAGTTGACGGCTGTGGAGGCGCGAGTGGCAACTCCTGGGGGTTGCGTCGTCGGTCTTGCAGGTGGCGGTCTCGATTGGAGGAACAAGGGGGTTGCGTCGAACAGCATGAGGGAGTGGAGGGAGGTGGAGCGCGAGGGGGGCGCGAGGCTTAATACAAGAGGAGGAAGAACGGGGATAGGGGAACGAGGAGGAGGAGTTCGACGTGGGGTTTGGGGGTTCGCATGGAGGAGGGGAGCACGCGCGACTGGAGAGGAGGGGGTTCCTCGTGGAGGGCGCCACCTTGGGCGGTGGCAGCGGCGATGGAGGAGGCCGCTCCGCCCCTCCGTCCTCTTCTTCTTTTTTTCTTTGAATGATTTGAAAAGTCAAGGGGGCGTCAGAGTATAAGGAGAGTGAGAGGGTTTTTTTTATTTAATTATTTATTTTCAAAAAACAACTTTTTATTTCGAACTCGATTCGAGGCCCCACGATTGTCGCCCCTAGCTAAATACCCCCATTCCGAACATAATGGGATATGTATCGTAAGCTGATTCGATCATTTCGATCAGTTTTTGTCAAAATCAACATATAACTTTATATATTGAATTTCAACGCGCATTTCAATTTACTGGGGTCACATACTAACTCGAAAAATTCCAGAAAAATATTTTCTAGCTTCGTATTGATGATACGGTCCTAACAAAACTAGTTTCGTCAAATTCTGAGACCGTTTGAAAAATGGCCATTTTCCAGTCGATTAAAATCAACTGAAACTGGTCAAACACGTTTTCTTTTTCCACGCTCACATATTGATTCGAAAAATTATGAAATTTGAAACCTAGCAATAACTTGACATCACAGATCCAACAAAAGTGGTTTCATCGAAATCCGAGGTCGTTTGCAAAATGGCCATTTTCAAGGGCCGAAATTCCATAGCGACTATTGTGAATTTTCAACTGGACATAACTTTTGATTCCCACTATGAAATTTTGATTTCTCGAGTTCGTTGGAAAGATATTGTCAAATGGATTCAAATATTTTTGGTTTCAAAAAAATCCGGTTTATATTGCACCCGGTACATTCATTTGAAGTTTGAAATCGAATTATCGAACTACCACGCCATTTTCAATTCCTTTTATAATTATAAATAAATATTTATATTCTAACGACGATCTATATAAATATATACGTTCGAATTCTATTGAAAATAAATTTTTCGTCGTTATTATTTAAAATATTCGAAATTCGCTAAAATTGCCAAAATAAAATTTTTTAATTGGCTCAGATTTCCGGGTTATTACAAAACCCATTTGGAAAATGTGAATATACGGGCGTTTTGTTCTATTGCGTATATACATTGTATTGTAGAAAGCATGAGCTGATAAGTGAGCCATGCAATAGAAAATGGAAAGGGTGTATTCATATGTTCAGGCTTTGCATGAACATATGTACTGTAGCATGGAATTACCTACCTGCATGCGCAGGTGGGTATAAACATGCATCTGTCCACCTTCGCATGCAGGTGGACATGCATTTAACAAGTGGATTGTTGACCCACTTGCAGAGCTAGTGGGCTAACAACCCACCAAAAAAAATTAATTATATATATATTATAAAAGAAAAGAAAGATACAGTCACATGGGTTTGCCTTGAAATAAAAGAATATATGTTGGAACGGGAAACATATACTTAGTATATAAATTGCAATGTTGTCCATACTTGCACTTGTGATCATCTGTCTACATGATACATGTTTGAACTCAAAACTCATGCTGCATGAAAACTTGACTCACATGGTTTATACCTTGTAAACTTAAAACTCATGTCTACTTAAATATATATATATATGTTAGAATAAAGCATGACTCACACGGTTCAGACTAGAACAAGGTTGTTATCCACTAGTTGAAAATACCTGCAATGCATCCTCCTACTAGGAAGAGGAACTAAGTTGCATCATCGTGTTTGTCTGCTTTAAATCATGACACCTTTAATATTAGTATAAGGCTTGAATATGGTTGAATATGATTTTGTTATAGGATCTAAGCATCTCATTTCCGTTACATCACACAAGGGACTACATGTGATTCTTTATTTATATTTTGATGCTAATTTGTCATTTTGGTGCTAAATGTATTTTCTTAATCTTATTATTTAATTTCATCTATATTAAAAATCATATTCCTTAAACATGGATACTGGGTTTGGAATTGCAGTAAAAATGGAATTCATACATTCAAAAAAAAGGGAAGATGGAAGAACCATCCATGCTAGTGCTAATGGGGTTTAGTTCGCATGGGATAAGATGGATGCCCAAAAATGGCAATTTGTTTATACAAAGAAAGTAGTAATTATTTGGCTTCTGAATAGTAATTAATCGAGAGAAATATAAGTATAGGCCTTACATGTGTATTATGTTAACAATTGTGTAACGACCCCCCATTTTGACCGTGTCGAATCGGCAAAACATGTCAACTCTAACCGTCCAAAATGACAGATTGCTATTAGCTTCTGGAGTAAATAGAATAAATCACAAAATCATAGACACAGATACAAAGCAATATGATATCTCATAGCGGAAAATAAATAAGACAATAGTAGTTCATGAAGCTACTAAATGAATTTCTACAACAGAGTTTACATAACAATACAGCGGAAGTCTAATATAATGATTTCTAATACATAAATAAAAGATAACTATATAAAACAGAAATGACAAGAATAGTTGGAACTGGATCAACAAAACAGGTAGATATAGATGAGCAAAATCCAATAATCCCCAAAGTCCAAGAGTTAATCTCGAAAAATGCGATAATCGATCTGACCTGAGCAATAATGCAAAACAAAACAACTCGGACCAGGACTAACATTCTCATGGAAGTAAATTAACTCAAATGAAATGTTCGATGAAATGCAATCAGTAACTTAAAGGATGTCTGGGATCACCATCCTCTAAGGATCTATCAAACTAATACTATATAGTATAATACGGTATATACAATAGTGTCTATTAGTAAAGTAAAGTATCAAAATAGCGTAAGCAGGATTACCATTATTACCCTTACACCGTTTATATATTCCCATAGTATATACAGTACCGTAATTCCTCCGTAAACTAAAGGGCTATCAGAGGGCACTCCACATAAAACATTAGCCAACAAAGTCGTAGTGGGCTCGTATATGGCATGTGACAAGGCACGCAAGGAATGCCAGGTTGGATTCACCTATTGCAGAGCCGGACTGGTGGTAACGCATAGCAGCTATTATCGTGCGCCTCGAGACACACTCCCATAATCATAAGGTCTAAATTGAATCTCAACAGTAATAGAATAATATCGAAGAAGTGCGCCCGATAGGAGGTATGACCTCACTTGGTCCGACATAGCTACAGTTTTAGCCACATTGAGCTGACTAACGGTAGTCAGGGTCTCGTTATTAATATGAAATAGAAAATAGAGTTGTTCTCCAAACCATCCTACGTCATTCTGGATCTCCACCGCGTACATAGTTGTTAAAGTGGTTTTCAATATTGGTAGAGAGTATGACAATAGCCGATCCCGGTCTCTTTAACAACCAATCGTTTACATTTTTCACACCGTGGTCATTAATTTACAAATAACTTTATAAAATTGATTATACAAATCTCAGATTCAAATTTGGAATCAAAATTAAATATCTAACTTCGATTATATCTAATTTTGAAAACAACTTACTAGAAACGCTTTAAAACAACTCGAGTTAGAAAAACATGCCATAAAGATATCAAAATATAGTACAAATTAATACTATACTTTTTAACTTCAATTATATTCAATTTCCGAAAATATTCACATAACTATTTTCAATCCCAAAATCAACTTATATTTAAGTTATACCTTAAAGATTTCAATTTCCATTTAAATCGGTAATAAAACATTTAACTTCGATAATATTTGGTTTGGTTTATATTCGCAAAAATTGAAGTTCAAAATGATTCAAATAATTCAATTTTTGTTCTTTATAAGAAATCATTTCAAGTCGAATTATAAAATCCAATAATTTGGTTCGAGTTCAATATAGACAATTCAAATCAAAACTTTATATTTCAAGTTAAACACATCATACAATCTTGTTTCGCCTTTTATAAGAATTCGTTCGAGTCGATTCAAAATCCCAATCACTTAGGTTCAAATTTGGCTTATACAATTCAAATCATAACCTTCTATTTCGATTTATATATATATAAACAAATCATATATTTCAATTTCAACGATCAAATCATATTTTATAACTCAAGTCGTACAATTCAAGTTCATTACTTATAAATTCGAATCAAAACCTTATCTTTCAATTCAAACAATTTAAAACCATTCTTATAAATTCGATTTAACAAATTTCTTAATTCAAACTGAACGATTTATAAAATCAATTTCATACACAAAATTTATATATATATATTCAAATTCACATTCGGTCACTTAATATCAAATTCATTTCATATCAGTTATAAATTCAAATTCAAACCAATTTACGCAATTCACATTAATTTCTTATAAGAGTTTAATATTTAAACCAATTCAAATTCGTATTCAGTTGATTTATAATTGAATTTATTTCATATCCATTATTGGTTCGAATTCATTTCTTAAATTTGGAAATTCAATTTCGGAAACAATTTCACAATTTAGGTTCATCTCTTAAGTTTATATCGATTCAAATTCATATTCATATCTTATATCAGTTCATTTGTTAAATCAAGTATCGTTATGTAAATTTTAAATCTTTAATCTCGAATTCATGTCGCGAAAACCTTAACTTATCCATCTTTGAGTTTATTATCAAAGTTTGTAAAAAATATATAAAAGAAATTTAACTTTGAAAATAGATATAAATATATGTATAAGCTTATAAAATTCTAAAATTAATTAGAAAATAGATTATAAACATATACAAGTTTAAAATAATATAGAAATAGGTTTAAAATAATTATTTATTATGTTAAAGGTTTAAAATACTTATATAATTAAATTATATAATTTAAAATAAATGAAATTATAAGTAAAATCTTAAATAAGTATTTAAATCTATATTTACTCACAAAATTCATTTTAAAACATAAAATTTAAAATACAAAATTTAAGTTTAAAATCTTTAAAAATATAAATATAAAATCTTAAGTTATTATTTAAAAATCAAAATTTCCAAATCAATTTACTTCGAAAACATGACCAACGGTGTCTGTATATAGTTTTCTACCCTATGGTCAAGTGATACAGATATTTATCATTTCAATCCACAATTTAAAATTTCTACGGGTATATCATTTCAACCGCAATCCCAAATTCAATAAAAGTTGTTCAGATCTATGATTTCAACCCATGGAGATTTTTCCCTAATCAAATGTTCGTTCGGGTATGTATCATTTCAACCCTTAGTGATTTTCCTAAACTAGGGAAACCATCAAACATATATCAATCATCACATAGCGTCAATCAGATCATAAGTCGAATACCATCAGTGCACCAACGTGTCATATATATCATCTTGTCATATATTTAAATATTAAATAAACAATTTCTACTAGCAATCCTATACATTTCACGATAGTTCATTTATGTTGAATTTAAAATCCATGAATCAATGTAGGTCAAGTGTGGGATAAACTCACCTTTCGTGGTAGAGACTGGAGAGGCAGACAGATTGACACCGAATGAAACAACGACTTCCAAGCATGACTCGGAATGGATTAGAACTCGATAATCACTCGGTATATGTTTTATTTTTATTAGAGGGGTTAGGGAAATTCTCAATGGATTGGTACGGCTATTGGATTTTGAAATGGTACGGATATTGGGTTTTGGAACGGTTTTCAAACTCAGCCCCAAACTTGACTCAAAAATAAAACATAGTAAATCCTTTTAAAAATATTATATATATACACACACTGTAAAAACCGTTCATATTTTTATATATTTATATAAAATCAACATGGTATAATAAAACCACATGTATGTATATCTTTATAAAATTCAATACAACAAATGTTGTACACGCCAAAACATATATATATATATATATATATATATATATATATATATATAATACACCCAAAACACAACAAAATCACTCAACCCACTCACACAACATACCCTCACCAAACTTATACTCACAATACACACACAATATACATATCTATATATTAACTCATGCACAACGAAATAAAGCTCAACATCCATAACCAAATACACACCCAAGAACACATACAAATCACACACAGCGCAAAATGTCACGCATGCCCTAAACACCTAATGCAAGCATGGCCCGTTCGGTTTCAAGGCTAGGAATAAGTTGGAGACAAATCACCAGAGAAAGGAGGCTCGGTTATCCGTAGTGCGGAACTTGCGGTGCAGATGGAAGAGAAGGTTGCTACGTTTTTTCATGGACGGGAGGAGAAGAGATGGAGGTCGGTGGCAGCCTTGTCCTCGAAACCATAAGGAATTGAAGGGAAAAGCCTACAAGAACTATGAGGAGAAGAGGGTGAGATGCAAGAACTTGCATTGAAGAAGAAGTCAGAGGGAATAGAGAGTGAAATTTATGCATGCGTGAGGAAGGCACGTCTGGCACGCACCAATTCTTCTGTCCCCATTTTCTATGCCCTCCCTTGTCCAACTCAATCACAGCCCCCTGAATTTCACCTTTTGCACTTAAACCCCTGAATTGTTAAGGGACTTGAATGCAAAGCAGCAGAAATCAGGGAATCTGATTGAAGGGACACGGGGGGAGTGTGGGAATGGGGACAGAAGAATTGGTCTCCGTCTGGCATGTAAATGCCATTTACTTTATTTTCTTTTTCCGATAAAAATGGTATTGCAGGAGGGAGTAGAGGAAACAAATATGGTTTCGGAATGAACAAAGGGTTGGAAATTAAAGGGAAGTAGCAGTTTATATTTTCACGAATTGAATATGGAGGAAGACTAAATGAAGTAGCAGGCTTGGAAAATGAGAAGCGGTTGATGGGTGAAAATATGTGCATGTTGGTATTAAATAAAGGTAGTGAATATGAAAGAGGGGAGAGCTAAGAATAGAAACGTGGTTTGAGGAATGGATGGTTTTGGGAATAGGAACATAGGGGTGAGCAATATTTGGTCAAACCAAATAAACCAACCGAACCAATTTATTTTGGTCGGTTTGGTTTGGTTTTGAAATTAAATCGATTTGTAATCGGTTCGAAAAATATTTAGTTTGGTTATTGGTTTAACCAAATTAACCAAACTTTTATTATAATTTAAAAATTATCAATATTATAACAAATACATTAAGTTAGATTAGTTCTCTAAGTAAATTTTAATCATCACGCATGTGTCAAAATTACTTTTAGAAAGCATTAGAATCATAAATAATAGTACTCTAATTTGGTTCGGTTAAATCAGATAACCAACCGAACCAACCAAACTTAATTTGGTTGGTTTGGTTTGATTTTCATTTTTATCGGTTTTAGTTTGGTTTGACAATTTTCATCATCGGATAAACCGAAACAACCAAACGCTCACCCCTATACGAACATGTATTTGAAAAGGAATGGATAGAATAAATATGTACGTGGCTTTGGAAAATATAAATAACATGCATTGATTTGGAAAAATAAAGTGACACATGGCATTATATAGAAATGAAAGTGGCGTGCATGCATAGTTTGAATAGGGATGAATTGTTCTATACCGAAATTGGATGTTCCCATGTGCCGGATCAATCTTAGCCACTGATTTACACAAAATCTAATGATTTTGAGTGGATTGTAGGACCCGTTAATTAAATTATTAATAATATGTGTGGTTGATGTGTGGTTGTGATTTGTTGGGCACACGGGAACACCCGAGTTGGGTACAGAAGAATTGATCCCGTTTGTATATGTGTCCTTAGAAAAAAAAAGAATTGATGGTTTAGTAAAATAAAAGGATGGGTTTTGCAGAACCAAAATGTCTAGAAAAATATGTGGAACTCGAATAGGAACACATCGAACTCAAAGACTTTATTTCAAGAATGAACTGTGCAAGCCTTTTCGAAATCCCAGCGCGAACCGAGCACCGAAACTAACAAATGAATATATTGCGCTAATCAGCACGATTAGATGGACATAATAGTATATAGTTTGCAGTGTCACGTGCTCTGTTCAAAAACGCGTTACGGACCCCTTTAAACGAAAAATTTCGGATGGGAAAACGGAAGTCAAAGCGTCCGATTTTTGCGAAATGGATTTCACCAGTGGATTCCTGACATTAAATGCATTATTTTTCATGTTTGTCCGAACTAATTTCGGAGAGATTTTAAAATTGCTAAAATTTGAACTGTTATGCACAACTTTGCATTGAAAATTGCGTGACCAACAAACATACAAATTCTCCAACAAATTTTCATAGCTGATACGTCTCACTGTACATATTTCAAATTCCAAATTCTTGTTACGAAAAACAATACGATATTTTCAAATAAAAATTCAATTCAAATCGGAATTTAAATCGTTAAAAATAGCGGGTTGTTACAAATTGACTGAAAACATGGAGCATAGATTTTTATATGTTTAGTATATAGGGAAAAAAATGTAATTTTAATCTTCAAAATCAATTTCTCAAAATGAAGACCTAGAACTTGTCATCCAGATGTAAGTCATCTAAAACAAATTCAATCAAAAGAACATGAGTCGAGGCTTAGCATATGTGTTTTTCTAAGCTGTTGTATGGGCTATTAGGCGTGCTAGAAACAATCACATATTTTCTAACTTATACAAAAAAACCACCAAACTTTCAAAGTTTGATATAACCAAGATCGGAATGAGAAGAACCAAACCATTTTCCAGAACAAGCAGCATAGATGATCACTTTGTCATCAAAGCTCACTTCAGCGGGGAATTGGTTAACGTAGCATAGATCCAAATATTCTAAAAGCTGGCAATATCTTGATGGAATCTACGTAGTATGCAGCACTTCAAAAATGAAACAAACTAGATATCTAAGTGACATGACCCGGATTTCCCCCATCTCCGAAGAGAGGGAAAAACGCTGATTGTATGAGAACACGATGCATCAGAACACTAACAAGAGAACATTTCATAGCTATTACAACAATTTACATCAGAGTACAAGATATCAGAGTACAAGTAAATAATACACAGCAGAAAATATCAGAGATTTAAATTACAAAGCAGCGTAAATATAATACATAAATACAATATGTAGCAAACAACATCAACTGCCATGGCTGAGAGAAATACACGGATACAAAGCTTTCCGAATATAGCTCCAACCTTAATGTAGGTTCCTATGGAAAGAAATATCTACGAAAACCAAAACTACTAGCTGCCCGTGTGGAAAATATGGGCACCCAGTGTTTAGGTGGGATACAATAAACTCCGAGTCAATCATGAGACTGGTGTGAGAACTAAAACAATTATTAACTTTATTTTAATGTTGGGTAAATCAAGGAACCACGCCATATGACACGGAACGGGTTTTCTCCCAAAAATGCCATAAAACAAATATCATAATGCTAAAAGGAAAAATGAAGCTATTATAAGACTCAGATCCCATCACACAATGCAACGCAAGCCAAAGATAGAGCTTTACCTTATAATAGCCAAACATGCCTTATACGCGAAATTCATCTTTTATTATTATTACAAGTGTAGAAATCAATTTCAAATATAAATATATCAATGATAGACGACATAGTACCCATCCTACTTTGTTGTCTTATAGGTTTACAACTAAAACCGTGAAACCGCGTATTGGAAATAGGATTTCCGTCCATGAACCGAGGCAAATGATATTCCTTTCCGATTTCGAGACACACTAGCAATGCCTCAGGAACACACCTCTGGGCAACCCTTGGATCTTGCAGAGTCGGTCAGCCGTCGTTGATTAGTTATACCATAAACAATATGTTAGCAGGTTTTATCGAACCTGCCACTTGGTCAGTATATCGACCAATCTTGGTCAGTATTCGACCATCAAGGGACTTTTAGTTGGCTATATCCAAGGTACCTCGCTTTCCATCATAATCCAGCATCTACATAAGTAAAATGTCTAGTCTCCATACAATGACATCTCGTGCAGCTAGAAACTAACGTATGTCTATTTCCCTTCGTCCCTAATCCCATTTTAGGTTCATACCGGGGAGTGAAGCTCGCTAACTAACGCTATACACAAAGCGACGCTATATTAAAGCTATGCTTTGATTATCAACCACAAGACTCTGCTTTTCAATAAAAGCCTTGATCCATGCAATTTAGCATGCTACATTGTCAATCCATACCATATCATTAATCATCTACCAATATATAACCTCTGAGCTCATACGTCTCAAAGAAGGGTGTTAAGCAAGAGAATAAATTTTCCGCTATATACATGTAGCAGAGTTCAACGCTTACAGCAAAAAGGAATACAATGTTAGACCAACAACCATTTGCAAGTCCGTTCTGGGTCTCAACGAAACCGAAGGCACCTTACTACTCATCCCATATGTCCAATACATGAGAGAGGCCCTCGCATATCCGATCGATCTCCAAGTATGTCTGGACGATCACCACTTATTACCTTGTCTTGGGTGTACAGCCCAATCAAGACATCAATAATCATCCATTCGATGTGAAGATCTCTAGTCTTCAACTACCGTCTTCGTATCATTGACTTTTAATCGTCATAACAGTTATTCAGAATGGGTTAAACCCGGTCTTTCCGAATAACTCGCGTATCTTATAGTTAAGTGCTATAAAAACACATCATATGCATCATTCCAATCCAAAATATTCTCTTATTCAAACATTCTTTACATTGCGAATTATTCCCATATATCTTATCTAAGGTTCAATTCATTTAAACCTCCTATTTAAATTTTTCTTTGAAAACCATTGCAAAAGATTGTGTGTTATCTCTTAACAATCTTAAACCAAATTAAGGTTTATCAACTAGTCGGGATTAACAAGCCTTACCAAAGTTATCATTCATTTTATAATTATCACAATCCTAAACTATTCATCCCATGGAGAAAAACTGGTGGTACTCCATATCTAACACTCATTGTGTTATCGGTAAATTTAATTACCATTTAACGTTCAAATCTGAATAAAGATTCATAAAAACTCCATTTAGTTTTAATCTAAAAAATCATTACTTAATAATTATTCAACTTAGAAAATTTATCCTGCTTTTAACTGGGTTAAAGAACAAATGTCATTTAAAACATTTCTTACAATAAACCAAAAATCATCTTCCATCAAAATGGAATCTTCACGGAAATCATAACAGTATATAACCGGTATAAATTTCTGTATCAGACTAATACTATAAATGGAATAATGACAAAGCTTTTTAATTTCCCTAAATAGTAGCGGTCTTCCTTCACAGAAGCTCATCTCGATTATCACTAAATTGAATTCCACTCAATTCCAATTTAATTTATTAAATTGTATAACTTCACTTTGGAAAAATTCCATTAATTTTTAATTAAAAGATTTATAAATTCCAAATCATATCTTCACTGTTAATTAGGTTTAAGAACTAATGTTATTTAAAACATCATTCACAATGAACCCAAAATAATCTTCCATTTAATTCCAATTATATTTATTGAATTGGAAAACTTCATTAATCTTAACTAAAAGATTTATTCCTTTCACAGGTTTAAGAACGATGTTATTGAAGACACCATTCACGATAAACCCAAAATCCAATTTGATTTTAAAGGCTTTGAATAGAAATCATATTGACTTATATTCAATATCAAATTCTGAAACCAACAGATATTGTATTGGGGATAATGATATCAATATCTTCCAAATTCCTCAACAATATCCATATAATCACGGAATCCAATATCGAAATAACCAAAAATAATTTCCATTCAAATCCTTCCCAATTCATATGTAGGAAAATTCTGGTTATATTAAAACCATTTCAATTCCTTTCAGTTCTTAACTTAAGTAGATAAACAACTTGTTCTAATAAAAATATCTTTTATCTTTATAAACTTGGAATATTTCATCCAAAACCATTTCAAATCATTTATTATGTTTTATCACAATTTATTCATATTTTTATTAATTCTATTAAGTCCCTTACAGTCGGTTTCCAATATCGACCACAGAACTGCATCCATAACGACCTTTTCCAAAACTGATTTGGATATATTTTAAAATCTAACCATTGGATTTCAAAAAATCTTATATTCATTTGAAAGATCTTTTCGATACGAACCCAACAGCTCCAGTTCCAGGAAAATCCGACGGTCGGATCTCCCATTTAAATATATATAATATATTTCAGCGATTTCCATTTAAAACGTATTTTATAAAACATTTATAAATTCATTTCAAAACAAATTCACTTCTATTTCATATTTAAATCAAAATTGATCAGTCTAAATTATTATAATACCAAAATAATAATATTTTCAAAATATCTGATTTTGAAATCAAATCTTTTCGATATTCAATATAAAATGAATAAAGTCATTAGAACAAACTGTTCGAGTTAAAATGGCGTATATCTACTTAACTCAGCTTCACATATTTCAATATTTTCATGTCCCTCCAAAATCAGACATCAAAATCATATTTTGATTCTTCACTGAATATTATATTAAAATATTCGTTATTTCCAAATTGGAATGTGCCTCAATCAATTATCATATAATTTTATTTATGTGGATTTCATACATCACATGTATTCAACAATTACTATAAACAAATATTAAACATTCAATTCTCATCCTAAGTGCATCTAGAATCGTATAAGCATTAAATAATTAAATAACGCTTATAACGGTCTATCAATCAATCGATTAACATCCATTCTAAACACTTGGGATTAGTCTAAATCAAATATCATCCCAATACCCGTGTAGGGTTCTCAACTAATAAATAATAAATTATTATTTGTACACTTGGGCGATGTGTAAAATTATCATCCCAATACCTGTGTGGGGTTTATATCATAGTCCATGTGAACATATCTACATATTTGGAAGACGAGTGGGCAAATTGTTATCCCGGAATAATTCATAATATAAATGTTTTATTTATCAAAACCTATAATCAAAATTCAATAATGATAACATTAATACTGCAACATCCATTAATCACCAAATAAATATTGCAATCACAGGCTATCAATATATATTCAGTTATAAAATAAAATAACTGCACAAATAATTTGAGTGATAGAGTTCTCACTTTGACCGGTTCTGAAATCGTGATTAAAACGATTGTTTTAATCAAATTAAACAAGCATTTAGTTTTATCAAAAAATCCAACTGCTTTTGAATTTATTCTAGTTAGTTCCATGACGTAGTGTTCGCTGCCACGAATCCAACGTACCCAGTTTCATCAAATTCTGTTTTGATTTGACCGAGTTATGGCCATTTATAAATTAATTACATAATTAAGGTATTAAAATATAATCAATTAATTAATCCCCTCTTAAGTCTTAACCTTCTCCTTCATCGTGTATTCCCCTGGATCAAACAAAAACCCCACTGTAGCCTTCAATCTTCACCGGCACGCACGCCAACGCCACTACCAGCGGCAGATTAACACCCTCCACACGAAGCGCCATCACCTCAAAACGCTCCGCCCTGAGAAGGATGCAGCTTGATCAACCCTAGCCTCCCCAAAATCCATTCGGGCACGCCATCATTCAGCATGAATTTCGAGAAATCCATGCCTCTAAACACCATCTTCACCGTTGAAAGTGATGATCTCCATGAGATGAACATTTTAGTTGAGAAGTTTTCGATCTAATGAGGGGATTTGGAGAAAATCGTTAAGGAAAATGGGTGCATGTTGATCATCTGTTCATGAATAAGGTGGCTCCATTAATTATTGACTACCGGTAGCATTTGACCTAGGTTTAGAGAAAAACAGATATATATATATATATATATATATATATATATATATACACACACACACATATATAATTTAATGTTTAATTCACAAATTAATTTGTTATGACTCCAAACGAACCCCAATGACTTTCACTCCTAGCTAAATACCCCCATTCCGGACAATGCGATATGTTTCGTAAGCTGATTTGATCGTTTTGATCAATATTCATAAAAATTAAAATATAAATCAATATAACGTTTAATATTGAACTTGAATGTACATTTTAAGTTGCCACGATCACATACGGACTCCAAAAATTTCGAAATTTGAATTCTTGCTATGTTTTATAAATATGGTCCTAACAAAGCTAATTTTTTCAAACTTGGAGACCGTTTAAAAAATGGCTTTAATTCTAGCTTATTAAATTTACAACTAAAATTGAACACGCATTTAAATTTACCACGCTCACATATTAATTTCAATTGACTTGAATTTTAAACCTGATAATAATTTAATGTTCCGGATCCAGCAAAATTGGTTTCATCAAAATCAAAGGTCATTTGCAAAATGGTTATTTTTAAGGGCTTATATAATGTTAAAATATTAATAAAATCCATAATGACTATTTGAATATTAATTTGGATGTAACTTACAATTTATAATATGAAAACTCAAATTTTCACATTCGTTAGAAAGATATAATTAAATCGATTCTAACGTTTCTTGTTTTATCAATTTCTTACTTATATTGAATTCTATATATTCATTTAAAGTTTAAAACTAATTTTTCAAACTACTGCGGCGTTACGTGCTTATTTTAAGTAAAATTTAAATTATTATGTACAAACTTCATTAATAAGCAAACTTTTATTAATTATTTGTTAAAATAAATGTAACGACCCGGGGATTTCAACTCCTAAAATCGACACAAAACCCAGCGTCGACTGTTCAGACATCGAAAATACCGGATCATTAATAGAAAGAAGTTATAGGATGAGATAGAAAAGATAGAACTAATAGAATAGGAGAAGAAGAAGAACACAGCTGAACATAATCAGAGTAAACACGAATCTCACAGCGGAACGGATAAAATATAATATATAACATAACTTTGAAATACAAAACTGTATTGTATATACATACCATTATCAGAGTACAATACATCATATCACAGCGGAAATAGTCTCTAAATACTAACGGTGAAGCCTTCTGCTTTTAGCTCCTTCAAGCGTATCTGTAAAAGCCTGAAACACTTGACTGCCCGTACAAATTTGGGCACCCAAGAGTTTAGGGAAAACAACAAAATAAACTCTGGGTCAGTCATGGGACTGGTGTGAGTAAATTCCAACCATACGGTTTAACTTTGAAAATCCTTTTTGAAACAAAAAGGATAATAGTAAGACCAATCCACACATAAACATGGACGGTTTTTACCTTACTATAACCCAAAATATTTTGATATCAAAATCCAGTGATATTATAATAATGTCTAATCAAATAAATAACCAAATAGTAGAACGCTTGCATCTCACGCTCTACATACATAGTATAAAAATCAAAACCCGCAGGGCGCTTAATGGAGATTGGATTCCAACTATGACAAGGTATGGGACCACCTTCCGATGATGTATCTCTAGAGGCGAATACACCTGGGTTCAACAAGAACGTCTTGCAACCCGGCCCACACATGACCGACCACTCATTTCGCTTGAGTGTATCGAATGTATATCACCAACGGTTGGACTCAAACCACCGTTCCCGAATGGGCAGAATCGATAGATTAAGAAACAAAAGGAATTTCTCTAGATAGGTGATTATACACCCTAATGGGAGCGACCAACATAGCCATGCTGCCTGCCCGATTTTTGTCATTTCCCGGCTGTGAAGCTTGAGGCTACGTCTACCTTTTAGAACATCTGGCCACCATACACTTTGAATGCCACATCGTCAAACCCGTCAAATCACTAGTTGATATTCCCAAAAATATTACGGGTATAAGAGCTAAGAGAAACGAATTCCTCCGCCACCAGACGTAATACTTTGAAAAGATCGTCTTATGTGACTGTTAGGAATACTCTGTCAGACATTTGTCCATACAAGCTGTCCTGGGACTGGACAAACAGAAACCACTATTCTGAAACAGGACGACCCTTGCATTTCACTCCGTCTTCAATTTTCTTCAGCATAATCAAATTCGCAGCGCTTATGCCTATACGGAGTGATTTTCGATAATATATCCAACCGGTCTCTCCGTATTGACAACGATGGTCAAACACTTCGATAGTCGGTTATTTAACTATCGAAGTAAAAACAAACATCCAATCAAATGTATAATTATCATCACACAACCATGGGCACTTTTATTTAACATTCATCATCGTCGAATTATAATTCCCATTTCTAATAGTGTTATTTAACTCTAATCATATTTCAAACATCGAAATGATGTCATCGTTTTCTGAAACGATTCTCCACTACTCGTTCTTATTTTTCTTTAGACAATCATCGTTACTTATTACTTTAGAATAAGTGGATTTCAAAACAAACTGTTTACATTCCCTAGGGAGTAGTGCTATATAAAATCATGCTTAAGCTTAGCCAACAGCGTTAATTTAACGCTATAGTTCAAAACTCGTCATACGCTGTGATATTCCCCTTTTATAACAAATCTCGACATAACAGTCACGCTTAAGCCTAGTCAACAGCGTTGTTTTATCGCTGTAGTTCAAATACTTGAAATACGCTGCTATATTCCACCTTATACTGTTCTTGACATCTCTTACCATTACAAAAATCTTGACATCTCTTTCCGTTACAAAAATCTTGACATCTCTTTCTGTTACAAAAATCTTGACATCTTTTTCTGTTACCAAAATCTTAACACCTCTCCCTGTTACAAAACAAATACCATCCCTCGATAATTGTGAAGCCGTTCAAGTTGGGGTATTTTAATTACCTCTCAGACCTTGATTGACGACGTTCTTACCTTAGAATAGATATAAATTCGTAACTCTAATCCCTTATACTTTAAAATCAGTCAACCGTACTTCTTGTTATATTTTAAATATGGTTTTATGACGCCATATCCTTATTTTGAAAACTCGGTTATTTACATTAGCGTCAACTTCCTTGTTCAAACCCATTTTAAACATTTTTCTCCGTTTCGTCTTTCTTAGACAAATCCCTTATTAAACATTCCTCTTCGCTTTGTCTTCTTTAGACAAATCCCTTATACTTTAAAATCTTATTTAAACTAAACCAACTATTCGTTAATTTATTACATTAGATTAATCATCCCAATCTAATTTAACTAAATAACCAATTATTGATCAAAACAGTTTGCTTGGTAAATATTTAGCCATGGTTAACCCACTAATTAATTCTAACAAATCTTTTCATTTTGAATAAATAACATTTATTAATCCAAATAATTTCACTTGTATCGATTACTATAAAAATAATAATTTATTTCTAAATAATCTCATTTGCTATTAAATAAACAATAATCGATTCTAACTAAACTTACTTAATATGAAATCAACCATAATCTATTTGTAAATATCTCATTAAATTGTTCTTAAAACAATAAATTCTTGTTATTAATCATCAAGTTAATCTCCGCCTACTTACTTATTAATCTTATTAATATAAGAATACACTTCGCCAAATCATTTAGTAAGTATGGTGGAACACGTGCTTCGCACACGGTGGGATTTTGGTAAAACAATAGCGGTTAAAACAAATGATACATTTATGGTTGGTTGTTGCCACTTTCTTAATCAATATCATTTATTGATTAAACCAAAATAACGTTTGAATTTCCATTCAACGCTAATATCAACGCAAGGTTTCAAAAGTCATTTGGGTTCAAACAGTGCATCTATATAAAACACACAGTACATATAAATATTCAGGAATCCGGTTGGATTCCTCCAACCGGTTTCCTGCATCCACCGATGTTAGTCAACAATTAACACTGATTCCATACTAGGAAATATTATAATCGATGGAATCAGTCCAACCAATGATGTGTATATATATATATGCAACGATATATAATTCAACCAATTTAACCATAATCTGCCTAAACAACCATCACACAGCATTCAACCATTATTTAAAATATAATTAAAATATTTTAAATAAAAAGAGAGTTAGTGAATTTACTCATCTTGGTGCGTTAACCGTTAAATAACGATTTGCGGTCGGTTGATTTAACCAGTGTTCAATTCTGCCATCGTTCATGCTGAAACTTCTGTCGACTCGCTCAAGACATGAACGCTTCACTCTGCTACTTCGCTTCAGCACGTCAAAACTTCTTTTTTCAAAACAACTTTACGCTCCAGGTAAATTCATATCCACTTTCTTTCCCATATTTGGTCTGCCCATCCCTTTTTCTTATTTTAAATTGCAAAGAATCGAGATATTATAGAACCGGTAGAACAGTTCCTAATCCAACTCCACCTTTTAAAACTCCACATCAAAAACCCGCGAGCTCCTTTACTTGAAAACTGAAACCACCACAACTGTACTTCATCCATTCTCTTTAACTAAACCGCTTCCATTAAATACCACGTTGCACACAAATCAAATCCTCTATTTCCAAAAACCCAACATACTGACACGTGCATTCATGTGTGCACCTCCTGTTGCTCACGTTTACTCTTTGAGCACCTCCCTTTACTTGCGTTCTTCAGCTTTTCCATGTACTGCCCAGAAAACAGAGTGCCATTTTTCAATTACTATTACACCGCATGCTCCCCTCTCCAATACTCTTCACCGTTCTGCTTCTAACAGGAACTCACGTTCCTACTTTGCATGCCACGCCCTGGTAAACCTCCTTCACCACACGACTTAAACCCCAACTCCAAGTACTTCCTTGACATCGACACAACAAAGAAGAAGAAGCACGGCTCCTTTTAAAACTTACATGAGAGTGAAAAGCAGGCTTGTCAGAAGCCAAATGCATACATATGTATTTATAGGAGTTGTCTGTGGTTTGCATTTTGGATGAGGAAAAGGTTTTTAGTTGCTGTTTCGAAACGAGAGGCTTTGCCTGTATTTATAGAATTGAAAAGCTTGGGTGTCAAGGCATTAGTACATATATAGGTCGGTTTCAAGGACAGAACATAGGTGGGCCGTGTAAACTACTTTGTCTCCACGGTTTCCTTAAGCACAAAACACTAAAATATGGGTTGCAGTAATTACTTTGCCATGAAGTCGTAGGGGGATGGGTCTGCATGTGCCTTTGTTTTAGGCATGTGAAAGTAGGATGATGGATAACACTAGGATTGGGTCACTCACATGTCATGCATACTACAGGTTATGTTTTCCCTTCCTATTTTCTTTCGTTTGTACCATTGAGAGTTGCCATATTCAATATAAAAAGAATGGTAGGGTACGGTTTCATAAATGTTTAGGGAGATGACCGCAAGTTTGATGCGAAAAGAGAGATGTAGGGTAGAAGCTTGGTATATTTTGGATAAGACTACACAGTAGATTTTTCAATGCAGGTGATACATTTTCAATGTACTAAGTTATTAAAAGAAGAGACGTATGAAGCTTGCGTATGAAGCTTGCATGTACATTCAGGGACATTTCCATTTCATTTCACCGTATGGGCTCAATTAAAGGTAGGCATGAATTGTCTAAATCTTTTGGCGTGGTGTTGATTTGAAAGCATGACTCAAGAGTTAAGTAATACAAATGAATAATTGTTTTAAAGATTGGTTTACCTCAGTTTCTAAAATTACATTTACGTACGGACAGAAGTAAGAGTACAATCGTGCTCAACGAGGTGTCACGATCCCGAAAATATAATAATATCGGTAGGTTAACTCATATTGTGAAACCCCAAAATGTTGATACAGGGTGCAAAATACTCCAAATAAAAAGTTACATATTTAATTAATTAAAAATTTCAGTAAAATTCTAAAAATTAAATTATCACTACGTCTCAAAAGAACCTTGTTTAATTTCGAAACCGATATCTAGTTATATCAAATAAACCAATACGGTCGATAAACGGATTTCATAGCGACTTTCTGAATATTTAATTTGGACATATCTTGCAATATATCATCCGAAATCTCGATTTTTCACTTCTGTTAGAAAGATACAGTTTAACAGATTCCAGTATTTCTTGTTTCGCAGAAATCCGATTTAAAACGAGTCATGTACACTCAGTTGAAGTTCAGAACGTTAAATTACGAACTGCAGCATCGTTATGAGCTCGATTATATTGAATATATATTTTTATACGTTCAACTTCGTTTTAATTAATATTTAAATCTACTTATATTAAGAATTCAATATTTAAACTGATTTAAATATTCAAATATAAACCGATAAAAATGCGGGACATTACATTCCTTCCCCCTTAAAATAATTTCGTCCTCGAAATTGCTAAGATGGGGAAAATGCTACAATCTCTGTTGCAAACAGGTTAAAAATCTTTTTGGTTTACTTCATAATTTCAGTTTTCAACTGAACTGATCAAAATATTAATTCCCTTCTTTGTAACGAAAATTTTCAAAATTCTGAAAATTTTCTAACACTTTAATTTTCGGAGAATTTCGTCAGCCTCTCTGTTGCACGGTTCATTCGGTACTACTACCACACGCCACTCTGGGCCTTCTCCCTTTATTGAGCATCCAACTTTCTCGCTTTCATTTGCAATCCATTCAGCATACCCGAATATATCTCCAACTGATCTCGAGTCAGTTTATCTTCAATCAATAATTTTCTTACATCCCGACTCAAATTTCTTTTTCAAACTCCAGTTCAATTCCAATTCCAAATAATCAAATTTCCCAACCAAGTTCGGTTCCATTTCCAATCTCAATTCACCACTCAACTACTTTACCAAGTCAAATCCTTATTCCAGTGCGATTTCCACTTACTTTGCTTCAATTCAACTCAAATTTTATTTGACTTATTTAAATCCTCTGTTTATTTACTTCATAAGTAAAAATTTCAAAATTCAAATCCCTGGGATTTTTTTTTTCAAATCAGTTTGAAATCATATATTTATTTGAAACATAGAAATTCAAAATATTTGAATATTCGAACAACTTATTTCAAACAAAATCTTTGGTAGTAATCACTCACTTAGAAATTCGAAAATGAACACCGATAATGCCGCGGTTCATCATCGGAATTTATTTCCCAGCGATCAAAGTGAGTTCAATACTATACCACTTTCCAAAATTCATATTCAAATACTTTTATTTGAAATTTACTTCAAAAATATCTTTTCGAAACTTGGATAATATCTCAAAATTTCCCCAAGATCTTAAAATTCCATATATTTAATTCAAAATTCATTTACAAACAATTTCGTGTTTCAGAATTTTAATTCCAATTCTGGTTTAAATTTCAGATTTAATTCACCCGATTTTATACCTTATACTCATATAAATTTCGATTGGTTATTTACATAACGAACCCACATATAACCTTATTTGATTATAATAACGATCAACATACCCAATATACTATAATGATCTCAAGATATATAGCTCTTTTGATATCAAAATATATTTTGGGTAAAATTATTTTAATTACCCAGCTTTTCAAAACATACCGTGTCGAGTTACTCTGTTCAAGAGTTTAGAAACACCTATCGACACAGTTTGCATTACTGTTTCGACCAGAATTCATAAACCACTTGCCAAACTAATCAACACAATATAAAACAGTTTTTATATCAATTTACAAATACGCGCTCATCTATACAAACTCAAACTCAATCTAGAGTTTTACTAACTCCATCTATATTGAGTTACGCCACAGAGCCAAGGTAATCACTTAACCTTATGCTCTGATACCACTGTAACGACTCGGGGATTTCGACTCCGAAAATCGACACAAAACCCAGCGTCGACTGTTCAGACATCGAAAATACCGGATCATTAATAGAAAGAAGTTAGAGGATGAGATAGAAAATATAGAACTAATAGAATAAGAGAAGAAGAAGAACACAGCTGAACATAATCAGAGTAAACACGAATCTCACTGCGGAACGGATAAAATATAATATATAACATAACTTTGAAATACAAAACTGTATTGTATATACATACCATTATCAGAGTACAATACATCATATCACAGCGGAAATAGTCTCTAAATACTAACGGTGAAGCCTTCTGCTTTTAGCTCCTTCAAGCGTATCTGTAAAAGCCTGAAACACTTGACTGCCCGTACAAATTTGGGCACCCAAGAGTTTAGGGAAAACAACAAAATGAACTCTGGGTCAGTCATGGGACTGGTGTGAGTAAATTCCAACCATACGGTTTAACTTTGAAAATCCTTTTTGAAACAAAAAGGATAATAGTAAGACCAATCCACACATAAACATGGACGGTTTTTACCTTACTATAACCCAAAATATTTTGATATCAAAATCCAGTGATATTATAATAATGTCTAATCAAATAAATAACCAAATAGTAGAACGCTTGCATCTCACGCTCTACATACATAGTATAAAAATCAAAACCCGCAAGGCGCTTAATGGAGATTGGATTCCAACTATGACAAGGTATGGGACCACCTTCCGATGATGTATCTCTAGAGGCGAATACACCTGGGTTCAACAAGAACGTCTTGCAACCCGGCCCACACATGACCGACCACTCATTTCGCTTGAGTGTATCGAATGTATATCACCAACGGTTGGACTCAAACCACCGTTCCCGAATGGGCAGAATCGATAGATTAAGAAACAAAAGGAATTTCTCTAGATAGGTGATTATACACCCTAATGGGAGCGACCCACATAGCCATGCTGCCTGCCCGATTTTTGTCATTTCCCGGCTGTGAAGCTTGAGGCTACGTCTACCTTTTAGAACATCTGGCCACCATACACTTTGAATGCCACATCGTCAAACCCGTCAAATCACTAGTTGATATTCCCAAAAATATTACGGGTATAAGAGCTAAGAGAAACGAATTCCTCCGCCACCAGACGTAATACTTTGAAAAGATCGTCTTATGTGACTGTTAGGAATACTCTGTCAGACATTTGTCCATACAAGCTGTCCTGGGACTGGACAAACAGAAACCACTATTCTGAAACAGGACGACCCTTGCATTTCACTCCGTCTTCAATTTTCTTCATCATAATCAAATTCGCAGCGCTTATGCCTATACGAAGTGGTTTTCGATAATATATCCAACCGGTCTCTCCGTATTGACAACGATGGTCAAACACTTCGATAGTCGGTTATTTAACTATCGAAGTAAAAACAAACATCCAATCAAATTTATAATTATCATCACACAACCATGGGCACTTTTATTTAACATTCATCATCGTCGAATTATAATTCCCATTTCTAATAGTGTTATTTAACTCTAATCATATTTCAAACATCGAAATGATGTCATCGTTTTCTGAAACGATTCTCCACTACTCGTTCTTATATTTCTTTAGACAATCATCGTTACTTATTACTTTAGAATAAGTGGATTTCAAAACAAACTGTTTACATTCCCTAGGGAGTAGTGCTATATAAAATCATGCTTAAGCTTAGCCAACAGCGTTAATTTAACGCTATAGTTCAAAACTCGTCATACGCTGTGATATTCCCCTTTTATAACAAATCTCGACATAACAGTCACGCTTAAGCCTAGTCAACAGCGTTGTTTTATCGCTGTAGTTCAAATACTTGAAATACGCTACTATATTCCACCTTATACTGTTCTTGACATCTCTTACCGTTACAAAAATCTTGACATCTCTTTCCGTTACAAAAATCTTGACATCTCTTTCTGTTACAAAAATCTTGACATCTTTTTCTGTTACCAAAATCTTAACACCTCTCCATGTTACAAAACAAATACCATCCCTCGATAATTGTGAAGCCGTTCAAGTTGGGGTATTTTAATTACCTCTCAGACCTTGATTGACGACGTTCTTACCTTAGAATAGATATAAATTCGTATCTCTAATCCCTTATACTTTAAAATCAGTCAACCGTACTTCTTGTTATATTTTAAATATGGTTTTATTACGCCATATCCTTATTTTGAAAACTCGGTTATTTACATTAGCGTCAACTTCCTTGTTCAAACCCATTTTAAACATTTTTCTCCGTTTCGTCTTTCTTAGACAAATCCCTTATTAAACATTCCTCTTCGCTTTGTCTTCTTTAGACAAATCCCTTATACTTTAAAATCTTATTTAAACTAAACCAACTATTCGTTAATTTATTACATTAGATTAATCATCCCAATCTAATTTAACTAAATAACCAATTATTGATCAAAACAGTTTGCTTGGTAAATATTTAGCCATGGTTAACCCACTAATTAATTCTAACAAATCTTTTCATTTTGAATAAATAACATTTATTAATCCAAATAATTTCACTTGTATCGATTACTATAAAAATAATAATTTATTTCTAAATAATCTCATTTGCTATTAAATAAACAATAATCGATTCTAACTAAACTTACTTAATATGAAATCAACCATAATCTATTTGTAAATATCTCATTAAATTGTTCTTAAAACAATAAATTCTTGTTATTAATCATCAAGTTAATCTCCGCCTACTTACTTATTAATCTTATTAATATAAGAATACACTTCGCCAAATCATTTAGTAAGTATGGTGGAACACGTGCTTCGCACACGGTGGGATTTTGGTAAAACAATAGCGGTTAAAACAAATGATACATTTATGGTTGGTTGTTGCCACTTTCTTAATCAATATCATTTATTGATTAAACCAAAATAACGTTTGAATTTCCATTCAACGCTAATATCAACGCAAGGTTTCAAAAGTCATTTGGGTTCAAACAGTGCATCTATATAAAACACACAGTACATATAAATATTCAGGAATCCGGTTGGATTCCTCCAACCGGTTTCCTGCATCCACCGATGTTAGTCAACAATTAACACTGATTCCATACTAGGAAATATTATAATCGATGGAATCAGTCCAACCAATGATGTGTATATATATATATATGCAACGATATATAATTCAACCAATTTAACCATAATCTGCCTAAACAACCATCACACAGCATTCAACCATTATTTAAAATATAATTAAAATATTTTAAATAAAAAGAGAGTTAGTGAATTTACTCATCTTGGTGCGTTAACCGTTAAATAACGATTTGCGGTCGGTTGATTTAACCAGTGTTCAATTCTGCCATCGTTCATGCTGAAACTTCTGTCGACTCGCTCAAGACATGAACGCTTCACTCTGCTACTTCGCTTCAGCACGTCAAAACTTCTTTTTTCAAAACAACTTTACGCTCCAGGTAAATTCATATCCACTTTCTTTCCCATATTTGGTCTGCCCATCCCTTTTTCTTATTTTAAATTGCAAAGAATCGAGATATTATAGAACCGGTAGAACAGTTCCTAATCCAACTCCACCTTTTAAAACTCCACATCAAAAATCCGCCAGCTCCTTTACTTGAAAACTGAAACCACCACAACTGTACTTCATCCATTCTCTTTAACTAAACCGCTTCCATTAAATACCACGTTGCACACAAATCAAATCCTCTATTTCCAAAAACCCAACATACTGACACGTGCATTCATGTGTGCACCTCCTGTTGCTCACGTTTACTCTTTGAGCACCTCCCTTTACTTGCGTTCTTCAGCTTTTCCATGTACTGGCCAGAAAACAGAGTGCCATTTTTCAATTACTATTACACTGCATGCTCCCCTCTCCAATACTCTTCACCGTTCTGCTTCTAACAGGAACTCACGTTCCTACTTTGCATGCCACGCCCTGGTAAACCTCCTTCACCACACGACTTAAACCCCAACTCCAAGTACTTCCTTGACATCGACACAACAAAGAAGAAGAAGCACGGCTCCTTTTAAAACTTACATGAGAGTGAAAAGCAGGCTTGTCAGAAGCCAAATGCATACATATGTATTTATAGGAGTTGTCTGCGGTTTGCATTTTGGATGAGGAAAAGGTTTTTAGTTGCTGTTTCGAAACGAGAGGCTTTGCCTGTATTTATAGAATTGAAAAGCTTGGGTGTCAAGGCATTAGTACATATATAGGTAGGTTTCAAGGACAGAACATAGGTGGGCCATGTAAACTACTTTGTCTCCACGGTTTCCTTAAGCACAAAACACTAAAATATGGGTTGCAGTAATTACTTTGCCATGAAGTCGTAGGGGGATGGGTCTGCATGTGCCTTTGTTTTAGGCTTGTGAAAGTAGGATGATGGATAACACTAGGATTGGGTCACTCACATGTCATGCATACTACAGGTTATGTTTTCCCTTCCTATTTTCTTTCGTTTGTACCATTGAGAGTTGCCATATTCAATATAAAAAGAATGGTAGGGTACGGTTTCATAAATGTTTAGGGAGATGACCGCAAGTTTGATGCGAAAAGAGAGATGTAGGGTAGAAGCTTGGTATATTTTGGATAAGACTACACAGTAGATTTTTCAATGCAGGTGATACATTTTCAATGTACTAAGTTATTAAAAGAAGAGACGTATGAAGCTTGCGTATGAAGCTTGCATGTACATTCAGGGACATTTCCATTTCATTTCACCGTATGGGCTCAATTAAAGGTAGGCATGAATTGTCTAAATCTTTTGGCGTGGTGTTGATTTGAAAGCATGACTCAAGAGTTAAGTAATACAAATGAATAATTGTTTTAAAGATTGGTTTACCTCAGTTTCTAAAATTACATTTACGTACGGACAGAAGTAAGAGTACAATCGTGCTCAACGAGGTGTCACGATCCCGAAAATATAATAATATCGGTAGGTTAACTCATATTGTGAAACCCCAAAATGTTGATACAGGGTGCAAAATACTCCAAATAAAAAGTTACATATTTAATTAATTAAAAATTTCAGTAAAATTCTAAAAATTAAATTATCACTACGTCTTAAAAGAACCTTGTTTAATTTCGAAACCGATATCTAGTTATATCAAATAAACCATTACGGTCGATAAACGGATTTCATAGCGACTTTCTGAATATTTTATTTGGACATATCTTGCAATATATCATCTGAAATCTCGATTTTTCACTTCTGTTAGAAAGATACAGTTTAACAGATTCCAGTATTTCTTGTTTCGCAGAAATCCGATTTAAAACGAGTCCTGTACACTCAGTTGAAGTTCAGAACGTTAAATTACGAACTGCAGCATCGTTATGAGCTCGATTATATTGAATATATATATTTTTATACGTTCAACTTCGTTTTAATTAATATTTAAATCTACTTATATTAAGAATTCAATATTTAAACTGATTTAAATATTCAAATATAAACCGATAAAAATGCGGGACATTACAATAAATCATTTGAAATCTTTAAAATCCATTAAATCAATTAAAAATAAATTTTAAATTGGTTCCAAAATTCAAGGTTGTTACAATCTCCCCACTTAAAAACCTTTCGTCCTTAAAATAAATCATTTGAAATTTTAAAATCCATTAAATCAATTAAAAATAAATTTTAAGTTGGTTCCAAAATTCATGGTTGTTACAATCTCCCCCACTTAAAAAACTTTCATCCCAAAAAAGGAATGTAACTCGAAGGTCATTTACTTAACCAGCTCAACCTTCGATTGACTCAAGTTCTTCAACTTTTCAGTTTCTAAGAACTCTCCAATTTCTCGAAATTTGACTAACGTCTTAAATATCTAAAAAAATTCGCCATAACCTTCTTTGTACGGGTTGATCGATACAACTGCAAATGGCCTCCATAGGCACTCATATATAAAAAGAAAATCAAAAAGCCAAGCGGCAAGCCAATCGGCTCATAAAATCATCAAACTCAATCAATACAGTAAATATGTACCTATTAGGCGGACATACAATTTTATTCCTCTTCTTAGCCTTTACGCAACAACCTGTTTAACATATATATATATATATATATATATATATATATCCAATTAGAATAAATTTTCAATTCAGTTCAACGTTAGATTTGATTTGGCTTATTTTACCTTTTATACTCATATTGGTTTTATTATTCCAATATTTTTAATTGGTTAAACTAATTATGAAACATCACAATCAATAATCAATTAGTTGATTAACTTTTCAAACATATAACTTTTATATATACTCAAAAATCCAATTTTAAGGCCAAATCACAAACAATAAATTCTAACTAAGTTTTTGGTTCTTACACCAGTCAATTGGAAATATATAGATTTCCCACTTTCGAAACTCGAAAATAAACTACTAATACTACGTAGTCATCAATATAATCATCCCTGGATGACTAGAGGGTGATTCTATATCCATCCGGTATGTTTGAGGCTTCATATACACGTTTGCAAGGTGTATATGGAAAATCTTCTTATATTGGATAGTCCAAATTCAAAATAAAATACTTAAATTTTTATAATAAGATATAATTTTCAAAACTAAATTCGTTTTTATAAATATCACTCTTCAAACTCATTCTAAGGCATTACTAACCCTATCTCTAATGAGTTATTTTTATAGGATATCGCTAATCTTATCTCTAATGGATTCTTTCATTTGGTTCTAATGTGTATTGTTCTCGAGCTTTGTAAACCAAAGCTTTGATACCAAACTGATACGACTTGGATTTCCCCGATCTCTGAAGAGACGAAAAAACATGGATTGTATGAGAACACGACGCATTAGAACACCAACAACAGAACATTTAATTGCTATTACAACAATTTACATCAGAGTACAAGTAAATAATATACGGCGGAAAATATCAGAAATTTAAATTACAAAGCAGCAGAAATATAATACATAAATATAATATGCATCGGGAAATATTAACTAGCACAGTGAGAGAAATACACGGATATAAAGTTTTCTGAATATAGCACCAACCCTAATCAAAGATCCTGGGAAAAGAAATATCTGTGAAAACCAAAACAACTAGCTGCCTGTGTGGAAAATATAGGCACCTAGAGTCGTAAAACAATAAATTCCGAGTCAGTCACAGGACTGGTGTGAGAACTAAAACAGTTATTAACTTTATCTTAATGTTGGGTAAATCAAGGGACCACGCCGTATGACACGGAATGGTTTTTCTCCCAAAAATACCATAACACATACAGCGCAATGCTAAAAGGAAAAATGAAGCTATTATAAGTCTCTGGTCCCATCACGTAATGCAACGCAAGCCGGAGGATAGAGTTTTACCTTATAATAGCCAAACATGCTTGATACACGAAATTTATCTTTTATTATTATTACAAGTGTAGAAACAATTTCAAATATAAATGTATCAATCATAGACGACATAGTACCCCATCCTACTATGTCGCCATATAGGTTTACAACTAAAACCGCGAAATCGCGTATTGAAAATTGGATTTCAATCTATGAACCAAGGCAAAGGATATTCCTTTTCGATTTCGAGATACACTAGCAATGCATCAGGACCACACCTCTGGGAAACCCTTGGATCTTGCAGAGTCGTTCAGTTGTCGTTGAATGGTTATACCATAAATAATACGTTAGTTGGTTCTATAGAACCTGCCACATGGTCAGTATGTCAACCAATCGTGGTCAGTATTTGATCATCAAGGGCCTTTTAATCGGCCATATCTGAGGTACCTTGATTTCCATCATGATCCAACATCCACATAAGTAAAATGTCTGGGCTCCATACCACGACATCACTCGCATCTAGAAACTAATGTATGTCCATTTCCATGCATCCTTAATCCCATTTTAGGTTCATACCGGGGAGTGAAGCTTGAGAGTTAACGCTGTACACAAAGCGGCGCTATGTTAATGCTATGCTTTGATCATCAACCACAAGACTTTACTTTTCAACGAAAGCCTTGATCCATGCAACTCAGCATGCCACATTGTCAACCCATACCATACCATTGATCATTTACCAATATATAACCTCTGAGCTCGTACGTCTCAGAGAAGGGTGTTAAGGAAGAGAATAAATTCTCTACCACCAAACAGATATACATTTAGCAGTGATCAACGAATACAGCAAAAAGGAATACAATGTCAGACATACAACCATTTGCAAGTCCGTTCTGGGTCTCAAGGAAATCGAGGGCACCTTACTACTCATCCTATATGTCCAATACATGAGAGAGGCCCTCGCAGACCATTGTCGATCTCCAAGTACGTCTGGACGATCACCACTTATTACCTCATCTTTGGGTGTGCAGCCCAATCAAGACATCAATAATCATCCATTCGATGTGAAGATCTCCAGTCTTCAACCACCATCTTCGTATCTTTGGCTTTTAATCGTTATAACAGTTATTCAAAATGGGTTAAACCCGGTCTTTCCGAACAACTCACGTATCTTATAATTAAGTGCTATAAAAACACATCATACGCCTCATTCCAATCCAAAATATTCTTTTATCAAACATTCTTTACATTGCGAATTATTCCCATATATCTTATCAAAGATTCAATTCATTTAAACCTCCAGTTCAAATCTTTCTTTGAAAACCATTGCAAAAGATTTCGTATTATCTTTTAACAATCTTAAGCCAAATTAAGGTTTATCAACTAGTCGTGATTAACGAGCCTTACCAAAGTAATCATTCATTTTATTATTATCACAATCCCAACCTATTCATCCCAAGGAGCAAAACTATTGGTACTCCATATCTAACACCCATTGTGTTTTTGGTAAATTTAATTACCATTTAACATTCAAATCTAACTAAAGATTCATCAAAACTCCTTTTAGTTTTAATCTCAGGAATCATTACTTAATGATTATTCGACTAAGAAAATTAATCCCACTTTTAACTAGGTTAAAGAATAAATGTCGTTTAAAACATTGCTCACGATAAACCCAAAATCATCTTCCATCAAAATGGAATCTTCACGAAAATCATAACAGTATATAATCGATATAAATTTCCGTATCAGACTAATAATATAAATGGAATAATGACAAAGCTTTTTAAATTCCATAAATAGTAGCGGTCTTCCTTCACATAAGCTCATCTCGATTATCACTAAATCGAATTCCACTCAATTCCAATTTAATTTATTAAATTGGAAAACTTCACTTTGGAAAAATTCCATTAAATCTTAATTAAAAGATTTATAAATTCCAAATCATATCTTCTCTGTTTATTGGGTTTAAGAACTAATGTTATTTAAAACATCATTCACAATGAACCCAAAATCATCTTCCATTTAATTCCAATTATATTTATTGAATTGGAAGACTTCATTAATCTTAATTAAAAGATTTATTCCTTTCTCAGGTTTAAGAATGATGTTATTGATGACACCATTCACGACAAACACAAAATCCAGTTTGATATTAAATACAAGGCTTTGAATAGAAATCATATCGACTTATATTCAATATCAAATTCTGAAACCAACAGATATCGTATTAGGAAAAATGATATCAATATCTTCCAAATTCCTCAATAATATTCGTATAATCACGGAATACAATATCGAAATATCCAAATGTAATTTCCATTCAAATCCTTTCAATTCATAAGTTGGAAAATTTTGATTATATTAAAACCAATTTCAATTCCTTTCAGTTCTTTAATTAAGTTGATAAAATATTTTTTCTGATAAAAAAATCTTTTGTCTTTACAAACTTGGAATATTTCATCCAAAACCATTTCAAATCATTTATTATGATTTATCACAATTTATTCATATTTTTATTAATTCTAATAAGGCCCATACAGTCGGTTTCCAATATCGGCCGTCGAACTACATCCATAGCGACCTTTTCCAAAACGTATTTGGTTATATTTTAAAATCTAACCATTGGAATTTAAATCTCTTATATTCATGTGAGATATCTTTTCGATACGAACCCAACGGCTCCGGTTTCAGGAGAATCCGACGGTCGGATCTTCCATTACGTCAATTCAAAGTCAATGGTCAAAATTCGTGAATGGTCGCTACGCGATATGTTCTATTCGAACCATTTAATTATATATAATATATTTTGTCGATTTCCATTTAAAACGTATTTTATAAAATGTTTATAAATTCATTTTAAAATAATTTCAACTTCTGTTTCAATTTTAAATTAAGACTGAACAATCTATAATACAATAATATCAAAATAATAATATTTTCAACATGTCTTATTTTGAAATCAAATCTTTTTAATATTCATTATAAAATGAATAGAATCAATAGAACCATCTGTTCGAGTTAAAATGGCGTATATCTACTTAACTCGGCTTCATATATATCAATATTTTCGTGTCCCTCCAAAATCGAACATCAAATTCAAATTTTGATTCTTCACTGAATATTATATTAAAATATTTGTTATTTCCGAATTGGAATGTGACTCAATCAATTACCATATAATTTTATTTATGTGGATTTCATACATCGCATGTATTCAACAATAGTTATAAACAACTATTAAACATTCAATTCACATCCTGAGTGCATCTACAATCGTATAAGCATTAAATGATTAAATAACATTTATAACGGTCTGTCAATTAATCGATTAACATCCAATCTAAACACTTGCTATTAGTGTAAATCAAATATCATCCCAATACCCTGTGGGGTTATCAACCTGTAATGTCCCGTATTTCTACGGTATAATGATTAATTTATTTAATTATTTAATTAGTGATTTAGAGAAATAAAGGGTTGTTTAATTAAATAATATTGAATATTTAACTAATTTAAATAATAGAATAATATATTTAATTTCGAAATAGTCGGAAATAGTGAATTGACAATATAATGTGAACTGGACAATTTAAAATATTTAATTCAGCTTAGAATTTGAATTAGAATAACGAATATATTATTTGAACGAGAAATGAACGTATAACTTATATTATAATTATAATCGAGCTCGAAATGAAGCGATAATTCGCTACTTGGCGATTCAAATTTTAAATGAATATACAGAATCCGTTTTAAATCGGATTTCTATGAAACAAGAAACGTTCGGAGCTGGTTAAACATATTTTTCAAATGGAAGAGATAAATTGGGATTTCGTCGTGTAGATTTTGATTTATGTCCAAATAAAATTTTCGAAAAGCCGCTGTCAAATTCCTTTATAATTTATAATCGATTTATTTATATTATAAATGAATTTTTCAATATAAATTGAATATCGATTCAACCGGGATTTGAATATCGAGTTATAAATCCATTTGGAGCTGCATGATATTCTATTGTGAATATATACGATAATATAAATTTATTTAGATTTAATTTAATTATTATTTTAATAATTAATATTTAAATGGGTTATTTAGAGCTTTAAAAATAGCCATTTTTGCAAACGACCTATGTTTTCGACGAAACTAATTTTGTTGGATCCGGGATATTAAATTATTGTTAGATTTCAATTTCCGTGATTTTTTGAAGTTAGTATGTGGCCGTACGGGATTTTATTGTGAAAAATAGTCGATAATTTGACCTTTAAAAATATGCTATGTGAGCAAAAGAGTCGGAATTCGACGAAACCAGTTTCGTTGGGTCCGTAATGTCGAACTCTAGCTGCATGTCCATTTTCGTGATTTTTGAATATCATGCGTGATTATAGGAATTTTTAATAGTAAATACATATAGCGTTTTCTTAAAAGTATATATAATATTCGAATATAAAAATATTATACTTATTCTATAAGTACCCTCACTATCATTCCAAACCCTAAATTTATTTCCTTTGGTCAAAGTTATGCACCGCAGTTTTTTTTACCTTTCAGTAAAAACTTTCGATACTTAAAAATTAAAATAAACTCAAATAAAAATCTATAAATCCTATAACATGGATATTCAAATTCGTTTCTCAAATCTCTTCAACACAGTAACATTTTGTTGAACTCGACATGATGTTCATACGCTGTTATTTCCACCGCTTGGACTAGGGTTCCAGAAATGGTGAAATGGTGGCTTTAATTCTAGTTTTTTGGGATTTGATTTTGGGTTCACAACATCAAGAGACTTCGATTTGAATTTTTTTTGTGGAGTTGGTGATTTTCTTTGTCGATGGGTTTACTGTAGTGGGCGACGAGGTAGTGAAGTCGCGTTCTACAAGAGATCGACGAGTTGAGCAAGGATGGTATGGGTTGAGTCGAAATTTAAAGGGGAGAACGTTGGTAATTATTGTTTGAGTTTTTCATTGATGAAGTGAGGAGTTGTAATGGCAGTAGTGAGGAACTGGATTACGGTTTCATATGGGGGAGAAGAAGAAACGCGAGTTGTCTGTAAATGGGACGAGGGGATGGAGGAGATTATAACAAGATTCATGGTGATATTTGTTTGATTTATTGTGATATGTGAAAGGAGTTTGAATGGCTTATAGGATCGGCTATGGCCATTGGAAATGGGGAGCACGGGTTCGGTGTTGGGAATGAGAAGGAGACGATGGATAAGTGCTGACGTGGATGTGGATAATTGCAAGGTTAATTAACTATTTAAAACTAATTAATTAATGATGTTTAAATAGTTTAAAACTTGTAAATTCGAAAACTATTTCATACGTTATCAGAATCTGACGAAACAAAATCCGTTGGGATCGTATGGACGGCGGCTATATAATGGAACTGACTGGGAGTGGATTGGAGCTCGTTACAATTTATAGCGAAATAAATTGTCTGTCTGAATCAACCGACAATTATCGTTATTTAACGATGATCGTCCAATGTGAGTAAAACTCACTAACTCTATCAGTTTATATTTTTATAAATATAATCTAGTAATGATAAATGCTGATTGATCGCTATGTGTTAATTGGTTGGTTGAATTGCTGATGTATTGGTTGAAATTATAGATAACGATATATATATATATATATATTATTAATCAAATGTTGATTCTGTTTATCAGAATATTTCATATCGAAATGAAATCGATGTTATTATATTTATTAATATCTATGGTTGTAGGGAAACAGGTCGGAGGAATCCAACTGGATTCCTCAACATTTATTTTACTGTTTTTCATATATTGTAATATATGAAGTCATATAAAATCTGTTGTTGATTATGTGTGTTTGATCGATCATTGTTATTTGTTATTTTAAATACCATATATAATACTGGAATTAAAATGGGAATTTTCAATGTGTATGTTGAAAATAAAATATATTTATATAAAGCAAATGATTTTATAAAAAGGAATTTCAAAGGAATATTGATTTAGAAAGTAAATAGAATTATAAAAGGAAATATTTATTTAGAAAATAAATGGAATTATAAAGGAAATATTTATTTATGGAATAAATAGAATTATATAAAAGGAAATATTTATGAAATAAATATGATATTGAAAGGGAAACATTTATATGAAATAAATAGTTCATACATAGGATATTGAAAAGGGAGATATTTATATGAAATTAATAGGATATTGAAAAGGAAATATTTGGAAAATGAATAGAGTTTAACAAAAGGAGAATTTTACATTAGGAAGGTTTAGACCCATGCTTCGCACACGGGGGTAACACGATATTGATTTAAAGTAAATATTTTGCAAATAAAACATTATAAAGGAATTTGGGGTTTGAAATAGGAATTTAAAATGGAAGTACTAAAATTAGAAACTGACTAGAAATTAGTTGAATTAATTGAATTTCTGGGTATCGATCTGATGTTGGTTTCGGCCTTCGGGGTTAATACATAGGGGGTTGGTCTCTTACTAGTTTACAGTTAGAGACTGGTTGAGGTGGAAAGATAATGATGCGTGAATTAGAAATAAAAACGTTTTCCAAAGTTAATAACATATATTTTCTAAAATTAGAAAATAAGGATTTGATGAATATATGGAAACGAGAAATGGGGAAATAAATAAATGTTGATTAATGATTGATCGATAGAATTTCCATCTGGAAATAATATTGTTGCTTGCACACATGTTCTTATTTGATAGTTAAATCACCGACTACCGAAGATTTTGACCATTTCCGTTGTCAATACGGAGAGACCGGGATCAAATATATTATCTGAAAACCACTCCGTATGGCATTAGCGTTGCGAATCAAATATGATGAAGATAATTGAAGATGGAGCTATGCAAGGGCTGTTCAGTAAATCCTAGGTAGAAATTGCATAAGAAGGATTTACAGAATAATTCCTTCGGATTGTCCAGTCCCAGGACAACATGAATGGATGAATGTCTAATAGAGTATATCTAGTAGATCGCGTAAGTTGATCATTTCAAACGTATTTACGTTGGTGGCGGAGGAATTCGTTTCTCTTAGCTTATACCCATGGTATTTTTGGGGGAATCAATTCGTGATTTGACGGGTATGACGATGTGGCATTCAAAGTAAATGAAGGAGTGATCTATTAAAAGATACGTTATGACCTCAAGCCTCATCAACTGGGAAATGACAGAAATCGGGCAGGAAGCATGGCTAAGTGGGCCGCACCCAAGTAGGGTATATTGTTACCATCTAGAGAATATTCATATTTGTTACTTCTTTCAATTCTGTATCTCTCGGGAACGGTTATGTTGGTATACCAGCCATAAGGTGACAATATATTCGGAAGATTCAAGCGAAATGAATGGTCGGTCATGTGCGACCGAGTTACAAGATGCTCTTGATGAACTCCAGTGTATTGCTTCTAGAGTACACTGATCCGAAGGTGGTTCCATACCTTCTCATAGTTGGAAATCCATTACCCAATAAGCGCCCGCGGTGTTTGATTGTATATTATATATGTTGAACGTGAGATGAAAGCGTTCTACTAGATTTCTGTTTACTTGGTCTAGACATTATTATAATATCATACAAGAATTGTTTTAGAAAAATATTTTGGTCTATCATAGGGTAAAAACCATCCGTGTTTATGTGTGGATCGGTCTTACGATTATCCTTTGTTTCAAAAGGATTTTTGAAAAGTTAAACAAATGATTTGAGTTTGCTCACACCAGTCACATGACTGACCCAGAGTTTATTTTGTTTTGTTTTCCCTAAACTCTTGGGTGCCCAATTTTGTACGGGCAGTCAAGTAGTCGGGATTTTACAGATACTTGAAGAGCTGGAGCAGGAGGCTTCAGGATTATATAGATTGTTGTTTCCACTGTGTTGTAAGTGTTATACTCTAATAATGGTATTGTATACAGATACTATTTTATTTCAAAGTTATGCTATGAAATATATTTATTCGTTCCGATATGAGATTCGTGTTTACTCTGATGTTGTATGTTCTTCTTCTTCTCTTCTAAGTTTCTATCTTATCTATTCTCACCCTCAAATTTCTTTCATGGACTATCCGGTTTTGCTGATGCTTGAATAATCAACAATGGGATTTATGTCGATTACTCAAGGTCGCGAAAACTCGAGTTGTTACAGTGGTATCAGAGCTAAAGGTTAAGCAATTACCTTGGCTCTCTGGCGTGACTCAGTAGAGATAGGGTTAGCAATACCCTAGATTGAGCTTGAGTGTGTGTGTGTGTGTGTGTATATATATATATATATATATATGAGCGTGTATTTGTTGTTCAATATAAAGTGATTTTATATTGTGGAGATTTATTGATTGAGTTATTTATGAGTTCTAGTCGATCAGTTTGATCCACTGTATCGGTATGGGTTTCTAAATACTCGAATACGATGAACCAACACAGTATGTTTTTAAAAGAGGGTAAACGAAATAATTTTACCCAAATTATATTTTGATATAAAGGATTTATATTGGAATGATTATAATATATTGGATATACTGGCTGTGATTATAATCGAATAAGATTATCAAATGTGAAATGGTTATGTAAATAGCCAATCAAAATTCATATAAGTGAAATACGTGAAATCAGATGAATTAAATCTGAATTTAAATCAGAACTAGAATTAAGACCTTGGGAGGTTACAAAAGTATTTGTAAATAAATCTGGGTTAAATATATGAGAATTTTAAAATCCTGGGAGATTTTAAATTGTTTTAAAGCATTGTAAATGGTATTTTGAAATGAATTTCTAAATGGAAGTATTTAGATATGGTTTTGAAAGTGATATAGTATTGAACTCACTTCGATAGCTGGAAATAGATTCCGATGATGATTATGACATCATCGGTGTTCATTTTCGAGTTGTAAGTGACAGATTACTACCAAATAGATTGTTTTTGAATTATTTTGGGAAAAAGAGTTGTTTTGATTTTCCAAAATGAAATTTGATTTTTGAAAAGCAAAATTGTTTAGAAACTCCCAGAAACGGATTGTTTGAATTAAAACAAATTAGATGGAAATTTGTGAAACTAAATTGAAAATCAAGAATGGTAGTTGAGATTGATAATGGAATTTGGCTTGGATAAACGAATGGTTGTGTTCGAGATAAAAGTGATTTGAGTTTGATTGGGATGATATTGGTATATGCTGAGTTAGTAGCAAATGGAAAGAATACAATGATATGCCCGACAAAAAGGTACAAATTTATATTTATATTGGGTATGAGATTTATGAGTCGCTTGGCAAGCCGCTTGGCCATTTGATTTTCTTATGGGTTGGAGAAGACCTAGAGAGGCGAGTTGTAGTTGTACTGATTGACCAGTACAAAGGAGATTCTGGCAAAAAAATTCGAAAATTTCGGGTGCTGGAAAATTTTCAAGATTTTTGAAAATTTTCATTGATAAGAATTAACTAATATTTTAATTGAAGTTTATTTATTCAGTTCAAATTGAAATTAAAGAAGTAAACAAATAATTTTTTACTAGTCAATAGGGTTTGTTTTCTACCTTAGCAATTTCGAGGACGAAATTATTTTATGGGGGGAAGAATGTAATGTCCCATATTTTTACGGTATAATAATTAATTAATTTAATTAGTGATTTAGAGAAATAAAGGGTTGTTTAATTAAATAATATTGAATATTTAATTAATTTAAATAATAGAATAATATATTTAATTCCGAAATAGTTGAAAATAGTGAATTGACAATATAATGTGAACTGGACAATTTAAAATATTTAATTCAGCTTAGAATTTGAATTAGAATAACGAATATATTATTTGAACGACAGTCGAACGTAGAATTTATATTATAATTATAATCGAGCTCGAAATGGCAAGGTAGTTCGCTATTTGGCATTTCGAACTTTAAATGAATATACAGAATCCGTTTTAAATCGGATTTCTGTGAAATAAGAAACGTTCGGAGCTGGTGAAGTATATTTTTCTAATGGAAGAGTTAAATTGGGATTCCATCGTGTAGATTTTGATTTATGTCCAAATCAAATTTTCGAAAAGTTGCTATGAAATTCCTTTATAATTTATAATCGATTTATTTATATTATAAATGAGTTTTTCAATATAAATTGAATATCAATTCAACTGGGATTTGAATATCGAGTTATAAATCCAATTGGAGCTATATGATATTCTATTGTGAATATATACGATAATATAAATTTATTTATATTTAATTTAATTTTTTTAATATATTAATATTTAAATGGGTTATTTAGAGCTTTAAAAATAGTCATTTTTGCAAACGACCTCCGTTTTCGATGAAACTAACTTTGTTGGATCTGGGATATTAAATTATTATTAGATTTCAATTTCCGTGATTTTTTGAAGTTAGTATGTGGCCGTACGGATTTTATTGGGAAAAAGTCGATAATTTGACCTTTAAAAATACGCTGTGTGACCAAACGGAGTTGGAATTCGACGAAACCAGTTTCGTTGGGTCCGTAATGTCGAACTCTAGCTGCATGTTTGAATATCATGTGTGATTATAGGAATTTTTAACAGTAAATACATATAGCGTTTGCTTAAAAGTATAAATAATATTCGAATATAAAAATATTATACTTATTCTATAAGTACCCTCACTATAATTCCTAACCCTAAATTTATTTCCTTTGGTCAAAGTTTTGCGCCGTAGTTTTTTTTCCCTTTCAGTAAAAACTTTCGATCCTCAAAAATTCAAATAAACTCAAATAAAAATCTATAAATCCTATAACATGGATATTCGAATTCGTTTCTCAAATATTTTCAACACAGTAACATTTTTGTTGAACTCGACATGATGTTCATATGCTGTTATTTCCACCGCGTGGACTAGGGTTCCAGAAATGGTGAACCGCTGGCTTTAATTCTAGTTTTTGGGATCTGATTTTGGGTTCACGACATCAGGAGACTTTGATTTACATTGTTTTTGTGGAGTTGGTGATTTTCTGTGTCGATGGGTTTACTGTAGTGGGCGACGAGGCAGTGAAGTCGCGTTCTAGAAGAGACCGGCGAGTTGAGCAAGGATGGTATGGGTTGAGTCAAAATTTGAAGGGGAGAACGTTGGTAATTATTGTTTGAGTTTTCATTGATGAAGTAAGGAGCGGTAATGGCAGTAGTGAGGAACTAGATTGCGGTTTCATATGGGGGAGAAGAAGAAATGCGAGTTGTCTGTAAATGGGACGAGGGGATGGAGGAGATTATAACAAGATTCATGGTGATATTTGTTTGATTTATTATGATATGTGAAATGAGTTTGAATGGCGTATAAGATCGGCTATGGCCATTGGAAATGGGGAGCAAGGGTTTGGTGTTGGGAATGAGAAGGAGATGATGGATAAGTGCTGACGTGGATGTGGATAATTGCAAGGTTAATTAACTATTTAAAACTAATTAGTTAATGATGTTTAAAAAGTTTAAAACTTGTAAACTCGATAACTATTTCATACTTTATCAGAATCTGACGAAACAAGATCCGTTGGGATCGTATGGACGACGACTACACAATGGAACTGACTGGGAGTGAATGGGAGCTCGTTACAATTTATAGCAAAATAAATTATCTGTCTGAATCAACCGACAATTATCATTATTTAACGATGACCATCCAATGTGAGTAAAACTCACTAACTCTATCAGTTTATATTTTTATAAATATAATCTATTAATGATAAATGCTAATTGATTGTTGTGTGTTGATTGGTTGGTTGAATTGCTGATGTATTGGTTGAAATGATAGATTACGATATATATATATATATATAAGTCATTAATCAAATGTTGATTCTGTTTGTCAGAATATTTCATATCGAAATGAAATCGATGTTATTATATTGTTTAACATCTGTGGATGCAGGGAAACAGGTCGGAGGAATCCAACTGGATTCCTCAGCATTTATTTTACTGTTTTTCATTTATTGTAATATATGATGTGATATAAAATCTGTTGTTGATTGTATGTGTTTGAATGATATCGGTCATTGTTATTTGGTATTTTAAATACCATATATAATACTGGAATTAAAATGGGAATTTTCAATATGTATGTTGAAAATAAAATATATTTATGTAAAACCAAATGATTTTATAAAAAGGAATTTCAAAGGAATATTGATTTAGAAAGTAAATAGAATTATAAAAGGAAATATTTATTTTGAAAATAAATGGAATTATAAAGGAAATATTAATTTATGGAATAAATAGAATTATATAAAAGGAAATATTTATGAAATAAATATGATATTGAAAAGGGAAACATTTATATGAAATAAATAGTTCATACATAGGATATTGAAAAGGGGGATATTTATGTGAAATAAATAGGATATTGAAAAGGAAGTATTTGGAAAATGAATAGAGTTTTACAAAAAGAGAATTTTACTTTAGGAAGGTTTAGACCTGTGCTTCGCACACGGGGGTAACATGATATTGATTTAAAGTAAATATTTTGCAAATAAAATATTATAAAGAAATTTGGGGTTTGAAATAGGAATTTAAAATGGAAGTACTGAAATTAGAAACTGACCGGAAATTAGTTGAAATGAATGACTTTCTGGGTATCGATCTGATGTTGGTTTCGGCCTTCGGGGTTAATACGTAGGGGGTTGTTCTCTTACTAGTTTACAGTTAGAGACTGATAGAGGTGGGAAGATATTGATGCATGAATTAGAAATGGAAACATTTTCCAAAGTTAATAACGTATATTTTCTAAAATTAGAAAATAAGGATTTGATGAATATATGGAAACGAGAAATGGGGAAATGAATAAATGTTGACTGATGATTGATCGATAGAATTTCCATCTGGAAATAATATCGTTGTTTGTATACATGTTTCCTTTGATAGTTAAATCACTGACTATCGAAGATTTTGACCATTTCTGTTGTCAATACGGAGAGACCGGGATCAAATATATTGTCTGAAAACCACTCCGTATGGCATTAGCGTTGCGAATAAAATATGATGAAGATAATTGAAGACAAAGTTATGCAAGGGCTGTTCAGTAAATCCTAGGTAAAAATTGCCTAAGATGGATTTACAAAATAATTCCTTCGTATTGTCCAGTCCCAGGGCAACTTGAATGGACGAATGTCTGATAGAGTATATCTGGAAGATCGCGTAAGTTGATCATTTCAAACGTATTTACGTTGGTAGTGGAGGAATTCGTTTCTCTTAGCTTATACCCATGGTATTTTTGGGGGAATAAATTTGTGACTTGACGGGTATGACGATGTGGCATTCGAAGTAAATGAAGGAGTGATATATTAAAAGATACGTTATGACCTCAAGCCTCATCAACTGGGAAATGACAGAAATCGGGCAGGCAGCATGGCTAAGTGGGTCGCACCCAAGTAGGGTATATTGTCACCATCTAGAGAATATTCATATTTGTTACTTCTTTCAATTCTGTATCTCCCGGAAATGGTTATGTTGGTACAACAACCATAAGGTAACAATATATTCGGAACATTCAAGAGAAATGAATGGTCGGTCATGTGTGGCCGGGTTACAAGATGTTCTTGTTGAACTCCAGTGTATCTCTTCTAGAGTACACTGATCGGAAGGTGGTTCCATACCTTATCATAGTTGGAAATCCATTACCCAATAAGCGCCTACGGTGTTTGATTGTATATTATATATGTAGAACGTGAGATGAAAGCGTTCTACTAGATTTCTATTTACTTGGTCTAGACATTATTATAATACCAAACAAGTATTGTTTTAGAAAAATATTTTGGGTTATCATATGGTAAAAACCATCCGTGTTTATGTGTAGATCGGTCTTACGATTATCTTTTGTTTCAAAAGGATTTTTGAAAAGTTAAACAAATGATTTGAGTTTACTCACACCAGTCACATGACTGACCCAGAGTTTATTTTGTTTTGTTTTCCCTAAACTCTTGGGTGCCCAATTTTGTACGGGCAGTTAAGTAGTCAGGATTTTATAGATACTTAAAGAGCTGGAGCAGGAGGCTTCAAGATTATATAGATTGTTATTTCCGCTGTGTTGTAAGTGTTATACTCTAATAATGGTATTGTATACAGATACTGTTTTATTTCAAAGTTATGTTATGAAATATATTTATTCGTTCCACTGTGAGATTCGTGTTTACTCTGATGTTGTATGTTCTTCTTCTTCTATTCTAAGTTTCTATCTTATCTATTCTCACCCTCTAATTTCTTTCATGGACTATCCGGTTTTGCTGATGCTTGAATAGTCGACATTGGGATTTATGTCGAGTACTCAAGGTCGCGAAAACCCGGGTCATTACACAACCAATAAATAATCAATTATTATTTGTACACTTGGGTGATGTGTAAAATTATCTTCCTAATACCCGTCTGGGGTTTACATCACAGTCCATGTGAACATATCTACATATTTGGAAGACGGGTAGGTAAATCGCCATCTCGGAATAATTCATAATATAAATGTTTTGTTTATCAAAACTTATAATCACAGTTCAATATTGACAACATTAAAACTGTAACATCCATCAATCACCAAACAAATATTACAATCATAGGCAATCAATTTATATTATGTTATAAAATATAATAACTATACAAATAATTTGAGTGAGAGAGTTCTCACTTTGATCGGTTTTGAAATCGTTATTAAAAAGATTGTTTTAATAAAATTAAACAAGCGTTTAATTTTATCAAAAATTCCAACTGCTTTTGAATTTGTTCTTTCTATTCCATGACGTAGTATTCGCTGCCACGATTCCAACGTACCAAGTTTCATCAAATTCAGTTTTGATTTGAACGAGTTATGGCCATTTAGAAATTAATTACATAATTAAGGTATTAAAATATATTCAATTAATTAATCCTCTCTTAAGTCTTAACCTTCTCCTTCATCGTGTATTCCCCTGGATTGAATAAAAACCTCACTATCGCTTTCACTCTTCACCGGAACGCACACCAACGCTGCAACCGGCGGCCGATCAGCACCCACCACACGAAGCGCCATCACCTCAAACCCCTCCGTCCTGAGCAGGATGCAGCACGATCAACATAGCTGTAACGACCCGTATTCTACATATCATAGGATTGTAGAATATTTATTTCTTTCCCATATGAAGTCGTATGGTCATGTAACTTTGGGAAACATCCATTAGAGCCATTTCCCATGTTCATGATTTTTGTCGATTTTTAAATGACCATTTTGCCCTTAGTTGGTACTGTTTTGGCCATAACTTTTGATTGAAAAGGAATTTTGACCTGAAATCACTTCCATTGGATTCGTTTGATGGTTTACCTTTCCGTAGAGTGGTCACAATAGTCAAACGGACTTACCGTTTGGGAGATATGGCTGAAATAAGGTTTGGAGGGTGAAAAACTGTTTAACCGGGCCAAATCGGGTGATTAGTGGATAGGCCCATAACCCATTTCGGGATTAGGGTTATGGGAAGGCTGAAATGAGATAGAGGATCATTCCATTTCAGTTTTCTAGCCTCCACTTATCACTAAGGAACCCCAAAAATGGCCTCCAAACCTCTAAATCTCCTCCAAATCACCTTGTGGTCAAAGATTTGGCTTAGCAACCCCTAATCAAGGAAGATCTACACCAAATCAACATTGGAGCTGCTGTTTAGCATTGAGATTCACATAAAATCAGAGATTTATTTCAGATCTTAGTTTATTTGTGGCTAAGGTGAGTGATTTGCATAGTTTTACACTAATTATGGCTAGTTAAGGGTAATTAGTGTTAATTAGCGAATTTATACACTAATAAATTCGAGAAAAATATTCATAAATTCCTAAATGATGTTTTAGACCTCTGATATGAATTTGGGTTAATTTGGTTAAGTTTTGCTAATCCTATCATTAGTTTCACCTAAACATGCTTAGGGGGAAATATGGGGTTTTGGGTATGTTTGATCCATTTTAACCTATCATGTTGATGTTTTGATGTTTGTAGTTGATTATGCATGTTACTATGACTGTATGAAATGCTTTGTGATTGATTTCGATAGTTAGAATGGTCGAAAACGTCGTCGAATGGCGTAAACACTTGCTGGAACAGTTTCAGAAAACAGTGCAGGGTTCGGATCGGATCGGATCAGATATGGGGCTCGGATCGGATATGTTGAACTGAGCAAGGAATTCGATCGGATCGGAACCCAACACTTGGAAAAAATGGCAAAAAGAAAGGCCACGCTAGCTGAACTGGGATCGGATTAAGGAGGACGGATCGGAGCGGAAGCACGAAGATGGATCGGATCGGAGCACGTGGAGGATAAGGAGACGGATCGGAGCGGAGGCACGAGCTGGTGGAAAGATGGCACCCGACCCGACCCGAAGTAAAGCACTCGACCCGACCCAAGGAGAAATGCCCGACCCGAACCGATGGAGTGGCACTCGACCCGAACCACACCAGAAGAAGACCCGACCCGACCCAATGGAGAACACCCGACTCGAACCGATTGCTTGAGAAGGAACCCGACCCGACCCAGTATTAACCAATAACCCGAGATGCAAAGGTAGTCCAATATGGGAAGTTAGAGCTCAGGATCCAGTTGGGAACCGATGAGTTCACTTCATGGTTGGACTTTGCTGCGGGACGTGTGCTAAGGAGTTGTCGACGTTCATAACTTCGATTCACCACTAAAAAGGAATGATGGGCTACTTATCAGTGCAGTAGGGTCATTATGACCTGAGGGGTAAGGTGATGGTAGCAAGACTATGTTATCAGTGCAGTAGAATCAATGTGACTCGAGGGGCAAAGTGATGCGTAGTACGACTATGAGCCAGTGCAGTGGGGTTCTTGTGACTCCATGGGGCAGAGTGGACAAAGTAAGGACTAGTAAGGCTATGAGCCAGTGCAGTGGGGTTCTTGTGACTCCATGGGGCAAAGTGGACATAGCGAAGGATTTGTGGCTACGTTATCAGTACAGTGAAGCCATTTATGACTTCATGGGGAAAAGTGATCGTAGCAAAGTATATTGGGTGATCAAAGTGGTGAATATCGTATGCTTTACGCACTGAGTGAGAGATGGGAGGATGGATGCTATGTTTGATTGTTTGCCATCCTTGTGACATGCACACCTTCCCCACCTCTGTATCTTTACACTGTTTGATATGGTACCTTAGAGTGTTGTACAGTATGTAGTGCTAACTCTTTGGTTGCAGGTCCAGGTTCAGGTATGTTTTAGTCTACCTGTTATTGTTCACTTTAGATGCTTATCGCTCATACCAGGCTTTATGTCTGACCCAGAGTTTTATGTCTCCTCTTATTACTCTGGGTGCTCACACGAGCAGACTAGAGACAGGTTAGCTGGTGATGTGCGAGTAGCTGATTCGGAGGCGGGTAGGAGGCTTCCACGTATGATATATATATACACACATTCTCCCTGTGTCGTTGGTGGTCGCTACTTGGGCATTAGTAGTGTACCTCCTTTATCTTACTTTTGCTTTGAGACAGTTTGAAAGTTGTAATAAGCTGTATTTTGGATTTCCGCTGCTATGATGTTTAGTTTTGATTTTCATCTTATGCACTGCCTCTCCTGTTTTATGTCAAGTATGTTATTATTATATTTTGTTCTATGCGCTGTGAGACATTCTACAGGTTCTTTGTATGTTCATTTCCATCTTCCCTTTCCTTCTGACGACCCGTTCCGTGCAAACTGGACATGTGTACATCACACTTTTGGAGTAAATGTCGGTTGGTGCGGGGCGGGCCGTCACACTTGGTATCAGAGCTCTAGGTTGCGTAGTTAACCTAGGGAAAGACAGTAGGGAGAGTTAGTACGTATATGAGAGCGCGTATTTGTGATTACTTTGGTTTTCAAAAGCTATGTATATATATACTTGTAGTAGTATAAGAATGAAGTCACACTGCACTAGCACCACTATGGGGTCGTTAATCGTTTCCCTTTTCCAGATTGACGATGAGCCGAGACACGAGGGGTGCTGGTAGAGGGACCAACCAAGGGAATGCCGCTGACATGAGGGCAATGTTTACTAACCTCATGAGAGACATGCTTAGAGAAGTGCAAGGGGCAGTTCCCAATCCCGGGGTTGGTGTTGGCCCAGTAGTGCAGGCGCCTAGGGTCGATTTCGCCAAGTTGTGCAAGGATTACACTAATCTTGGTGGAAAGCCGTTCCACGCAACGGAGTCGGCCACAGATGTTCAAGATTGGATGGACAGTTGTGATCGTATCTTCGATGACTTGGGTCTTGAGGATGCAATGAAGAGAAGGCTAGCGTCTCGTCAGCTGCAAGGGCGAGCGATGAATTGGTGGAATGCCATTAGAACAGCTACTCCAGAGGATCAGGTTACTTGGGATCAGTTCAAGGCTCGCTTTAGCGAGAAGTTTATTCCAGCTGCCCAGAAGTCAGTATTGTTCAAAAGGTTCTTGGAACTTAAGCAGGGTGGCAGGGCAGTTTCTGATTATATTGCTGAGTTCGACACTTTGTCGAAGTATGGATTGTCTCTCATTGATACTCCTGAGAAGAAGAATGAGAAGTTCATTACTGGTTTGGATGGATACTTGGGGGAGAGACTTATCAACCACATCGATGAGACTTTCGAATCGATCGTGGGGAAAGCTTTGAGATCAGAGAGTCTTTACCCTAAGTCAAAGACCGAGGCTGCATCTGCAGAAGGGCCAAAGCCGCAAGCAGGCGGTGGAGGCAAGAATAACTCTCAGAATAAGAGGAAGCAGGACCAATCAAAAGGTGGCCAGAAAAAGAGCAAGAAGGATGTTGAGTGCTTCAGCTGTGGAAAGAAGGGCCATTATGCTAAAGAATGTCGGGCCAAGCCAGCGGAAAGGAAGTGCTACAATTGTGGAAAAGTGGGACATCATAAGGATAAGTGTTCGCAACCTCTTAAGGAGAAGCAGATTGTGAAAGCATATGCTATTGATGCTGTTCCTTCTTCGTCGAATGCCCCAACTACGGCGGAGAAAGGAAAGAATGTTGTTATTCAAGGTATGCTTTCTATTTATGATGTACCAGTTCGAGTTTTGTTTGATACTGGGGCTTCCCGTTCCTTCATATCTAGTGACCTGGTAGATAGGATGGGACTGGAACCCGAGATAGTCGATAGACCATTGGTTGTGACGAACCCGATTGGTGGTTCGACTAGCCTTAGTATGATTTGCAGGAATTTGGTCTTATCGAGTCATGGATGTATGTTTGTATGTGATTGCTTTGTTTTGGGCTTTACTGGGTATGGCATTATATTGGGAGTCGATTGGCTCCAAAGATATGGGGTGGTGGTAGACTGTGAGGGCTTTTTGGTGACAGTGAGGGCGGATGATGGGCGGAGGGTAGTGTTTGGTAGTCTACCTAGTGATGGGGTTATGGCTAGTTTTGTAAATTCCCTCAACATCCCGCAGGATGAGTTGTCAGATGTGCCCGTGGTTGGCCAGTATCCGGACGTCTTCGAGGAGGTGACCGGGCTTCCACCACACCGAGAGATTGAGTTCCGTATTGATTTAGTGAAAGATGCCAGACCTATAGTGATGCCACTTCGTCGTATGGCACCAAGGGAGCAGCGAGAGCTCGGGGTGCAAGTCAGCAATCTTTTGAAGAAGGGATTTATTAGAAGGAGTGTCTCCGAGTGGGGAGCACCAGTTGTGTTTGCCACTAAGGCAGATGGTTCCCTTCGGTTGTGTGTGGACTATCGCGAGTTGAATAAGGTGACGAGGAAGAAAAAGTATCCTCTACCGCGGATAGATGATTTGTTTGATCAACTGGAAGGAGCAAGAGTGTTCTCCCAGTTGGACCTCGCGACAGGATTTAATCAGCTACGAGTAGCGGATGAGAGTGTTCCGAAAACGGCATTTAGGACGCCGTCTGGATTTTATGAGTGGTTGGTCATGCCATTTGGGTTGACCAATGCACCATCCTACTTTGTGGATCTTATGAATCGAGTATTCAGAGATCAGTTGAATAAGTTTGTTCTTGTGTTCGTGGATGATATCCTTGTTTACTCAAGGAAAGAGGAGGAACACAAGGGACACTTGAGGATAGTGATGGAGGTGTTGAGGAAACACCAATTGAAAGCGAAATTCTCAAAGTGTCATTTTTAGAGAAGGGAAGTAAGATTCTTAGGTCATGTTGTTTCAGAGAGTGGTATTGCCGTGGACCCTGCGAAGGTGGCTACGGTACAGGATTGGCCTACGCCCAAGAATGTAACAGATGTGAGAAGTTTCTTGGGATTAGCTGGATATTATCGTAAGTTTATCCAGGACTTCTCCAAGATAGCAGCACCGTTGACTCGGTTGACTAAGAAGAATCAGTCCTTCGTCTGGGACGGAGTGTGTGAGGATGCCTTCAAGAGTCTAAAGGAGAGGTTGACGCGTGCACCAGTGTTAGTCATTCCTAAAGGGAATGAAGAGATGACGGTATACATGGATGCTTGTGGTACCGGACTGGGTGCAGTATTGATGCAAGGAGGTAGGGTTGTAGCTTATGCTAGTCGACAGCTAAAGCCGCATGAGAAGAAGTATCCTACCCATGATTTGGAATTGGCAGCGATTGTATTTGCGCTGAAGATGTGGAGACATTATCTCTTGGGAGAAAGATTCGAGTTGTTTACCGATCATAAATCGTTAAAGTATCTCTTCTCTCAGAAAGATCTGAATCTCCGTCAGCAGAGATGGTTAGAGTTCTTGGCTTCGTATGATTTTGATATCGCATACACACCTGGGAAAGGTAATGCGGTAGCCGATGCCTTGAGTAGGAGACATGCCAGCTTAGGGGCAATGTTTCTTGAATGGAAGCAACTGGAGTATATCGCGGGGATTGATTTCAGACCAAAGTGCGAATTGGACCCAGTTATGCTAGCTAGTTTGACGATCAGACCCACTTTGATAGAGCGGATTGGTTCGAGTCAGAGGGACGATCCTAATCTATTAGAAATCATCTCCAAGTTAGAGATGAACATCGACGGTGAGGAGATGAATGTGTATGGGCTTGATCGAGATGGATGGCTTAGAAGGAATGGAAGGCTAGTTGTACCCAACGTAAATGGTTTGAGAGATGAAGTGCTTAGAGAATGTCATCACTCAAAACTGACTATACATCCCGGTGGTAATAAGATGTATCGAGACATGAGACGGACTTACTACTGGGAAGGGATGAAAAGTGACGTTGGGAAGTTTATATCCAAATGCATGAATTGCCAGCTAGTTAAAGCCGAGCAAAAGAAGCCTAGTGGGTTGTTGCAACCATTAGAAATTCCCGAATGGAAATGGGAGCAAGTCTCGATGGATTTCATCGATGGTTTACCAAGGACAAGATCGGGATATGATAGCATTTGAGTAATTGTGGATCGATTGACTAAAAGTGCAAGATTTATACCAGTCAAATCGACCAGAACGGCAGCCAAGTTGGCAGAATTGTATATGAAGTGGGTAGTGAGATTTCATGGAGTACCCAAAACCATTGTGAGTGACCGAGACCCGTTGTTCACTAGTGGGTTTTGGAAAAGCTTACAAGAGGCTCCAGGGTCAGGATTACATCTCAGTACCGCATATCATCCTCAGACCGACGGTCAGACGGAGAGGGTGAATCGTATATTGGAAGATCTCTTGAGAGCTTGTATATTGGATTTCGATGGATCATGGGATGACCATTTGCATCTAGTAGAGTTTGCATATAATAATAGCTACCAATCCAGTATCGGTATGACTCCATATGAAGCTTTGTACGGAAGACCGTGCAACTCACCATCATGTTGGATAGAGACTGGCGAGAAATTTGTGCTTGGACCAGATGTGGTGAGAGAAATTTCTGATAAGATCAAAATCATTCAGCAACGGATGAAAGCTGCCCAAGATAGGCAGAAGAGTTATGCTGATAAGAGGAGAAGAGACTTGAAATTCTCCGTTGGTGACTTGGCCAAAATCTCTCCGTTGAAGAGCGTGATACGATTTGGCACGAGAGGTAAGTTGGCACCAAGATTTGTTGGCCCATTCCCCGTTCTTGAATTAGTCGGGAATTTGGCATATAGAGTTAGCTTACCAGAGAAAATGGCGGGAGTTCACAATGTATTTCATGTTTCCCAACTAAGGAAGTTCGTTCACGACTCAGATATGACTATTTCACCTGATCAGTTAGAGGACTTCAAAGTAGAACCCGAGGTGGTTGGGAACCGCAAGCCGATTCGTATTGTGGGGCACGATACGAAGCAACTTCGAAGGAAGGCGGTGAAGCTAGTCAAGGTTCAGTGGGGCGAGGACGAGAATGATTGTACTTGGGAGACAGAGGAGAGCATTAGGAAGGCATATCCAGAACTCTTTGCCTGGTAAGATTTACTTTGCGATTTAGTTATTCCGCATGCTAGGGTAGACTTATTTTACTTGTTTTGCATGTTTGATGGTTGTTTTATGATTGATAGGCATGCGGGACCCTTGTGTGTGTTTTGATTAGGGAATTTCGGGGGCGAAATTTCTTAAGGGGGGGAGAGTGTAACGACCCGTATTCTACATATCATAGGATTGTAGAATATTTATTTCTTTCCCATATGAAGTCGTATGGTCATGTAACTTTGGGAAACATCCATTAGAGCCATTTCCCATGTTCATGATTTTTGTCGATTTTTAAATGACCATTTTGCCCTTAGTTGGTACTGTTTTGGCCATAACTTTTGATTGAAAACGAATTTTGACCTGAAACCACTTCCATTGGATTCGTTTGATGGTTTACCTTTCTGTAGAGTGGTCAAAATAGTCAAACGGACTTACCGTTTGGGAGATATGGCTGAAATAAGGTTTGGAGGGTGAAAAATTGTTTAACCGGGCCAAATCAGGTGATTAGTGGATAGGCCCATAACCCATTTCGGGATTAGGGTTATAGGAAGGCTGAAATGAGATAGAGGATCATTCCATTTCAGTTTTCTAGCCTCCACTTATCACCAAGGAACCCCAAAAATGGCCTCCAACCTCTAAATCACCTCCAAATCACCTTTTGGTCAAGGATTTGGCTTAGCAACCCCTAATCAAGGAAGATCTACACCAAATCAACATTGGAGCTGCTGTTTAGCATTGAGATTCACATAAAATCAGAGATTTATTTCAGATCTTAGTTTATATGTGGCTAAGGTGAGTGATTTGCATAGTTTTACACTAATTATGGCTAGTTAAGGGTAATTAGTGTTAATTAGCGAATTTATACACTAATAAATTCAGGGAAAAATTCATAAATTCCTAAACGATGTTTTAGACCTCTGATGTGAATTTGGGTTAATTTGGTTAAGTTTTGCTAATCCTATCATTAGTTTCACCTAAACATGCTTAGGGGTAAATATGGGGTTTTGGGTATGTTTGATCCATTTTAACCTATCATGTTGATGTTTTGATGTTTGTGGTTGATTATGCATGTTACTATGACTGTATGAAATGCTTTGTGATTGATTTCGATAGTTAGAATGGTCGAAAACGTCGTCGAATGGCGTAAACACTTGCTGGAACAGTTTCAGAAAACAGTGCAGGGTTCGGATCGGATATGGGGCTCGGATCGGATATGTTGAACTGAGCAAGTATTTCGATCGGATCAGAACCCAACACTTGGGAAAAATGGCAAAAAGGAAGGCCACGCTAGTTGAACTGGGATCGGATCGGATTAAGGAGGACGGATCGGAGCGGAAGCACGAAGATGGATCGGATCGGAGCACGTGGAGGATAAGGAGACGGATCGGAGCGGAGGCACGAGCTGGTGGAAAGATGGCACCCGACCCGACCCAATGGAGAACACCCGACCTGACCCAAGGAGAATGCCCGACCCGAACCGATGGAGTGGCAATCGACCCGAACCGCACCAGAAGAAGACCCGACCCGACCCAATGGAGAACACCCGACTCAAACTGATTGCTAGAGAAGGAACCCGACCCGACCCAGTATTGACCAATAACCCGAGATGCAAAGGTAGTCCAATATGGGAAGTTAGAGCTCAGGATCCAGTTGGGAACCGATGAGTTCACTTCATGGTTGGACTTTGCTGCGGGACGTGTGCTAAGGAGTTGTCGACGTTCATAACTTCGATTCACCACTAAAAAGGAATGATGGGCTACTTATCAGTGCAGTAGGGTCATTATGACCTGAGGGGCAAGGTGATGGTAGCAAGACTATGTTATCAGTGCAGTAGAGTCATTGTGACTCGAGGGGCAAAGTGATGCGTAGTACGACTGTGAGCCAGTGCAGTGGGGTTCTCGTGACTCCATGGGGCAGAGTGGACATAGTAAGGACTAGTAAGGCTATGAGCCAGTGCAGTGGGGTTCTTGTGACTCCATAGGGCAAAGTGGACATAGCGAAGGATTTGTGGCTACGTTATCAGTGCAGTGAAGCCATTTATGACTTCATGGGGAAAAGTGATCGTAGCAAAGTATGTTGGGTGATCGAAGTGGTGAATATCGTATGCTTTACGCACTGAGTGAGGGATGTGAGGACGGATGCTATGTTTGATTGTTTGCCATCCTTGTGACATGCACACCTTCCCCACCTCCGTATCTTTACACTGTTTGATATGGTACCTTAGAGTGTTGTACAGTATGTAGTGCTAACTCTTTGGTTGCAGGTCCAGGTTCCTTCAACCTGTTATGTTCACTTTAGATGCTTATCGCTCATACCAGGCTTTATGTCTGACCCAGAGTTTTATGTCTCCTCTTATTACTCTGGGTGCTCACACGAGCAGACTAGAGACAGGTTAGCTGGTGATGCGCGAGTAGCTGATTCGGAGGCGGGCAGGAGGCTTCCACGTATGATATATATATATGTACACATTCTCCCTGTGTCGTTGGTGGTCGCTACTTGGGCATTCGTAGTGTACCTCCTTTATCTTACTTTTGCTTTGAGACAGTTTGAAAATTGTAATAAGCTGTATTTTGGATTTCCGCTGCTATGATGTTTAGTTCTGATTTTCAGCTTATGCACTGTCTCTCCTGTTTTATTTCAAGTATGTTATTATTATATTTTGTTCTATGCGCTGTGAGACATTCTACAGGTTCTTTGTATGTTCATTTCCTTCTTCCCTTTCCTTCTGACGACCCATTCCGTGCTAACTGGACATGTGTACAACGCACTTTTGGAGTAAATGTCGGTTGGTGCGGGGCGGGCCGTCACAATAGCCTCCTCAAAATCCATTCGAACGCGCCACCATTCAACATGAATTTTGAGAAATCTACGCCTCTAAAAACCATCTCCATCGTTGAAAGTGACGATCTCTGTGAGATGAACAACATTTCAGTTGGGAAATTTTCGATCTTATGAGGGGATTTGGATTAAATCATTGAGGAAAATGGGTACGTGCTGATCATCTGTTCGCGAAGGAGGCAGCTCCATTAATTGTTGACCATCGGTAGCATTGACTTAGGTTTAGAGAACAATCGATATATGTTAGATCCAAAATTGGCTCTAACACCCAAACTAGTAAAGATTCTAATGAAATGAAAACTAAAACGAAGAAAACACACAATTTATAGTGGTTCGGCGTTAAATAGCCTACGTCCACTTTTCTTCTTTTTTGATAGATGTCTTGAATGCGAGTACAATAATGATTTTTCACTCAATTCTCACTCATTTCATACATTGATTGACGCAATTTCCTTCACAATATGACTTGAAAGATGAATGTAGGCTGAATAAGTTGATAAAATTCGGGTTGCAAAGGAGTTTCAATCCTGAAAGTGTCAAAAGATCCTTCCAAATGCCTCTTGATGATGTATTTATAGGTGGAAAATGTTCCTGGAGAGGGATCGGTTCGGATCAGACACGCCATAACCACTCCGAGTCATCAGGAGTCGTGGGGTGTAATCGTAGCAGTACTAGACAATCGGTTCGGATCGGACATGCCATAGCTGAACCGATCTGATTATGTTTCAGCCTCCTCGTTCTCTATTTCTCCATACTTTGATTTGGCTGGGAGAAACCTCCGATCCGACCCAGTTTTCTGAAAGAATCTCCCGATATTCTATACTCTTTGTCACTTGATCTTCTAGCTTTGTGTAGCTTAGTTCACAAAACAAGCTAACATTCCCCCCCCCCCTCAAAGGACACTTCTATCGAAGATGGAGAGTGCTTTGACATTGTATATCCATTGGCTTCTGAATTTGGACCGTTGAACAATCGCTTCCATTCATTAGTAGGGACGCGTTGCTTCATAAAGTCGTATCTCTTGATGTCTATATATACCATGGAATGTGCAAATTATTTCTTTTTGTTTCAAACAATTCTAAGAACTCCGTTTAATATCCGGCAACTCCTCCAGGTAAACTTCTTGCATATTTTTCCTTGATTTCACCGTATGTGTTGAATTTACTCCTTAGGCTCTGTTTGGGTTCGGCCCCGACCCGAATAGCTTCAGCTTTGTTGTGTTAACAGGCCTAATGTCCATGGGCCAACTTTCCAGTCCGAACAGAAAGAAGTGCCACGTTAATAGGAATACCAAAGGCCGGTTCAACTAATATAAATTCATCATTTCCACATTTCTCCTTTATTTCCACCTCCCTCTGTAACTTGCTTCAAAGAAAGAAATCAAACCCTAACTCTCGAAATCGCAAAAATTCTCTTCAAATCCTCAAATCGATTACATAGGTGGGTTTAGAACTTCGATCGTCCTTGTAATAACCGACTTCAGTTAGAATTTGTGGTTAATTTGAACGATTTGGTCATGGCTTCTGCTCAGCTTTGACGCCGTGGCCTCCTCTTCCCTCGCCGTCGTCGTTGGTGACTCCATCATCACCTCAAGGCGTTGGGGAGATGGGATTTGTTGTGATAGTGGATAAATTGGTCCATGGAGATCTCGTCATGACAAATCTTTCAAAAATGAACGGTTTTTTTTCAAAAGGAGATGGGTTCGGTGCTGATGGAGAAGAGGAAGAAGAAGAAGAGGAGAGTGCATGGGGTCGGTTCGGGTGAAGAGACATGGAAGTGGAGATGGGAATGGGATTTGCCCGACCGGATCGGGTCGGAATGAAAAACAAAAAGAAAGAGAGGCATGGACAATCAAGTCAATCCGGGCCGCTCCGAGTGCACACTTCCGAACCGATCCGGTTTTGCTCACCGGATGTTGATGTCTGCTTCAGACCAACACATAGCTTTACCCCCCGATCCGATCCCAACACATGCACCCGAACTGAACCGAAGCAATTCAACTTAATGCACAAGAATTTTTCCAATTAGTTAAATCAATGTTTTGATATAATCTTCAACTTAAAGAACAGTTAGGATAGCGCCTTACGAACATAAACGAACATCAAGAACTATTTCAAACATTGCTGCTTCATCGAACCTTTGCATCACGCTCTCATGTGTTTACTTTGCATCTTTTCCACGCATAGCACACACTTTAGTTCACACACACACACAGGGAGATACGGACTATCTTACTCTAACTTATGTTATTTCTTCTTCAGTAGTTTAGTGATCATGGCAGAGAGACATTCATCTAGGTTAGCAGAGAAGATAGAAGTTGCAAAAACTTCCGAGAAATTTACTCTTGATGACATATCCTCTCCCTCAGACCCTGAATGGGACGATGAGGGCCCAGATTATGAAGTAGAAGCACACAATAGTGAAATACCTTCTGATAGTGAAGTTTCTCTTGGCGATGAAGAGGAAGGAGGGATAGGAGATAATCGAGCTCCCGATGAGTTTGAGTCTGCCATTATATTGGAGTTACCCAAAGATTCTGTTGAATCGACGATTGATGACGATAGACTTGTTCGAATATGTCTAAAGCATGAGATACTAAAAAGAGATACCCTGGTGCCATCGAAAGCAGATCATCCCCATAGTCCTTCGGAAGGATTTATGGCAATTACCCGATTGATGTGTATGGTCGGGGCTATTCCACCGTTTCCTCCTTTTGTTGTCGACTTTCTGAGACAAATGCGGATTGCCCCCATGCAATTACATCCCAACTCTTATGCTTACTTATATACCTTATGTATAGCATACAAAGAGGTTTTAGGTATAGAGCCTACCTTCGATGACGTCCCCTTTTTTTATAATTTCAAGCATCGGACTCAAGAGACTCCTTCCTTCTCATATTTTGAATCAGTCCTAAAAAGGAAAATTATTACAGTTCCGTTTAGCAGCAAGACTGGCGATTCTAAGCTCGAATGGTTTTATATCAGGCAGCAGCCGGGGTGCGCCAGAAGATGGACTAAATCAAGTAAAGCACCGATCTTCTAGATCTCAAATTTAAATGTTCATGCCAACACATTAACCTGCTTTCTTTTTTATTCGCAGTTGATAATCTAAAGCAAATATCGAATCAATTGTACTTTGATCGTTTGCATCGGCTTCTCAATGGCGATCAAAAGTTTCTAACCATCGACAAAGTTTAAGGATGAGTATCTCCATCATCACGGGTTACTATCCATTACCCATAGCATAGGTCATGGGATGGGTCCATGTGTGTACATACCCCCGGTAGACATTATTCCTGAGGCAGGTGAGGGCTCGAAAGGTCCAACAATACCTCTTCGGACTTCACCTTCTCCATCTTCAACTCAGGACGACGAGTTAGCCAACATAGCTGAAAAGCACAGAGAAGGGTATATCGTCCCTGATGACGCTATTTCTCCTGAGATATCAACATTACCTAAAGAGCTGCCAACAGATGCTTCTCAAGGAGATGCCCCTACTACCGACGATTCCACATTTAAGGGTTTAGGAAACCTTCCCCTCCCTGAAACCATCTATACTTCAGAGGACTTTGGCACGAACCCTTTGACTTTCACCTCTTCAGAGGAGACTACTCCCATGAAGACCAAAGAGCCCGCTCGCGCTAGTCTGGCTTCAGACTCGGGTTTGTTGGGGGGGAACACCACTTAGGATGCACTCAACACATTAGCACCACACATCACAACACTCACTTCTCATGTGAACACTGATTCCGAATTCCACTCATTGTTGCGCAGGTACAATGTCTCGCCCTTACTATGATATTAGAAAAATGCACCATAGCATGTCTAGGCCTCCTTTCGATGTCGAGCATGATCACCGTGAGAGCCGGGGCAGAGATGACAGAAGGCCTCATGATTCTTATCGACCACACACCTCGCGCTCTCGATCCCCCGTCCGGTCGGATCCAGAGAGATATAAGAGCTACCAGAGTCGTCAAGGAGAAGACACGTCGCAGCCTAAAGACCGAACTTCTCCTCAAGACAAACACGGTCGGGAAAAAAGTCCACCGAAACATACCGATTCACGAGACAAACACAAAGTTTCTGAGAAGCGATCTGGTAAGGGTGATACAGCCATCGTCCCGACTAAGCGAAAACATGTTGAACTAACATACTACAAACCTCCACCACTAGATGCTGATTCCAAAGTTAAGCTGGCATATCTGGAGAAACAGTTCCCAAATCATTACTTTCAGAATCTGACTTTTTTACCTGCACTTGATCCTATTTCCTCCAGGTGGGTAGATGAGGCTAAAGCAAAGATTGACGAAGTTGAGAAGCAATACTCGAAGATGTTCAAATATTCATGCAATCTCTACAGAATTATTCAGACTTTAATTACAGACGTTGATTCGATGAAAAAAGCTGTGGATTCCGATGAGAAGGCCTTGAAAAATTTGGAGGACCTAGAAGACACACAGGCTCAACTTGTCATCGCTCAATGAGACTCCAACAACTTCAAAAAGCAATTTGAGGTGTTACAGAAGCGTTATCATGACTTGCTGGAATCTTATAGTCAAGAGCGTTTGGAGTTGAAGAAACAAGTGGAAGACGCTAAGTCGGTCAATGTCAAAATGCAACTGTCTTATAATACTTTTGAGCAAGAAAAAGCCGAGTTAGCGAGAAAAAATGCCGAACTGGAGAAACGAAATGCTGACTTGGAGTCCAAGATAATGGAAGCCGAGAATAGGGCTGCCCTAGATGAGGGGAATGCGGAGAACATCATTAAGTCTGCTGAAGAGACCCATAGACCGCTATCAAAGGCTCAGGAAGAAGTGCACGGTTTTTGCGAATTACTGATTGAATTCTTTGTGCACATAATTCATCGCCGAAACATCTCTTTGATTGAAGACTATCCAACTACCTTAGTTCACGTATGGAGTCAAATCATCGAATGGGAGAAAGAGGAACTTAAGGTGGACTTTGTTGTTGAAGATAAACTTATGGAGAAGTATTTGAGAGATGATGAACCGGCACGTCTAGCCGAGGGGCGTCGCCTCATTGCCGCTGCTATGGAGGAGGAGAAGCGCCTGGACAAACAAAAGAATATCCTTGAGGCTGGTTCTTCTTCCGCTACCGCTGAAACTACTGAAGTTGAGGGATATGATCCCGAGAACCCGGGAATTCCTAAGGCGTCTCTTTTATCTCCTATACCCGAATCAGCGTCAAAGACGGTAGTCGCCCCAATTGAGAAACCATCGAAAGGTATTTCTACCTTTTCACCTCAATTTGTCAAGACCGTCTCCACCTTTCATCATGTAATTGGGCAATCAATGGAGGATCCTTTATTTTCTCTTGAGTTAATACCTTTTTCTTCTCATTCTGTAGGTGCTGGACCAGCCGAGAAGATCGATGAGCCTCAGGGATCCTCTATTAGAGAGGAATCCGTGAAAAAGTCTAAGGGAGGACAGGATAAGGCTACCACTGCCAAATCCGGAGGAGGCACTGAACTGTCTAAGGCTGACACTTCTCATGATGACGAGATGATAGATGCATTAAAAGACGACGGCGGTAATGAGGGGGCATGAAGAAGATCGTGATGTGGCTATGATTGGGGATTCAAAAAGTGCCGATGACATTACTTTGGCTGAAATGAAAGCCGATCAAGACAAACGCATGCAGCTAAAACTGAAGAGTTGAACCCCGAAAGCCTTAAGCCCCTTGTAGTGGTGGATCCTGGATCAAGGTTAGTCGTTAAGTTTTCAGCTAGGTCTATTACAAAAGAGCTTGCTAAAAATTCTTCTCTTGATTCCAGTGTTCCGACTCTTGGGAAGAAATCCACTGATTCTGGTACTTCAACTACAGGGAAGAAGAAGCCAAAGCGTCTTATGACTGATGCTGAAAAAGAGGCTAAGGCTACTCATAAGGCTGCCAAAAAATCCAAGTCTGCTCCAAAGCCCAAGTGATGAAGTGCTTTGTTTTATTTTGATATTCAATTGGTCCGCAATTGTTGCAGCGAGTGCGGCCCTCACATCTTTTGCTTTATTTCCCTGTACAAACTCGTGTGTTTGTAAATAAAACTAGTTTATTACCTGCAATGTCTGATAGTTGTTAGTTTAGTACTTAAGTAAAAATGCAAATAGACAGCATGTCATATTACAGTTATATAATAAAGTCATTGTTGAGGGGAATATGTGTACACATATATGCCCCCAATCAATCTTGAATAACTGAGCAAGAATTATTCAAGATTGATTAAATTCAAAATCCAATTGCCCCCGATTCTCCAACGGGGCCATATTCCTTTCGTCATTGATGCCTATTCTTTCTAGCATTTTTATACTCTCCTGTCCCATAACCAGGTTAGAGTATTGTTGAAGCGGTCTCTCATATGGGTGCACCTTCACGCCCCAAGGGACGTCGTCTTCCCATCCTTTATACTCTCTCTCGATTCATGAGAGTTAGAGTTAAGAATGTCATCTTCCCATTCTTTTGCATTCTATCATGCAAGCAGTCATTTTGTTCGCTCATGCACATAGGTTATCTCCAATTTTCCAGATTTAATTTAACGTTTTGTATTTCATGGTGATGACAGGATGATTGTCAAATATATAAATAATGCAGGAAAGTTGATATTTTTATAGTGGTTCAGCTAAGTCGTAGCCTACATCCACTTCATAATCCTTTGTTCATATAAACAGACTTTTTAAGGCAAGTCGTGCCTTTTTACATAGCTTATAAAAACAAAAAGGAAGACATTTCATATTTATCTTAGATATTGTCGTAAGTGCTGAGCATTCCAAGCTCTGGGAATCTCTTCACCGTCCACGGTCGTTAGCTTGAATGCTCCTGTATCAAGCTTCCATTGGATGGTGTATGGCCCTTCCCATTTTGGACACAATTGGGTCGAAGGTGGGAAGAGCCGTTTCAGTACTAGATCTCCTGGTTCAAAGGTTTTGAAGCGAACTTTCCGGTCATAATAACGTGCTACTTGATGTAGATGTCTCGAGGCACGTAATTCTGCTTCGTCTCTTTTTTCTTCAATCATATCAAGAGACTCTAGAAGGAGTGTCCTATTTGTCGTTGGGTCATAATACGCGACTCGATGAGAAGGGACTTCCAATTCTACCGGAATCACTGCTTCTGACCCAAAGGAAAGTGAATAGGGAGTATGGCCGGTAGCTGTCTTAAAGGTTGTCCTGTAGGCCCATAAAGCTAGTGGCAACTCGTCTACCCATCTAGCTATGGCCCGCTCCAACCGCTTCTTCGGAATAGATTTAATGACCTTGCTTATGGCTTCGACCTAGCCATTTGACTGCGGGTGAGATACTGCAGTGTATCATTTATCAATCTTGTACTTCTGGAAGAAGTTCCTGAATTCGATGCTGTCAAACTGTGTCCCATTATCAATTATGATGGTCTTCGGTATCCCAAATTGACAAATAATGTTTCTGACCACAAAACTGATTACCTTTCTCGTCGTGATGGTTGTTAAAGGTTCAGCTTCCACCCATTTTGTGAAATAGTCCACGACAACGATCGCGTACTTAGCTCCTCCTCTGGAAATTGGTAACACTCCAATAATGTCAATTCCCCACATGGCAAACGACCATGGGCTTACCATTGACTTGAGCTGAGTCGGAGGCGCTCTGGGAACTTTGGCAAATCTTTGACATCTGTTGCAGCGTCGTGAATAATTAGCCGCGTCTTTATTCACGGTAGGCCAAAAATATCCATACCGTAATACTTTCTTTGCTAGGGTTTGGCCCCCAGTGTGGTCTCCACACTCACCTTCATGTACTTCTTGCAGTACACGTTTAATGTCATTGTGTGTGATACACCGTAATAGGGGCATTGAAAACCCTTGGCGATAAAGGACGTCGTCTTGTAAAACGTATCTTGCAGCCTTGCGTTTTACAGCTCGCCTTTCGCTCTTTTTCAATCGTAGGGTTCCATTCTTAAGAAAATTCTTGATCGATGTCATCCAGGATTCTCTCTCTGAGTCGACTTCCAAGGCTAGTTCCGCTTCCATTAGGTCGAAACTCGGTGATTCCAAAACCTCTATCGGAACCATTTCAGTTGCTTTAGGATTATCAGAACTTGCCAGCTTTGCCAGTCGATCTGCTTTCTGGTTTTCCGTTCTTGGAATGCGCGTTATGTTGTATTGCTCCAAACTTCCCAACAACTCTTTTACCTTTTTGAGATAAGTAATGAGTCGAGGTCCTTTAGCGGTAAATTCTTCCCGAACCTGGCATACAACTATCTTGGAATCGCAATATATATCTAGTGTCTTCACTAACAATTCTTTGGCGAGTTTCAGCCCGACAATCAGGGCTTCATACTCGGAATCGTTGTTAGTAGCAGCAAACTATAATCGTAATGCGTAGTAAATAGATCGTCCTTCAGGAGTTATTAAAACAACTCTGGCGCCGGACTTTCGATCATTTTTGGCTCCGTTCGTATATAGCTTCCACGGACTAAGCTCTAACTCTTGGTCCAAAGTAACTACCTTGTCACCGACCATTTCCTCTTTGGGAATTGTAAACTCATCGATAAAGTCAGCCAATGCCTGCGCCCTTATTGATCTTCGTGGCTTAAATTCAAATCAAATTGACTCAACTCGATGTTCCATTTAAGTAACCGCCCCGATGCTTCGGGTTTTTGCAACACTTGTCTCAAAGGTTGATCGATATATACAACTATCGCGTGAGCCTGAAAATAATGGCGAAGTTTTCGGAAAGCAATCAGGAGGCTATAAGCAAGCTTTTCTATCTTCGGATAATTACGTTCCGCAACAGCTAGCTTTTTGCTCACGTAATATACAGGCTTCTGGACTTTATCCTCTTCACGTACTAATGCCGTACTGATGGCGTGAGATGATACCGCTAAGTAGACAAACAAATCCTCATGTTCGACGGGTTTTGATAATATTGGAGGCTTTTCTAATAAGTATAATAGATTCTGGAACGCCTCCACACAATCGGGGGTCCACTCAAAATTTCGCTTTCTTCTTTTTATGAGATCGAAGAAAGGCACACATCTATCTGTAGCTTTGGAGATAAACCTACTCAATGCAGCAACTTTTCCGGCCAAGCTTTGAACGTCTTTGATCTTTCGTGGTTCTTCAATATCCCTTATTGCTGCTATTTGGCTAGGATTTATCTCAATTCCTCGAGAAATCACAATAAACCCAAGGAATTTTCCAGATGCGACCCCAAACGAACATTTTAGGGGGGTTTAACTTCATCCCATACCTTCGAAGAATATTAAACATTTCAGCTAAGTCCCTTGTATGGTCGGAAGATTGTTTAGACTTCACAAGCATGTTATCCACGTAAACCTCCATGGTTTTCCCGATTTGATTATAAAACATGCGGTTGACCAGGCGCTGATACGTGGCTCCTGCATTCTTTAACCCAAATGGCATTACCACATAACAATATAACCCCAAGTCTGTGATGAAGCTTGTATGCTCTTGATCTGGTATGTGCATGGGAATTTGATTGTACCTAGAGTAGGCGTCCATAAAGGATAAAAGCTCGTGACCAGCCGTCGAATCTACTAGCTGATCAATTCTGGGGAGAGGAAAGCTATCCTTCGGGAAGGACTTGTTCAAATCAGAAAAGTTGATACATGTACGCCACTTCCCGTTTGACTTTTTGACCAGGACAGGATTCGATATCCAGTCGGGATATTTCGAATCCTTAATGAATCCATTATCTTTTAATTTCTCTACCTCTTCTTTCAAAGCTGCTGACCGCTCTGGTCCTAACACCCGTCTCTTCTGTTTGACTGGTGGGTGCTTTGGATTAATACACAAAGAGTAGCTCATGATGGCAGGCGAAATCCTACACATGTCAGCGTGAGTCCAGGCAAACACATCCAGAATTGCCTTTAATAAATCAGCCGACTCTTTCGCTCGAACCGGATCTAGTTACGAGCCGATATTTAGTACTTTTGTCGAATCTGTCTCATCAATAGGTATATCTACTGTTATTTCGTTAGGGGTCGCCTTCCTATCCTCGGGTTCTCTATCCTCTCTGGGATCTATATCCTCGAGCACACCTGAGGGCGACTCTCTTGGGGCAGGACCCCTTAATTGCTATGCTGAGTTCTCCCTTGGAGGGGCAGAATCGTCCTTAGTTTCTATATTCAACCCCTTTGTTAGCATCTTCAACTCCGTCAAGTAACAAGCTCGTCCCGTAGCTTGGTCGCCCCTCATCACCCCAATTCCTGAGTCAGTCGGGAATTTAAGCAGCAAGCACCAAGGTGCAATACATGCCCTAAACTCGGCAAGGGCCGGTCGACCTAGGAAGGCATTGTAGGGCGACTCCACATCCAAAACTACAATCGGCAAGATTCTTACTCTCTGGCGATCTCCTTGCCCTAATGTCACTGGTAATTCTACGTAGGCCATCGGAGCCGTCGACGCTTCGTTGAAGCCACATATCCATCCTTCGCATGGCTTTAGATCTTTTGCTTCAAGTCTCATTTGTTCGAAAGCTTTCTTGAAGAGGATGTTGACCGAGCTCCCGTTGTCCACTAACACTTTATGGACTAAAGCAGGGCCAATTGTCATGGTAATTACTAGTGGATCGTCAGTTGGGGATTGAACTCCGGAATCATCTCTACTGCGGAATACAACGTCGTCTGACATCGTCTTTTGTTGTTTTACTGGAGTAATGTCTTCGAGGCTACTATATTCTCCTACCTCAAAATGCTTGGCGGCGTTGACGTACTGATCCATTGCTTTAAAACTACGACCAACTAGGTGTGGTCCGCCTATAATGGTATTAATAATGATCCCCTTACCTTTCTGCTGGGCTGTGGGTTTTGAAGTAGGCTTGTTTTGGTCCGGGGCTTGTCCCCCTTGGCCCCTGTCCCTTGGGGCAACCTTGTACTCGTCTAACTTCCCTTCCCGCAGCAATCTTTCGACTATACCTCTCAAATGATGGCATTTGTTGGTGGAATGACCGTGGGATCCATGGAACAAACAAAACTTTCCCGTTGCGATCTCTTTCTCAGTGGAGTCTCGGGGTGGTGGTTTTTTGTACTGCAATATGTTATATGTATCCAAGTAAATATTCTCCAATGTATCATTTAACGGCATATAGTTTTCAAAAGTCTGGAATCTGGGTCTTTTACTAGAGCTATTCCCTCGGTTTCTGTTCCATCTGTTGCCGTTCCCATTTCTGTTGCTATTACTCCCACTCTGGTTGCCAAAGTTTACTTCAACCTTCCCTGAACTGTCACCAAATTGTTTCACAGCAACATTACTCTGGACACCTTCCCTCGAGGCCCCTTCAGACTTTCTCTTTCTATTTGCATGAGCTTCTTCTCGCCTTAACCGGATATTAGCTTTTTCATAGAACAATTCTCTAGTACGAGGCGGTTTCCCAGACAAGTAATCCCTGAATTCTGTGTTAGGATCTACCCCTTCTATCAAGGCCATCAGGATAGTGGGCTCATGAGGATCACTAACTTCGGTGACGGCCAGGTTGAAGCGATCTAAATATGACTTCAAAGATTGTCCTAGGGCTTGTTTAATCCGTGACAACTCTATGACGCTTTTGGACTTTCGGGCATGAAGTCGAAACTGATTCATGAAGCGCTCACTCAATTCTGTGAAATTTGATATCGACTGAGGGGGGAGTCGGGTGAACCACATTAACACCACATCGTCAAGATAAATTGGAAAGGCTTTGCATTTTGCAGCATCCGGAGCTGCTGCAGCATTCATGAACCATGCACACCTCATCAGAAGCTGCCCTGGGTCCGTTCTTCCTGAATATCGATCCATCTGAGGCAAGTTGAATCGCTGAGGGAACTGGAAGTCCAATATATCATCTGTGAAGGGGGTATGACTTCGCTCAACGCCCCAATCTTCATTAGTATACCGTCAGCTCTCGGACATAATCTGGCGCACCATTTCCCATACATCGACATTTGTTAATGTCTGCACAGGTTCTCTAGGTCTGATGTTCGGATTACCCCTGGGTTCCTGATTAGGAGATAACCTCCTATTTCTAGCGGTAGCTGCTCTACACTGCTCTCTGCGCTCCTGGTCGATCTCAGGAGGTATAGGTTGAAGAAGCTGCTGTTGCGTAGGGTTGTTAATATTATGATCCCTGGGTAGGACGTGGGATCCACGCATGGGTAGCAACGTAGGCTGTTGTAGGCTTGGGTCATCAGGCCCTAATACACGAGCGGCGTCTTCTCGGGATCCTAAAGATCCAAAAGTTAACTGATCGAGGTTCTGAGGTCGTTCAAGCGGCCTTCTCTCACGAGGGCATCCCTCATCTGAAGAAGACGAATCATCTGTAGCAAGGCGACGTGTTGGGGAAGGAGTCTTCTGCCTTCGGAGCTCTTGGAGTTCTCTACCCATAGTGATCATGTTTTCCTGCATGCGAAGGCCGTCACGCCTTTAGGCTTCCAATGCCTCCTTAGTACTTTGGAGCATGTCAAGAAAGCGTGAAAAATATCCTTGTGTGATGGGTGCAGATGGATCAGGCTGAACATTAGTCATCGTGGATGGAATCGGAGCATTGGTGGGAGCTCGAGTAGAAGTTCTAGCTTCATTCTGGTTCGGATCGGAGTGCAGTGGCCTGGCCGGAGCGGTTCGGATGGGGAGAATGAGTGCCCTCAACTTCAATGGACCGGCTCGGATCGGGGTCTTCCTTCCGGTTCGGACCTTCCTGACCGGAGCGGCCTGCTCCAGAGTCTTGAGCACGTGACCTCGTTAGCACGATGGCTTGTTGATCTTCTCTAGCATCGTTTCCCCCAGCGCCTTGCACTTCTTTTCCTTTTGTCTTGGCCATAATATTCGATTCTTCAACAGTTAGTCAACAAGTACTTAAAGATGTCAGAAACAGAGGATTAACTTCTTTGAACTTGAGGGTCCAAATAGTAGAATGATAATCCCAAAAAGCTGAGAATTCGAAGATTTCTCAGTGAAAGCACTAAAATGTTAGATCCAAAATTGGCTCTAACACCCAAACTAGTAAAGATTCTAATGAAATAAAAACTAAAACGAAGAAAACACACAATTTATAGTGGTTCGGCGTTAAATAGCCTATGTCCACTTTTCTTCTTTTTTGATTGATGTCTTGAATGCGAGTACAATAATGATTTTCACTCAATTCTCACTCATTTCATACATTGGTTCACTCAGTTTCCTTCACAATATGACTTGAAAGATGATTGTAGGCTGAATAAGTTGATAAAATTCGGGTTGCAAAGGAGTTTCAATCCTGAAAGTGTCAAAAGATCCTTCCAAATGCCTCTTGATGATGTATTTATAGGTGGAAAATGTTCCTGGAGAGGGATCGGTTCGGATCCACGTGACACCAATCCCGTTACAATCGGGTTCGGATAGAATCTAGTGATGACAGCACAACAGGTTAGTGGCATACATGGGTAGAACGTGGGCATAACCGCTCCGAGTATTCAGGAGTCGTGGGGTGTAATCGTAGCAGTACTAGACAATCGCTTCGGATCGGACACGCCATAGCCGAACCGATCCGATTATGCTTCAGTCTCCTCGTTCTCTGTATCTCCATTTTTGATTTGGCTTGGAGAAACCTCCGATCCGACCCGGTTTTCTGAAAGAATTTCCCGATATTCTATACTATTTATCACCTGATCTTCTAGCTTTGTGTAGCTTAGTTCACAAAGCAAGCTAACAATATATATATATACATATAATCTAATATTTAATTCATAAATTAATTTATTATGGCTCCAAACTCTAAACAGAACCCCAACGACTTTCACTTTTAGCTAAATACCCCCATTCTGAACACAATAGGATATGTTTTTTAAGCTAATTCGATCGTTTTGATCATTTTTTTATCAAAATTAAAATATAAATCAATATAACGTTCAATATTGAATTTAAACGTACATTTTAAGTTGCCACGACAACAACTGACTCTAAAAATTACGAAATTTGGAATCTTGCTATGTTTTACAAATATGGTCCTAACAAAATTAATTTCATCGAATTCGGAGACCGTATGAAAAATGGCCTTAATTCCAGCTTAATAAATTGGGTTTGTTGGGCTAAGGTCCCTATTAAGTTTCAAAATTAGGCCCACATCCAGTTCTAAACTTATTGTAAATTAGGTCCCTATTTTTTGAAAAAACATCAAAAATTCACCAAAAAAATAAAAAAAATCATGAAAATTCATAATTAAATAAAACAATAAATCGTCATCAAATTCACATGTTAAAACAACCGAAAAAGCATCCAAAACCGAAAATACCAAAAAAACAGCGAAACAGCAGCATATTGCATCAAAAGATACACCTATTCGTACATAGTTGCATACATCCATGCATATATTTCAGTGTTGCGTCAAACTGCAGCATACAAGCATACATGTATGTAGTTAAACATCAATATATGCATCTTTTTATGCATATATTCAAATCTGTCCTGTTTTTTCAAGCATTCACGGTTTTCAAACATTGTTGCATTCATTCATGCACTTATATAGAATACATGCATACATTCATGCAAATATTCAGAAGCCTTCATCTCTTTTAAATTTGTTGCATGGATGCATGCATATATACAGAATAGTCGCATGCATGTATGCAACTATTCGTAAGACGCGCATCACAGTTCAACTTTATATGCATATATGTATGCAACTATTACAAATATACGCATACATGTATGCATATGTTGGTCCAGATTTTCAATGGAAAACGCTGGATGAATATATGCATACATATATGATACTATTGGTAATAGTTGCATAGTTGTATGCAATTTTTTTTTACGAACGCTTGTAAGAATATTTCTGATTTTTTGAAAAAAAAAACTGGTCAGTGCATTTTTTTCTTCAAAAAACACGTAACTTCAGTTCTAGGGACCCACTTTGCAAATGAAACATGGGAGGGATGTCGTTCTAATTTTGAATAGTTTTAAGGATGTCACACTAATTTTCACTATTAAATTTACAACTAAAATTGAACATGCATTTAAATTTACCACGCTCACATATTAATTCCAGTTGACTTGAAATTTTAAACCTGACAATAATTTGACGTTCTGAATCCAACAAAATTGGTTTCGTAAAAAACGGAGGTCAATTGCAAAATGGCTATTTTTAAGGGTTTAAATAATATTAAAATATTAATAAAATCCATAACGACTATTTGAAATATTAATTTGGACATAACTTACAATTTATAATATGAAAACTCAATTTTTCACATTCGTTAGATATAATTAAATAGATTCTAATGTTTCTTATTTTATCAAATTCTGACTTATATTGAATTATTATATTCATATAAAGTTGAAAACTAAATTTTCAAACTACCGCGATGTTATGTGCTCGTTTTAATTGAATTTTAAATTCTTATGTTCAAACTTCGTTAATAAATAAATTTTTATTCGTTATTTATTAAAATAAATCATTTCAAATCTTTTAAATCCATTAAATTGATTAAAAATGAATTTTAAATTAGTTCCAAAATTCAAATTTGTTGCACTTAGATTAAAAACTAAGACCAATCAATTATATTAGAAGACTAGAATAATTTCAAATAAATCAAATTTAAGGTTCGATAATTGCAAAGGATCTAAAATTATGGCTTTGGCATTATAATTAAAACTTTTTGGCTTGAAAGTAGCTTTTATTAACAGGTTAGGAAGGGTAATCTTTTCGGAGATACCATATGAAATGCTTCACTCTGGTTATGAATGGTATAAAAGGTGTAATAGTTAATAGTTCACTGAGCCTACCAGGTCAGAAAGGGTAATCTCATCGTCTGCTTGATTGTCTTCAAGCTGCTTATTTCTTGCGCTTTTCTTTTTTTGCTCGTCGAATTCTTTTTGCATGTGTCTAGTTTTCACATTTCCATAGTTGCTCATTTTCTGTACCACAAGCATCGAACTCAATAAACAATAATTACAAAACAAATTATGAAATTATATTCAAATATGAGAGGTTTTCATAATAACGTTTCAAAACAAAATACAACAGACTATGTGTGATATCAAATCCACATCGAGAACAACAAGCTAGAATGAATTTACATAACAAATTTACATGTTCACCAAGCACGGGAACAATAAATACCGAAAAGATGGAAAAAGTTGAAAACGGAGATTTCATAATACATAGTAGACATATTAAAAAGCGGTCTATTTTCAAATATTTGATGGACAATTGCATATTAGACATATTGGTTTAACAACGAATGTGGACATATGTACTATAAATCTGTAGCAAGTTTTGGACAAAATGTGTAGATTGTGACACCGATGTTCTCGGAATCCCATTCATATTTACCTTATTCACAAATAAAATTTAGCTTGTTTGCATAACTATGACTGCTTAAATCTCACTGAGTCGCAGCAACAGTAAGCTAGTGAGATAATAAATGGTTTAGAATATGGCATAAACTTCAAAGAATTTAATTGAATTTTCCAAAATATCATAGAGAAGTATTAGCAAAAATTATAAACCTCAATGTTTAGATTATGACATCGTGTAGTTTAGGTTTAAAGGATGTTAAGCTGGTTCTCCTCATGAGACATACGGTGATAATCTTTTTTTAGAGTAAAGAGGAGAGAGCCACAGTATTGTATGTCGATGTGAGAATCGATGGTCCTTTGACTCATGATATATTAGAATTTGAAAGTATAGGGAAAGTCAACATTTCTATGTATGTCACAAAGATGTCAAATTTTGTTACTATCATTTAAATATCTACAGCAAGCGGTTTACTACTGCAGAGTTGGAGAACAAAAGGGTGTTTTTTTTGGAGGGGTGGGGGGTTCCCAAATGAGATGTCATGGTTTTACACCTTTACGTATTAATACATCACACCTTATTTGTTTCAAACATTTAAAATCAATAACTGTTCCCATAAATATTGAATTGACAAACCATTTCCACGATTAATCCACAAGTTTTCTATTTTTCTGATATTATCATATCACACCTTACAGACATTTTGCATATGTAAAATCAAATTGTGAAATATAAAATTTTAAATATTCTTTCATTTTTGTTACAAACATCGTACTGATGATCCATATTTTACGTTCAGACATAAATCGATAGCTTTTATATAATATACAAACTAACAACGGAATTAACATATGACTAATTTAAATTGCCTTAATGTCTTAGGACTGTTTAAAATGCAATTTTCAAATGTAATATAAAGAACTTCTTGTTTTAAAATGCATTTTCCAAATTAATAGAAAGAAATCTGTTTTAAAACAACTTTGAAACTGCTACTACATACTTAAAATAAGGTTGAACTGTGACTGCCTTTTGTTTAAGGCAGTTACGCTTTTCATTTCATTAAAGAAAAAAAAATCATGTTCGTATCGCTTATAATGTGAAACACAATGTTTAAAATTAAATAATCTTCACATAATTAATTAAAAAATATATATGACACCTTTTCACAGCAGCTACACATTGGCTGAGAGAAGGTTATGCAAGCAATACTCAGGATTTTTTTTAAGCTAAATAGGATGCAGACCAGAATAGTAAACCCTACCTTAATTTAATGTCTTATCAAACTCCCTAAACAAAACAAAATTTCCCCCAGTTGTATTCGAAAATTGGTACATGAATTACATACTTAGTGCTTACTGCTTAAAGTTAATGATTAGTTGCTAACCATTAACTAATTTTGTTGAATGCAGTTATAACTTTTAACTAGTTTTTTTATTGAATGCAATTATAACTTTTAGTTGCTTCGACCTAAATCATGCATAAAAATCAAATGAAAAATACGTCAACTTGCAAAAATTGTGCAGATGAGCTATGAATATTGCACCATATCAACTTGCAAAATTAAAAGATGGCCATGCATAGAAGTGCAAGCTGAACTAGTAATAATTATTCTTGGTGACGTCAGATCTCAGACTGAAGTGAACTTGAGCTATAGTTTACCTGAAGAGTAGACAGAGATAAATATTGAGTGTGAAAATTTGCACTCTAGTGCTGTTGCGATTGATATGATGAATATAATGAGACTGCTAGTGGGGCGCTGAAGCTGGACAAGTTAACTTACGTTGTAGATAATTTGAAAATGATGTGGTCAGAACAACAGTGATCTAATATGAATGAGGCTACTAGTCGGGCGTTGAAGCTCTAACACCTGTCATATATAAGTTTGATAAGAAAATCACATGGTACTCTAACTCGAATATCAAGAACCGTATATGTTAGTAGTTAACAACATATACCAAAAGAAACTCTGATATGAATAGGACAATTGTAACACCCCGTGTATTCTATAATAGTGAAATTCACAAAATAAAGTATAGTTAATTTCAAATCAAAGAATTAAGGGAAACGGGATACGCCATTGCGTTCATCTCGGAATTCTGCTTGAGATAGAGTCTGAGTTTGCGTAAAACGGACTCCGTATGAGGGAGATATGGCCTCCGGAAGTTTTAGAATTCAGTTTAAAATTCAAACAGACCGGAACAGCTCAGAAAAACAAAATTAAATTTCAAAAGTCGGGCCGGATTGGCCAAGGCGGGAATTTTCCCGCCCAAGACACCCAGGTCGACTGGGTAGTCGACCTGGGCTACCCAGGTCGACTGGGTAGTCGACCTGGGGCACCCAGGTTGACTACATAGTCGACCTGGGGGTCGACTAGGAGGTCGACCTGGCCCCTGAGCCAGGTCAAACCTAGCCCCCCTGGCTGGCCTGGTCTGTGCTTGGTCGATTTTCTGAGCCTTGCCTTGTCACTAGGGCTAGGTGTCAGCTCCTGGTTGGTCTCTCCTTCAAACGAACGGCTATTATTAAACCAAGCTCCATCAACGGTCCTAATCAACTCACAAACTCTATAAAAAGAACCTAAGACTCACCCTAATTCATACAAACAAAAATGGAGATGAGACCGTCATGCTGCTGAGGAAAGACTAGGAATAGCCGTCAGAAATTAAGAGACAATTAGGAGACAATTCCAAAGCTTAAAGCAACGTAAATTAAATCAAAACAACGCCTACAACAAAGGATAGCATCTCCAAATTCAGAATTCAGATTCCTGAATTGAAGATTCGTCATACGTTGTAAGTAGAGTGCTATTCTGATGTGAATGAACAATTGAGTTTTGATTTATGTAAAATGAGAAATGGAATTGTACTTAATTTAATTCATGATTGTATGTTGCTATGATTCTAATTCTGAATCAATTTGGGATATTGTGGTATAACGATGTTAGGCCTATTGGATATTCGCAAGTATATGATTCATGTTAACAACCATATGTTGTGGTAGTTTATTTGGGATTCATGCAAGTATATGATTCACTATTATGCCAATATGATGTACATACTTTTATGATCACTTTTAGTATGTAATTGGATTCAACTAAGTACTATGGTTTATATGAATTTATGTTGGAATTGGCATCGTGATTTAAGAATAAAACCATACTTTTGTGTTAAAGAAAAAAAGTAAGCATCTTTATGAACATGACTAAACTATGTTTGGTGTTATGCCTAGTTGAAAACATGTTTTAGGCCTAAGTTGTTATCAAAATCATATGGTGATATATGTGACACATAATTAAGTTAGGTTTACATTCCAATTGCAAGTTTACATGAATAGATTAAAAACCATGATTTCATGTTTAGGTATGTTTATGCCATGATTATATGAATAGAATGGTTCATGTTTAGGTATGTTTAAGCCATGATTATATGAATAGAATGATTCATGTTTAAGTATGTTTATGCCATGATTATATGCTATTACAATGCATGTTCACATGTGCCTAATTCATGTTAATTAGATCATTATGTTGCAAGTTCATGCGTTCACACTCCCCTTTTTATGTTACCTTATAAACACCATGTTATAAGCCTCCCCTTTTTCATATGGCTAAGTTGGGTTTAAATGTTAAACCCAGCATATCTTATATTGTAGCGAACGTGTAAAACGGGGGTAATGACGTTTGGGTTAAAATATAGAACATATGTGTTGGCATGTTTGACGCATGCCAACAACCTTGAAAAACAATTAAGTGGTATAAATTAATTTTACCCAATAAAGATGAATTTGAATAATGGGCCGCAAATATTTACATATAAAAAGAAAAGAGACAAAATATGTAAATTTAGAAAATACGATGTGTTTAACCCGAGGTTGGATTGAGTTGTGATGTAAACCTGCCCGGAACCGCCCGGCTGTCCAGTAGTCACAACAATACCTATCCAATGTGGATGGTTAAACACGGAGCCCAATAAGGACCCGAGGTTAGACTGAGTTGTGGCGTAAGACTGCCCGGACCCAACCGGCAACAGGCATCCACAACAATACCTGTCTAATGTGAGAGGTCGAGGCTTTAATAAGACAATTAAGGCTGAGTCAGGATTGATAGGATTAAGTAAATTGAATTAATACTTAATCAAATGGAACATGCTAAACTATACAGACTGGTTGGGGGTTAGGTTTACAAAACACTTAACCAACGTAGCATGTTGGCTAGAAATAGAAAACCTAGTAGCGAGGGACCCTTTTCAGTAGTAACCCTACAAGGTGTATCAGGATACCTGAACTAGGCAAGGTGGGGCACGATTACTGGGCTGACTGTAAGAGGTCAAATCGACGGTGGTGGTGCAGCAGTGTAGGTTCTAACGGAGTGCGGGCGTGCACACACTCCGGCGCAGAAAAATAAGGCACTGGGCACCAGTAGCATACCTGTTCATTCTAGGATTGTGTCGGGCCGCCACCATGGGACTTGATACACTCCATGGTGGGACCAGCATAGGTAACTACAACATCGGGGACCATAAGACACATGTAACTATGCGAGTAGGAGCCGATCATTAGAAACAATCACTTCACCCTGATTATGGGGTGCCTGTTGGGAACTAGTTTATATGGATGCAGAGATTAATATGGGGTACGATAGTATATTCGACTCTAGACAACTTAACTTAGTTTATGGTGCTTTCCCATTTACAGTTTATACTTATCATACCCAGTTCTTTATTCATAGACTGAATAGTCCTAGACTTACTCAGGCTTTATGTCTGACTCTACTTTTCTTTTATTCCCCCCCCCCCCCCCAGGTCCACAGGTAGGGAATACCGCAGCTTGACCAGTTTTCACATCCAGCTTGAAGAGAAAGAATGTATTGCTTGGATCTTTTTCGTTTTGAACTATAGCTTTGGACAGCAATTATGGGACTTATGCAGTTTATTTATGTTTTTATGCTTCTTTAAATAATGTAATCAAGACAGTTATGAAGATGTTATGTTTTTGGAAGTATTGTAAGACAAATTATGACACGGTTTGTGTAACACTTATTTTGTTGGAATAAAAATTGCTGTTGTTTCCGCTGTTCAAAAATATGTGTATTTATATCTGTCTTGTGTATCTGTGACTTATACTTATAAGCCTCCACCAAAATTAGGGCATTCCCTTTGAGAGTGACCCTAACGGAGGTGGGGTGTTTCACTTGGTATCAGAGCATTGGTTTACCAGATAAGATAAAAAGTTTTGAAAATTTATTTTCAAAAGAAAATTTAAAGAAGCATTTTTAAAGGTAAAATATTATTTTATTTTAAAAAGGCATAGTCCCCCAAAGCCATAGGTACTATCTTTTATCCTTCGTTTTGAATCTATCCTTTTTGTTTCAGCATGTCCGAAGAACTTAACTTGCCAGAGGGCATACCAATACCTGGTTGGTTTAGACGATTCTTAGAAGCAAGGGCCACTCAGCCAGGTCCTACTGTTCCTCCTCCTCCAGCTGCAGGAAATCATCCAGCTGCAGCAACACCTCTTCCTCCACCTCCTCCGCGGGGAAATACTTTTGCTAAGATATGTAAAGATTTTAAAGCTATGGGAGGAAAGGACTTTCATGGAACCGAGTCCTTCGTGGTAGCCAGGAATTGGCTGAAAGAAACCGAGGACTTATTCGTCATCTTTGAGGTAGAAGTTAGGCAGAAGGTACAACTGGCAGTATGGCTACTTAAAGGCGAGGCTTCCTACTGGTGGGAATTCACTAATGCAGAAAGACCAGTGGAAACATGGGAGGACTTTAGGGCAAGGTTTGAGGCTAAATTTCTCTCAGAAGCTGAAAGGAGTCTTCAGTTGGAAAAATTCTTATTTCTTAAGCAAGGGAATATGACAGTCAAAGAGTATGTTAACCAGTTCGATCAACTGGCTAGGTTTGGACTGGACCTAGTCAACACCCCGTACAAGAAGGCTCTCCGCTTTGTCAAGGGGTTGAATGAGCCATTACACAGTTTGGCCATGACCCATATACCCATGGGAGCTACGTATGAAAGGTTGGTGCAGATGGCATTGCTGAACGAAGAGGATAAGGGCAAGAAGGAGACAAAGGCAGAAAGCTCTCAAGGGAAGAAAGAGGATCTACAGCCTAAGAAGACAGACTTTAAGAAGGGTGGGAAAGACAACAAAGAGAATAGGAAGTTTAATTTCTGTGGCAAAGTGGGGCACTTAGTGAAAGATTGCCGGAAAAAGAAGGCCAAGATGAATGGTGGGTGCTTTTCCTGCGGTGAGACAGGCCACCTGGCTAAGGATTGCCCAAAGAAGCGAGGGCAGGGGCAGAGGGCTGGATCCACCTCAGAGGCACAAGTTCATGCGCTAGAAGCGCCACCTCTGCAGCAGCGAGGTATAAATACTTCTGTAGAAAGTGTAGTTCATCTTTATGATCACCCAGTTCGCACTTTATTCGATTCTGGCGCATCACACTCCTTTATCTCATCTGCTTTAGTAGAATCTCTGCACCTAGAAACTAGAATGGTAGAGGACCCCTTAATTGTTTCAAATCCAATTGGGGGCCCAGCTTATTTATCTATGATCTGTGTGGGATTGAAAATTTCTATTCTAAGCGTAGAATTTAAATGTAGTGCCTTTGTTTTGGGCTTTTCGGGATATGGTTTGATTTTGGGCATGGATTGGCTATCCAGTAATGGTGCCATCCTGGATTGTGAGAAAAGGGTGGTTAGGCTTCTGACCCAACTCGGTAACACCCTGGAAATTACTTGTAATCCCTCGTATGCGGTTATGCTTAGTTATCTTGAATCGCTAGATTCCTCTGTTGAAAGTTTGCAATCGGTTAGAGTGGTCCGGGAATATCCGGATGTCTTCGAAGAGGTGAAGGGCTTGCCTCCGAAGCGGGAGATAGACTTCCGCATATATCTTGTGGATAATGCAAAGCCCGTTGCGTTGCCCGTTAGACACATGGCTCCACGGGAAAGAAAGGAGCTCAGTAAACAGATTAAAGAGCTTCTAGAAAAGGGGTTCATTAGTAGGAGCATTTCAGAATGGGGCGCTCCAGTGGTGTTCGCTACAAAGGCGGATGGTTCACTCCGTCTATGTGTTGACTATAGGGAGCTCAACAAGCTAACGAAAAAGAATAGGCACCCTCTCCCCAGGATTGACGATCTGTTTGATCAGCTTGTAGGAGCGTTTGTTTTCTCCCAACTCGATTTAGCGACCGGATTTCATCAGCTAAGGGTGACTGAAGATAGTATCGATAAGACAGCGTTCAGAACCCCAGACGTTTTCTTTGAATGGCTTGTCATGCCTTTCGGCTTGACAAACGCACCCGCTTACTTCGTGGACCTAATGAGTAGGATGTTCAGAGATTTCCTCAATAAGTTCGTAGTGGTCTTCGTAGACGATATCTTGATCTTCTCAAAGAGTGAAGAAGAGCATGCTCAACACCTAAGGGCAATCATGGAAACTCTGCGAGTCCATAAGCTAAAAGCCAAATTCTCCAAATGCCACTTTTGGAGAGAAGAAGTGAGGTTCCTTGGGCACATAGTATCCAAAGAAGGGTTAGCTGTGGACCCTGCTAAAGTAGTAGCGGTACAGGATTGGAAGACACCAAAGAACGCAACAGAAGTCCGAAGCTTTCTCGGGCTAGCAGGCTTCTTTCGGAAATTCATCAGAGACTTTGCAAAGATACCAGCTACGCTCACAAAGCTGACCAAGAAGAATCTAGTGTTCAATTGGGACTTGGATTGCGAGTTTGCTTTCTAACGACTAAAAAGGGCTCTTACAACAGCCCCAGTTTTGACGTTGCCAATTGGAAGCAAGATGTTCACAGTTTATACAGATGCATGTAGGACAGGGCTAGGCGTTGTCTTAATGCAAGAAGGTAGGGTGGTAGCTTATGGTGGAAGGCAGTTGAAAGTGCACGAAAAGAACTACCCGACCCACGATCTTGAGTTAGCCGCCATCATCTTTGCACTCAAGTCTTGGCGACACTATCTCCTAGGTGAGAAGTTCGAACTTTACACTGACCATAAATCGTTGAAATATCTTTTCTCGCAGAAACATCTTAATTTGAGGCAACAGAGATGGATGGAGTTTCTTGCCTCGTACGATTTCGAGATCTCCTACACTCTGGGCAAAGGCAACGTAGTGGCAGACGCGTTGAGCCGAAAGAAACTGACCCTAAGCCCGCTGTTTGTTGAATGACAAAGCCTAAAGTTTATAGCCAGCTTTGACTTTAGGCCCTCCTCCGATTTTGTACCGGGCTTGCTAGCATCTCTCGAAGTACGCCCGACTTTAGTGGACTCAATAGGGACAGCACAACGCGAAGACCCTCAGCTTGTGGAAACGACTGATAGGCTAATTAGGGGTGAGACTTCAAGTCACCTCAACAGATACTCCATCGACGATAAGGGTTGGCTAAGGCGAGATGGAAGACTATGCGTCCCACAGACAAGGGATTTAGTAAAGAAGGTTCTCGAGGAAGCACATCACTCCAAGATGACGATACACCCAGGCGGGGATAAAATGTACAAGGACATAAAGAGAACTTTCTTTTGGAATGGCATGAAGAAGGACGTGGCAGATTTCATTTCTAAGTGTATGGTGTGCCAACAGGTTAAGGCGGAACAGAAAAGGCCTGGCGGTCTGCTCCATCCGCTAGAGGTCCCGCAGTGGAAGTGGGATAGCATCTCAATGGACTTCATTGATGAGCTGCCTAGGTCCAGAAGAGGCAACACTAGCATTTGGGTAGTAGTGAATAGGCTTACTAAAAGCGCCCACTTTTTACCTGTCAAAAGTAAAAGAACTGCCTCATCCCTAGCATCTCTTTATCTCAAGGAAATTGTTTGACTCCATGGAATACCATCCAACATTGTTAGTGACCGAGACCCTATCTTCACAAGTGAGTTTTGGCGGAGTCTGCAAGAAGCGGTAGGCACATAGTTATGCTTGAGCACAGCCTATCATCCCCAAACCGACGGCCAGACAGAAAGAGTGAACAGAGTTTTGGAGGACCTTTTAATACTGTGCGTCCTTGACTTCGAAGGGACGTAGGAAGACCATCTTCCTTTGGTGGAGTTTGCCTACAACAACAGCTACCAAGCAACCATCGGAATGGCGCCCTTCGAAGCTTTATATGGAAGACCGTGCCGATCGCCCACTTGTTGGTGGGAGTCTACTGACAAGCTCATACTTGGACCGGATATGATCTGAGAGACTTCAGAAAAAGTAGACTTAATACGGAGAAGGATGAAGACAGCCCAAGACAGACAAAAATCCTACGCCGACAAGAGGAGGACCGACCTTGAATTTGAGGTTGGGGACAGAATTTTTCTTAAGGTATCTCCGCTAAGGAACGTTGTTCGTTTTGGAACCACAGGAAAGCTAGCACCATTGTTCGTAGGGCCATTTCCTATGATCGAGAAAATTGGGAAAATGGCCTATAGATTAGAGCTACCTGAAAAGCTGGCCGGAGTTCACAACGTTTTCCATGTTTCGCACCTCCGAAAATGTCTACATGAATCTGCTGAAGTGGTAGAGCCAAATATCCTAGAAGAAGCTGAAGTGGAACGCGAAGCAACCGTGAGGAAAGTTCCAACCCGCATATTAGGAACAGAAGTGAAGAAGCTACGCAACCGCGAAGTCAAGCTCGTTAAAGTTCAGTGGAGCGACGCCGAGGGAGACGCAACTTGGGAAACTGAAGCTAGAATATGCGCAGCCTACCCTTTTCTTTTCGAGGGTACATCTTTGATCTTTATTTTTCCTTAAGTTGCGCTTTTATCTATCTTTTTAGGTATATCTCCTCGACCTTATCTTTTAGGAAGAAACCCTTTGGATGAAAACATATAATTGAAACATGTTATGGATGATGGTTGTAAGTGATTGCTAGTGGTTGCTCGTGGTTGCATATACACACACAATCTAGGTTTTAGATCGGCTCAGTCACTTCATATTGCATATGCATAAATGTATTTATATTCGTATATGGTTGAAGTTTAATGTGTTGTCATATGGATGTTGCATTTATATAAATGATTGTGCAGTCATGTAGAATCATGAATAGGAGAATTTGCATACATAATGGATTCATGGCACTTACATAATTTGCATTAAGGAGGTCAACTGAATCAGTAGACCGACTGATTTTGCATTAGATAAGTACATGTACACACACTTCGCATATGATCATGAAGCATTAGAAGTCTTTTAAGGACAATGGATGCTCATGTTTGATGGATGAGTAGATGGATGTTTGGATGTTAGGACATACATTCTTCCTGAACTTGGAGATTTCGGGGACGAAATCCTTTTAAGTGGGGGAGAATGTAACACCCCGTGTATTCTATAACAGTGAAATTCACAAAATAAAGTATAATTAATTTCAAATCAAAGAATTAAGGGAAACGGTATACGCCATTGCGTTCATCTCGGAATTCCGCTTGAGATAGAGTCCGAGTTTGCGTAAAACGGACTCCGTATGAGGGAGATATGGCCTCCGGAAGTTTTAGAATTTAGTTTAAAATTCAAACAGACCGGAACAGCTCAGAAAAACAAATTTAAATTTCAAAAATCGGGCCGGATTGGCCAGGGCGGGAATTTTCCCGCCCAAGACACCCTGGTCGACTGGGTAGTCGACCTGGGCTACCCAGGTCGACTGGGTAGTCGACCTGGGGCACCTGGGGGTCGACCTGGCCCCTGAGCCAGGTCGAACCCAGCCCCCCTGGCTGGCCTGGTCTGTTCTTGGTCGATTTTCTGAGCCTTGCCTTGTCACTAGGGCTAGGTGTCAGCTCCTGGTTGGTCTCTCCTTCAAACGAACGGCTATTATTAAACCAAGCTCCATCGACGGTCCTAATCAACTCACAAACTCTATAAAAAGAACCTAAGACTCACCCTAATTCATACAAAAAAAATGGAGATGAGACCGTCATGCTGTTGAGGAAAGACTAGGAATAGCCGTCAGAAATTGAGAGACAATTAGGAGACAATTCCAAAGCTTAAAGCAACGTAAATTAAATCAAAACAACGCTTACAACAAAGGATAGCATCTCCAAATTCAGAATTCAGATTCCTGAATTGAAGATTCGTCATACGTCGTAAGTAGAGTGCTATTCCGATGTGAATGAACAATTGAGTTTTGATTTATGTAAAATGAGAAATGGAATTGTACTTAATTTAATTCATGATTGTATGTTGCTATGATTCTAATTCTGAATCAATTTGGGATATTGTGGTATAACGATGTTAGGCCTATTGGATATTCGCAAGTATATGATTCATGTTAACAACCATATGTTGTGGTAGTTTACTTGGGATTCATGCAAGTATATGATTCTCTATTATGCCGATATGATGTACATACTTTTATGATCACTTTTAGTATGTAATTGGATTCAACTAAGTACTATGGTTTATATGAATTTATGTTGGAATTGGCATCGTGATTTAAGTATAAAACCATACTTTTGTGTTAAAGACAAAAGTAAGCATCTTTATGAACATGACTAAACTATGTTTGGTGTTATGCCTAGTTGAAAACATGTTTTAGGCCTAAGTTGTTATCAAAATCATATGGTGATATATGTGACACATAATTAAGTTAGATTTACATTCCAATTGCAAGTTTACATGAATAGATTAAAAACCATGATTTCATGTTTAGGTATGTTTATGCCATGATTATATGAATAGAATGGTTCATGTATGTTTATGCCATGATTATATGAATAGAATGATTCATGTTTAACTATGTTTATGCCATGATTATATGCCATTACAATGCAAGTTCACATGTGCCTAATTCATGTTAATAAGATCGTTATGTAGCAAGTTCATGCGTTCACACTCCCCTTTTTATGTTACCTTATAAACACCATGTTATAAGCCTCCCCTTTTTCATATGGCTAAGTTGGGTTTAAATGTTAAACCCAGCATATCTTATATTGTAGCGAACGTGTAAAACGGGGGTAATGACGTTTGGGTTAAAATATAGAACATATGTGTTGGCATGTTTGACGCATGCCAACAACCTTGAAAAACAATTAAGTGGTATAAATTAATTTTATCCAATAAAGATGAATTTGAATAATGGGCCGCAAATATTTACATATAAAAAGAAAAGAGACAAAATATGTAAATATAGAAAATACGATGTGTTTAACCCGAGGTTGGATTGAGTTGTGATGTAAACCCGCCCGGAACCGCCCGGCTGTCCAGTAGTCACAACAATACCCATCCAATGTGGGTGGTTAAACACGGAGCCCAATAAGGACCCGAGGTTAGACTGAGTTGTGGCGTAAGACTGCCCGGACCCAACCGGCAACAGGCAGCCACAACAATACATGTCTAATGTGAGAGGTCGAGGCTTTAATAGGACAATTAAGGCTGAGTCAGGATTGATAGGATTAAGTAAATTGAATTAATACTTAATCAAATGGAACATGCTAAACTATACAGACTGATTGGGGGTTAGGTTTACAAAACACTTAACCAACGTAGCATGTTGGCTAGAAATAGAAAACCTAGTAGCGGGGGACCCTATTCAGCAGTAACCCTACAAGGTGTATCAGGATACCCAGAACTAGGCAGGGTGGGGCACGATTACTGGGCTGACTGTAAGAGGTCAAATCGACGGCGGTGGTGCAGCAGTGTAGGTACTAACGGAGTGCGGGCGTGCACACACTCCGGCGCAGAAAAATAAGGCACTGAGCACCAGTAGCATACCTGTGCATTCTAGGATTGTGTCGGGCCGCCACCATGGGACTTGATACACCCCATGGTGGGACCAGCATAGGTAACTACAACATCGGGGGCCGTAAGACACATGTAACTATGCGAGTAGGAGCCGATCATTAGAAATAATCACTTCACCCTGATTATGGGGTGCCTGTTGGGAACTAGTTTATATGGATGCAGAGATTAATATGTGGTACGATAGTATATTCGGCTCTAGACAACTTAACTTAGTTTATGGTGCTTTCCGGTTTCCAGTTTGTACTTATCATACCCAGTTCTTTATTCATAAACTGAATAGTCCTAGACTTACTCAGGCTTTATGTCTGACTCTAATTTTCTTTCGTCTTCTTTTCTTTCATCCCCCCCCCCCCCACAAGGTCCACAGGGAGGGAATACCGCAGCTTGACCAGTTTTCACATCCAGCTTGAAGAGAAAGAATGTATTGCTTGGATTTTTTTCGTTTTGAACTATGGCTTTGGACAGCAATTATGGGACTTATGCAGTTTATTTATGTTTTTATGCTTCTTTAAATAATGTAATCAAGACAGTTATGAAGATGTTATGTTTTTGGAAGTATTGTAAGACAAATTATGACATGGTTTGTGTAACACGTATTTTGTTGGAATAAAAATTGTTGTTGTTTCCGCTGTTCAAAAATATGTGTATTTATATCTGTCTTGTGTATCTGTGACTTATACTTATAAACCTCCACCAAAATTAGGGCATTCCCTTTGAGAGTGACCCTAACGGAGGTGGGGTGTTTCAACAATATTATGAAGCTAAATTAAATCAGACGTTAATAGTGACTCAATTCTGAAAATGCATGCCTACCCTCTTCTTCAACATCAAATAATATATTTACATATGAGTGTCTTTTGTGAAAATAAAATAAAATATAGGAATGGTGTATTCGGCTGCATACTATAATAAAAAATAAAACTTATGGAACAACATGTTTAAACCTAAATCTACATATATTGAATAGGTCATTTATTTTTCACAAAATTTGCAATTCCTTTTGTGAGTATCACATATCAAATTGTACACATGCATAAGGATTATTAAAATTCTATCATATATCAATAGCGTATCACCTAAAAGGACATTCACTATCTACTATAAATAACACTTTAGACTTTTCTACAGGTAGAATGAATTATGAAATATTTTTTGTACCTTTTTTAGCTTCATCGTTCAAAAAAATGCACAAACTCATTTATTTCTTAATATTAAGCCCTAAATCTGGACATATATTGAATACTAGCAAATAAGTAGGAATTACAAACCACACAAGCGAATAAGAATGGATATCTACACAAATATGCCTTCACAATCTTCTCTAACATAGCTAACATTCTCAACCGAATCAATATTCATGTCGGTTTCTTCACAGACTTTCCTAACAAAGCTAACTTCCGTAACAAGATCATATGTCTCTAATTCATGATAACCTCTTGGAGGTGTTTTCATTACAACATACCAATTAGAACGTCGTTCTCTCTTGAATAAAAAACTTGTTTTACTTGAGATGCAAGGATATATGGATCTTTTACAAATGAAGCTTGATTTTGTTATAAATTAACAAGAGTGAATCCATCTTCGACCTTCACTCCATTTCCTATATTTTCCCAGTGACACTTAAATACGGGAATATAAAAAACATGATAGTCTAGCAAGATTATGTCTGTCACTACCCCATAATAAGTGACCACAACAACTCTTTGAGAAATATCTTTTGCACTTTCCCTACACATGGTAGTCGCATTGTAAGTGACTCCGTAGTTTTAGGTTTCTCCTTCAACGTCTTTTGTATGAAAATGATGCACCTTGATTATATAACCTTTATAGGACAATGCATTACTACTTGGGCCAAAAGCAATCCATCTTAGTGTTTCATCGCTTGTTGATTGAAAAGGTACCTTGAAATAAATCTTTTTACATAAATTTTGAAGTAACACTACAACAAAATGACCCTATTACAACGGTGGAACACCGTTGTAATAGGTTTTTACAACGGTGGGCAAACCGTCGTGTCTTAAGAAGTTGTAATAGCCTAATATCTTTTACAACTTTTCTGCACTGTTGCAAAACCGTTGTAATATGTATATTTTACAACTTTTTTCCACCGTTGTAATAAACTTTATTACAACAGTTATGCACCGTTGTGATTGATATTTGGGTTTTAAAAAAAATAAATTTTGCAAATGCAAAAAAAGCTGAATAAACAGAAAACAAATTGTATAAATTCAAAGCAACAGATCCATTCATACAAAAAACATTACAACTTTATATTCAAAATGCAAAAAATGAATCATACATCATCACGTTAATATATCAATTCTTCATTACAAATAATGATTACAAATTAGTACCATCCAAAAACTTTGCTTCAACTATCAGCTTGCTTCATCTTTGCACTTCCTCAACTTCCCCACCAACACAAGACACCACCTGCACAATCACAAAACATGCATATATATAAACATAACCTTAAGCTTGTTGTAAACATAAAATGGTGGATATCTACTTTTCTTCCAAGTTGGATGAGGAGTTGAAACTATGTAAAATGCAATGCATGTATTTTTGTAGTAAGCTAAGAGTATATAAGAGTTTTACTGGTTTAAGAAATACGTAATGACCATGAAATGCTTCGCTCTTTTAATGTGTTTAAGTTAATTAAGGTAATGAAAGATGATAGTAAGGATTAAGCCAAAAAGGCTGTTAAAGAATTTTGTTTTAACTGTATATATTTACTGAAGCAAATGAAATGAGATTTAAAGCATGGTATGTTTAGACAGTCATGAGAAATGTATCATTAGTGAAATTCTTAGTTTCAATCACTAACTTAAAAGTTTGGATTGGAATAGCTAAACGTATGTACTGGAAATGAATCATTCTTCTTACGTTAAAAGGGAGTTTTCATGAGGTTGTTTTCATTGCTAATAAACTGGAATTGAGTACAGCTGTATGTTAAAAATGAGTTTGCATAAGTTTGATTTTATTGCTAATAATCTGAGACTGAATACAACCGTGTATATAAAATAAAGTTAAGAGATATTATATAAAAGACATGAGTATGTGAAGCTGCGTTGATGTGATAGCATTTAGCTGTCATGATAAGGTGTATGGATGTAGATAAATTCATATATAAATGAACGTATTTGGCAGTATGGCCATAGAATTGGACACAATTGTATATTTAAACCGGTGAGGTAATTATTTGGTACCAGTTACGAGCTTACAATACAAATATGATTACAATAGTCAAACTAGTTCCGTATTTGCACACAACTGCAAAAATAAGCAGCACGGTGTTTATTCTAATCAATACAACAATAAATTGAGCAAACAAAAGTAATGGGTATAAAGAAGTAGAACTAACCAGACAGAAGAATTGCTATGCTGCTTTAGCTGTTGAAGTACATCAATCTCGATCATAGCATCCTCACGATACTTATCTACAGCTCGAACAATTTTTACGGCTACCATTTCTTTACCTTCCCTGTCCCAACTCCCAACACTCCAATACTTGACCAAACGTGCCTTCTCCTATCTTATATCTCCAATACTTGACCAAACGTGCCTTCTCCTATCTTATATATGAGAAGCGCAACAACTGAAAAAACAAATTAAAACTTATCATGTCTTCAAAACTTAAATAGTAAAAGAAACAAAATGACAAACAATAGCAATCCTCATTTACTCGTAGCCACCCTTTCATGGAACCAGTATAACAACAACCTACTTTTTCTGTATAAGGAAAACATCTAAAAACTTATTGAACGACATCGGATTGATCCTCCTAGACTCGCTGCATCATCTTTCTTCTGTTGAGCATAGTTTAACAAGTTTTTATAATCAACACTACTCTTATCTCCAAATTATTAAAGACCCTTAACAGTATACCTTAACCAATTTTATTATTACTTGAAAAAAAAAACGAACTACAAAGATTAAGTCATATGACTCCTTTCAGTGCAGTACAAGAGACCCCAACAAAGACAGCGTCGAAAAATTGAAAATGCACAGCCAACTCATCGACTACTCAAAAATTCAATGTCTAAAAAAAATTTTGGGTTGATAAAGCACAAGTGCATAAATCAGACTCACGCTAATGTTTAAGCAATTCAGGTCAGGTCAACATGTAGTTAGCAAAAGCAACTTATGGCAAACATCACAAGTGCAGTAGGCAAGCATGCACGACATAAAGCAAAGAAAAAGTAGGAGTTGTGCACCTGAATATCAGACCAAGGCTCACCAATAACATTCAAATAATAAAATGATCAAAGTTTTAATATAATCTGTACAAATTAGACGCTCTCAGGACTAAACAATCCTTGTGTATGCAAGGGACAAAGAGTAATGGCCGAAACATACCCTTTAAGGTGAATCCTCTACAGCAGACCCAAAGTAGCACTAACATTTATCATAATTTATAATTATAGGTTGAGCGGGTTATCTAATACCAAAAGTTCTCACCCTTCATTTTAATTAAAAGAAGTAAAAGAAGTAAAGAAAATAGAACAGGAAAAAGTGAAAGAAGCAAAATGAATTACCAGCGTTGACGACCGAGAAGCAAGAAGAGCGAGCAAGAGTTCACGGTGACTGAGCTCCATTGGGTGAAGTTGTGGCACTGGTCTGAGCTGTGCTTTGTCCGATGGCAGCTCTGGCGATTTGGTTGACTGACTATGGGAAGGAGGAGATGGCAGCGTGATTGCTGAAAGGTGAAGCGGAGCAATCGGTTGAAGGAGCGGCTTCCGATGAGGAGGGAGGTCGGCTATTGGTTCAGGTGGCGACGGTGGAAGAAAGCGAACGGGTAGTGCAGCAGAGGGATGACGGCGATGGCCATTTCAGTGGCCATTCATTTCGAAATTTTTGGAGGATTTAATTTTGGGGAAAAAATGCTGAAATCTCATGGGAACAAACGTGCCTTCTCCTAGACTCGCTGCTCTCGCCCTCGAGTTCGTCTCCATCACGAATCCGACTACAAATCTGATGCGAGGCATCGGATTGATCGATTTTCCCCCAATTTCCAGTCGCTAGGGCTTCGGCCATTATTGTTGCCTTTTATTTTGAACGAGATAAATGAAAATGACGGCTCGTTTCTCCTTTCTTACATTAACACGGCTAGGGTTATTTTCCTGCCAATTGACAGCTTTGGCCCTAGGGTTTTATTGGGCTTTATAACCCTTAAGCCATTTTATAATACTTAAATCAATATTTACAACACTTGGACGAATTTTAATGTCGCACACACACACAATATATAAATTAGCATGTATATTTGTTCACAATTTAAAAAATGTACAATTTTTATATATTCAATATGTACATAAATAAATGATTTATTTATTTATTCATTTATCCACCCTAAATATATATATATACATAAATATATATAATTGAGATCAATATTTTTTTTTTTGAAAATTGAGATCAATATTATAAATTAACTATTAAATATAATCTTAGTTATTAATCTCTTCTTCTTAATTATTAATCTCTACTTCTTAATTATTAATAGCAATCATTGATTATTCATGATTAGCATTAATTATTATATTTTAATTATTAGTATTGAACAGTGAATTATTATTTTATAATTTTTAATTAGTATTTGATTAATTATTATTTATTGAAAATTATTATCTCTGACGGCCGTGAATTTCGCTCGATCCGAATCAGTTTCCGTTAAATTTACATTTAAATCACTATATTGAATTTTAAATGTACATTTCAAATTACCGGGGCCACATACTAACTAGAAAAATTCCAGAAAAATATTTTCTAGCTTCGTATTGACGATACGGTCCTAACAAAACTAGTTTCGTCGAATTCTGAGACCGTTGGAAAAATGGCCATTTTCCAGTCGATTAAAATCAACTGAAACTGGTCAAACGCGTTTTCCTTTGCCACGCTCACATAATGATTCAGAAAATTATGAAATTTGGAATCTAGCAATAACTTGACATCACGGACCCAACAAAAGTGGTTTCGTCGAAATCCGAGGTCATTTGCAAAAAGTCAATTTTTAAGGGCCTGAATTCCATAGCGACTATTCAGAATTTTCAACTGGACATATCTTTTGATTCCCGCTATGAAATCTTGATTTTTCGGATTCGTTGGAAAGATATTATCAAATAGATCCTAATGTTTTTGGTTTCACTAAAATCCGGATTGTTTTGCACCCGGTACATTCAATTGAAGTTTGAAATCGAATTATCGAACTACCGCGCCATTTTCAATTCTATTTATAATTATATAAATATTTATATTCTAACGACGACGCGTATAAATATATACGTTCGAATATATTCAAAATAAATTTCGCGTCGATTTTATTTAAAATAATTCATTTTAAATATTCAAAATTCGCTAAAATGGCCAAAATAAAAATTTTAAACTGGCCCAGATTTTCCGGGTTATTACATTATCAATCATTAATTACTAGTATTTAACAGTGAATTATTTGTAAAATATTAATTAATTAATTAATATTTATTTGTTTACTTATTATCGATTATTAATTATTACTTACTAATTAGTTATTAATTAAATGTTAATTATTAATTAGGATTATTTCATATTTTAAATTAATTATTAATTAGGATTATTTCATATTAACAATAGTTATTATTTAACTTTTACTTATTTCTACTTAGTTATAATCGAGTAATAACTATTAAAAGCTTATAATGTATATGTCACCTAAATATTAATTAATAAGCAGTTAACATTAACTATTAAACATTAATTACCACTTATTAACTATTAATTATTTAATAAATATTATTGATTCCTAAGTTTATTATTAATTATTAATTATTATTAAATATTAATATAATTAGTTATTAAATATAGATATTATAAACATGAAGTTTGTAATGGGCATCTATTACAACTAACAAAACAAAAAGTTGTTAAAAATACGTTTATTACAACTTTAGGGAATACCACCATTGTAAAAAAACCATCTATTACAACGGTGCTTTTACCACCGTTGTAAAAAACCATTTATTACAACGGTGTCTTTACCACCGTTGTAAAAAATCATTTATTACAACGATGCTTTTACCACCGTTGTAAAAAACCATTTATTACAACGGTGCTTTTACCACCGTTGTAAAATTAAAGTTGTAATAGGGTCATTTTGTTGTAGTGTAAAAAAGATTTTTTTTTGTCTATGGAAGGATAAACTGAAATTAAACTAACCATCTTTTTAGTCCAATCAAAGAAATCATCTGTATGTATTTTCCACAACAATGTCGCAATTTTTTCCAAATGCTTATCAGAATTTTGTAACTCCTCCAAATGCATACTGGTGTGTTTTAATAATTTTACCCAAGTTATACTCAACATCAAAAATTTATTAAAAAGGTATAAACAAAATATAATATGTACTTACTCTAAGTATGGTTCCACGATAGCCATATTCATTAGCACGGCCAAATGAGCAATACCTTTTTCATTCGATGACAATGTAATTTTCTTCGGTTTTAAAATTGGACGTCCTTAAAGTATCGCCTTGTTTTTATTCTTCATTTCGGACTTCTTTCCCCTCTATTTGTACTTTCTTTTGTAGAAATTCACTAAAAAATCTCATTGATTCTTCTATAAGATAAGATTCTGCAATACACTCTTCAGGTCGTGCATAATTCCTTATGTAATCTTTAAGCGTTTTCATATACCTTTCAAAAGGGTACATCCAACGAAAATAAATTGGACCACATAATTGCGCTTCTCTTCCAAGATGAATTGTCAAATGTACCATTGTATCGAAAAAGGAAGGTGGAAAATATCTTTCGAGTCCACACAAAATTTCAATAATCTCATCATTAAGTTGTATCAATGTCTCTCTTTCAAGAACACGTTGACATATTTGATTGAAAAATGAACATAAACGAATTATTAGTGTTCTAGCTTTTTGGGAAACAAATCTCTAACCGCAAAAGGTAACACTTGTTGCATTAGGACATGATAATCATGCGACTTCAGCCCACTAACTTTGCACTCTTCTAATGGTACAAATCTTTTGAAATTTGAACAATAACAATCCGGACCTTTATAATCAAGTAACCTTTTACGAAATAATTTTTTTTTGGACAATGACAACGTATATAGAGCCAGTGGTAGATACGTTCTATTCCCACGAGGTTGTGCATAAAGACTTTGTTGAATCCCCCATTCTCCAAATCCTTCCTTGAATTAATTCCATCTTTCGATTTACTGTCATGCAACATCGTTCTTAGTAGGCTTTCAGTGACATTTTTCTCAACATGCATCACATCTAAATTATATCGCAGTAGAAGTTCTAGAAATATCAATAATACAATAATTTATTACTTTTATATTGTTAGGTTTATTAAGGAAAATATAATTTTAATACCAACCTCCCAATATGGCAAACCAAAAACGATTGATCTTTTTTTTCCACCTTAATAGCTCTTTTTTTCTATTATCTTTGTCTTCTTTACTATGGGTACTTTTCCTCTTTTTACTTTTTAACTTCTTACTCAACTTTGTCTTTAGCTTCTTCCTACTCATTCTCCTTTTTGTTTCTTCATTCCTATATTTTCCAAAAACATTTGGAAAACCATTCAAAATAGCAGAAATGTTTCGTCCTTTTAGAATCCTAGGTCTATTACTGTCCTTTGTTATTAAACCAAGTTTTTTGTTTTCTCCATGGATGTGAAGGATCTAGAAACCTTCTATGTCCCATATAAACACTTTTCCAACAAAGATTCAAGCTTCGATGATGAGTGTAAACACCACATAATGGACAAACTTTTTCGCCTTTTACACAACATCCTGCAAGATTTCCATAGGCCGGAAAGTCATTTATTGCCCATAGTAAAATTGATCTTAAATTAAAAACCGATTTACTAAATGCATCATATATAACAATTCCATTATTCCATAAATAATTTAAGTCTTCTACCAATGGCGCCAAGTACGCATCAATATCATTTTAGGTTGCTTAGGACTAGGATTATTAATGTTAGCATAATATTTAATTTTTTCATGCATAACATAGGTGAGAGATTTTGCTCTGCCAAAAAAAAACATAGGCGAGAGATTATATGTCACAAGCATTACTGGCCAACAACTATATTTGGAGCTCAACGAGGCAAATGCATTGACACCATCTATAGCAAGACCAAATCTAAGATTCCGTGGATTAGATGAAAATGGTTTCCACTTTTCATCCACTGCATTTCATGTTACAGAATCTACAGGATGTCGCATTTTTCCATCACTACTTTATTGTTGGAATGCCACCTTAGGTCTTCTATCATCTGTTGAGATATATACATTCTCCTAAATTTTGGAATGATTGGAAAATACCTCAACACTTTAATTGGAACGACTCGTATAATCTTCTTCGTGTCCTCATTTATCTTCTGTCTCGAAGAGTTACATTTCGGACAATTTTCTAAATCTTGAAACTCTTTTCTAAAAAGATAACAGTCATTCTTACAAGCACGAATCTTTTCAAATCCCAAGTCAAATACATTGAGCAATTTTTTTACATCGTACAAAGTCTTAGAAAGTACATTATTCACTGGCAACAACAATTGTAGTACGCTCAAAAGCTTATCAAAACCATTATCGGATAATCCAACCTCACATTTAAGATTATACAAAGCAGTAATCGCTGATAATTTAGTTTGATCTACACAATCAGGATATAAGGGGGTTTCTGCATCCTCCAAATTCTTGAGTAAACTATCCTCACATTTTTGAACATCCTCGTCTTCTTTAGCATCAGTAAAAAAAGCATGATTCAAAAAATCTTTATCTTTAAAATGAATAGCTTTATGTAGATCAAATGTATTGTCCAACTTCATGTCTACGCCCACATTTAATTGTTCTCCATGATGATACCACTTAGCACTGCTCTTGTACTTAAGAACTATTCCCCTTATAATTAAATGCTCAATGATAATGTCATTATGTTATCGACTAAAATTTTGGCAATCTGAACAAGGGCATAAAAGTTTCTCTACATTTCTTATATTTCTATTTGCAGCATCTACGTAACATCTTGCCCCTTGCAAGTACTCTTTAGAAGTTCTATAATGAAAAAAAATCAACATAATAGATAAGTTTTAACATTAAATATTTTTATTTTATGAAATTAAACATGGTTGAGAATATCGAATTATCTATTTACCTATGTAAATAAACCCAATTTTTCCATCAACATGTATTCAAGAATACACACAAGAAGAAAGAGTGCTCCAGCTCCAAAACAAAAGAGAAAAGAGATTGCTATAACATAAAGTACATTAAATTTTTACTCACTCTGTTAAGAAAGACAAATTTGTCAGTGAATATATTGGCATATTTGAATGAACATTACCTGAGCAAAACAAACATTTTCAAATATAATGAAAGATGCTTGATTATTGTATATTATGGTAGCAGAACGGAATTTAACCTACATGCTAAAATTCTTGAGTGATTAGAACATTATCTAAGATACTGTGAGAAGGCAGGAGAGATGATTGATTATTGTATATTGTGTTAAGAGAACAGACTTCAACCTACATGTTAAAATTTTGCAGAAGCTTATGTTGCGAAGAGAGATAGATGAAACCGTTAAACATGATCATCATTCTTGACTTTAAGAATAACCACTATATTTGAAGAATTCATAGAGTTCAACATTTTGCACATAGAAAAGAACTTGTGAACAGCTCTGAAGAATACAACATTGAACCTATCTGGTCCACCACATGAGGTTGGATTTAAAGGAAACGTAGCATTTTTTATATCTTCATTTGTGATATAAGTTTCGAATTGGAAAGGAAAGGACTTCTTTGTCATTGCCCATATAAACATGAAGCTAGTTATGGCTAAGTTTCACTTACTTGTGTTAATTAAGGGAAATGCTATTTTTCATCCGAACTTCCAAAATTCTTTGTTTCAATTACTAATGTAATTTTTTTTTGAATCTTTCTATGCCGAACACATGCTCTCCTTCACGGACCACAGGTCCAAGTGTGAGTACTTTAATTGCCATTTTTTTGATTGTAGATATATCATGATAGAAATGGAACACCATAAAAAAGTTGTTCTTATATAGAATATAAAAGATAAAAAATGCTGCACTTTTCTTTACTTGTAATCATTTTAAAGGAAGCAGCTCACAGTTATTCAAATAGAAGAAGTGATGATCCAGAATTTATTCCCAAAGACAAAGGGAGTCTCAAATTATAGAATATAACCAAAACGACTTGATTCTGTTACATTGCCTTTTACAATATAGTTTTTTTGCAGTAAAGAATTTTGCAACAACCAAGTTATCATAGTCTCATGCTGTATAAATTCAAACCTAAATGATTGTCTATCCTATAATTTGTTATTTTAATCTCAACAATGTCAAAAAATCTAAAAGTTATAATCAAATTGCAAACTATCATATGTAACACTCTTATAGCATACATGTTCAGCAAAAAAAGAGCATTAAATTAGTACTAGTTAATAAAGTACGATTCAATAAATAAATAAGTACTGAATTCCAAATTTAGTATTTTTGAATTTTCAACTAAAATTATCATATTCTAATAGTCATTGTATAAGTTAAGCTATTGAAGAATACAATTGTTAACAAAAATGTAAGCATGTTAAATACTCAAAGCCATGTACGATGTAGAAAAAGTAAATACAGATAAATAGGAAGGAAGGAGATGTCTAAGGTACTCCAAGCAGAACCATTAGACCCATTTAATGGGTTATTAAAGAATAAAAATCCTATAACTAGTATAAAGCTACTATAGAGTTAAATAAGATGTACTTTTTTATGTACATTAAAGTAGCAAGTTCTATAATAGTTATTGATTGAACTTTTTACTCAATTCATATATATTTGAATTTTTTGTACTCAATTCATATGTATTCCATTCATTGTATACTGATAATTCTACGTGCGTTTGTATGGTGATAGAAAAATACAATTTGCTGCACCCTAAGCACTTTATTTCATGTCAACTTGTAATCATATAACATGTAGTCCTCGTTGTTGTGAATAATTTTATTACAATTTTAGCTTGTTTAGTTCATTTTAATTCATTTATGTTGGTGTGTTTACTAATAATTTGCACTTCTACGGTTGTGTTATCGTTTGGTCGGCAATTTTGTTGGTCTTATACATAACTTCCTGGTAGTTTACATTGTTTAGGCCATCAAGTTGAAGCATTGCCATTTCAATTGTAATTTAACTTAAGAAAACGGTAGGATCCTAGGATCAATTATTTAGACTCACCATCTAGGCTTTTCAAACCATTTAAATTGACCTAATTTTATTTTTCATCCTCGTATGCATAGAAACGTTCATAAAACACGTCATTTTTAAATTCAGACTCATTCTGTCAAAGAGATGGAATGATCTCATCTAATCGATGAAAAACGTACATAATATTCAAATGTATTTAATTAAACAAAATCAATTTCTATAAAAAATGAATAAAATTAAATTAAATCTATCTGACAAAACTTAATATTGGTGAGCATCTAACAGAGGATAAAACTCCCAATTGCAGCAGGATGTAATGAAATGAGGGATGCCTTTTGACAGCTTCCATAGCCATCATTTAGCTTGTTTTTAATTATCTCTATTTGTGTATGTAGTGATTTTAGTCAAATACTAAAATAATTCCATTATCATTTATGCTATTTTACCTTAATCAACAATGAGTTCCTTTGCATTTACGCGGTTTTATCCAAATCAACGTGAGCATGAAAAATCAGGGGTGAGATTCTTTGCATTTACGCAGTTTTACCATAATCTACAAATCCATCCTCATAAATCCATAATGGATTCAAATCCACAACATCTAAAATAACTAACAAATTTACATGAGAATCAGGTACGCATACCAGAATCCAAACCGAAGATTATATCCAAAATGCAACGCCGTAGCTTCAACAGATCGGTGGTTCTGAAGGGAGAGAGACAGTAATCAATTGAGGAGAATGAAGCTAGATCGATGGTTTTTCGACGGATCGATCATGGTTTTCGATAGATTGGTGGTTTTCAATAGATTAGTGTTTTTTCTGCACGGCGTTGTTTTGGAGGAAGAAGAATGGTTTTGGAGGGGGAAGATAGAATAATTCGTGAAAAGTTGGAGGGAAATGGTGAATAGAGCGTTACACTTATATGACTAAAACAAAATCACGTGCCATAACAAGAATTAAGTGTAATTAATAATAGTTCAGAAAAATGTGTTATTAAATAGCATTATCAATATCATATTGTGTTGTAGTGATTAGAAGGGGAAAGGAAAAAAGTTGTTCTGCACAGGCATAGAAACAACAAGTCTGGTTTGATGTGCCATGACATAGTACAATATAAAACAGGAGGGTAGCAGAAAATTACCTCTACTATAACACAACTACCTAGAAAATGTGACCTATGAATCCTCCACCCCAGGAGGATCATCAACACTGGCATCTATATAGGGCGTCATATGATAACATGATGTAAGCAATCCTTGGCTCAAAATTAGGCGAGAGTGGAGAGTATAGCAATTTCCAATCCCATGATACGTTTTCCATGATAACGACATTCTCCGCATCTAAACACCATCCTTCAACAAGACTAAACCATCACCTTCCATCCTTTGAAAAAGTCTACGCATGTCACCAACTTCTTCAATATACTTAAAGAATGTTCCATCTTTGTCCATTCGCATCTTAGAGCTTACGTGCTCCTAATGCTCCTTAATATCATGGCAAACAATGTTAGAGGCATCAACCATTTCCGGTCTAACATAAGGATCAGTGGAAGAAACACTATCAGACAATATCGATTTGGCTTTAGGCACCTACTTCCTTGGAGGAGGCCTTGGAAGCGGGATCTTCTCACGAAAAGGAGCATCCATCGACATAATAAACAGGAAACTATCAAAAAAGTGACCAAAAGACTTACAGGTTGTACATATATCCGGCTTCTGTTTGTACGTCATTTCCACAAGAAACTTACAATTACCAATACAGACTTTAATCTGAACAGGAAGAGGCTTATCAGTATTAACCTCAATAAGAGCCCAAGCAAAAGTTAGATTCCTCCTAGCTATAGTGTTGACATCAAAACATTTTAGCTTTCTAATGTGGCATGCCAGCCAATTGAAGCCTAAGAGTGGTTGAATGATGGAGGGAACATGGTTGAACTGGACCTAAACTGGGATAGATGGAACTTGCTCTCTAACTCTATCAGCAGACGCACTATATGAGGTAACAATAAAGGGCTTACCTCTAATAATGACGGGGCCGCTTCAAGGACACGAAGACTATGCTGATTTTTATTAAATTAATTATCACAAATTATATATGGTGCATGGTAGCTGACATCACAGTTGTATGCAAACCCATGGATGAATGAATAATTCTTTATGTTATGATTTGAATGTGAATTTGAAATAATTAACATGTTAAAAATGATGTTAAATTATTTGTGGTAGTTGAAATTGGATTAAAAATTCATTTACAAGTTGAATGGCCTGTTTATGTTCCCCCATTTAAATAATATCGATTAGATTGATAACAATTAATTAATTAATTATTGGTTGAAAAACCCATATAGGTATTGGGATGATATTTGATTTACAGTAATCCCAAGTGTTTAGATTGAATGTTAATCTATTGTCTGATAGACCGATATAAGTGTTAAATAATTATTTATGGTTTATATGGATGTAAATGCACTTTGGATGTGAATTGGATGTTTAATAGTTGTTTATAATTATTGTTTAATACATGTGAAGTATGAAACCAATATAATTGAAATAATATGGTAATTAATTGATTCTCATTTCAATCCAGAATAAAACGAATATTTTAATATAATATTCAGTTAACAGTGGAAGTTTGGTTTTGATGTTCGATTCTAGATGGACAAAAAAATTATAAAAACTGATTAAACAGTGAAATGTGCAATTTTAAAAATAAACGACTGAAATGAGCTCTCAAAGATAATTATATACATTTTATATAATTTATAAAAATGGTTTTGAAGCGTTTCGATTTATAATCGAATTCAGGCTTGAATAGAACGCGTCGCACAGCGACGGTTCGCGAACACCAACCAGTAACTTCGAATTGACGTAATGGGAGATCTAACCGTCGGATTCTCCTAAAACCGGACCCATTGAAACCGTAATGAAATGAGCTTTCTAATAAAGTTAATTTTTTTTGAAATCCAATGGTTATATTTTTAAATAAGTCCAAATCATTTTCGAAAAAGGTCGCTTTCAATGGCCGATATTAGAAAACGACTGTAAAGACCTTAACAAAATATAAATAAATTATGTAAAATCATAATAAATGATTTGGTTGGATGAAATACTCCAAGTTTGAAAAGATAAAAGATATTTTCATCTGAATGAACTAGTTAACAACTAGAGTTGTAATCCAATGATTTTAAATTAATAAATTGGATGGTAAATGGTTTTGTCATAACAAGAAGTTTCCAACAAATAAATGGGAATGGATTTATGGAAAATATCTTCATATATTTTTGATATTGAGTTCCGTGATTATATGGACACTGCTGAGGAATTTGGAAGATATTGATATCGTTATTCCAAAATGATATCTGTTAGTTTCAAAATTGGGAATTGAATGTAAGCCGACATGATTTCTATTTAAGATCTTATATTTAATATAAAATTGGATTTTTGGTTTTGTCGTGAATGGTGGCTTAAATACCACTATTCTTGAACCTAGTTGTGAAAGAAATAAATCTTTTGATTAAGAATTGAAGATGGTTTCCAGATTATTTAATTAAATTGGGATTGAATGGAATTCGATTTAAGAATAATCGAAATGAGCTTTTATAAAGGAAGGTCTTTACTATTTATGGAATTTAAAAGGCTTTGTCATTATTCCACTTATAGTATTGGTCAGATACGAAAATTTATATCAATTATAAATTGTTCAAAATTCCATGAAGATTCCATATTAAATGGAAGATGATTCGGGGTTTATTGTGAATGGTGTTTTTACATGACAATTGTTCTTTAACCAAGGTAAAGACAAGATTAATTTCCAAAGGTTGAATAATCATAAAATAATGATTTTTGGATTAAAACTAAGTTGGAGTTTTAATGAATCTTTAATTAAATTGAAATGTAAAAAGAAGTAATTAAATTTACCAAATTCGAGAATTGTTTGAGATGGAGTACCAACATTTTTACTCCATACAATAGTTAAATCTCTAATTAGATTTGAAACGTTAAGTGGTAATTAAATTTACCAATAACACTATGGGTGTTAAATATGTAGTACCACTAGTTTTGCTCAATGGGATGAATAGGTTGGGATTGGGATAAATGAAATAAATGATTACTTCGGTAAGGCTCGACAATCCCGATTAACTATATAAACCTTAATTTGGTTTAAGTTGTATAAAGATATAATAAAACCATTTGAAATGGTATCCACGAGAAGATTAAACAAAGGTTTAAATGATGTAAATCTTTGATAAAATTAATGGGAACCTTTCCTAGATTTATGAATATTTAAATAAAAGAATATTTTGGATTGGAATGAGGCGTATGATGTGTTTATATATAACTTGATTATAAGATGCGCAAGTTGTTCAGAAAGACTGGGTTTAACCCATTTTGAATAATTGTTGCGACTACGGAAAGTCGAAGATATTGAGACGGTGCAAGACCGACAATCTTCACATCAAATGGATTACTACTGATGCCCTAGATTTGAGTTGTCGCCTTGAAGGGGTTATAGTGGTTGTTGTCCGGACGTACTTGTTGATTGTCTGGATTGGCGAGGGCTTATCTCCTGTATTGGACATACGGGACGAAGAATAAGGTGCCTCCACTTTCGTTCGGGCCTAAAATGGACTTGTAAATGGATTGTGCATCTGACATTGAATTTCGTTACATATTGATTGATTTTTATTAAATATATATCTTTTAGGTGGTGAGGGATATACTCTCTTGCTTAACACCCTTCTCTGAGACGTATGAGCTTAGAGGTTATATATTGGTGGACATCAGTCGTATGGTATAGATTGTCGTTGTGGCATACTGAGGTGCAGTGAACAAAACTTTTGTTGAAAAGCAGAACTTTGTGGTTGATGATTAAAGTTTGACTTTAATATAGCATAGCTTTGTGTAGAGCGTTAATTCGTGAACTTCACACCCCGGTATGAGTCAAAAACAGGGTTAAGGACAGCAGAGAGTGCATGTGTTTCTTTCTAGCTAAAGGTGATGTCATGGTAAGGTGCCCAGAAATTTTTATTTATGTGGATGATGGAATGCAAGGCGCCTCAGATATTATTGGTCGAGATAATGACCAGGTGACAGGTCCGATAGGACCGGGAAACGTATTGTTCATGAATAACGAATCCATGAACGTTAGGTATGGAACGACCCTGCAAGATCCAAGGGTTGCCCATAGATGTGATCTTGGACATCTTGGTAGTGGTGATCCGAATTCGGTAAGGAGGCATCCCATGCCTTGAATCATGATGGAAATCCAATTTCCAATATGATATTTTACGAATTTAGTTGTATACTATCGACAACATAGTGGGAGGGGGTACTATGTCGTCTATGATTGGTACATTTATATTTGAATTTGTTTTATACATTATGCACTTATAATAATATAAAAGAACATGTGATTTAAACGTATCAAGCATCTTTGCTATTATAAGGTAAAACTCTATCCTCTGGCTTGTGTGGCATTGTGTGATGGGACCTGAGTCTTATAATAGCTTCATTTGAAAAAAGCATTACGTTGTTTTTTTTAAAGAATTCATGTGGAGGAAACCCGTTCCGTGACATACGGCGTGGTCCCATGAATTACCTTATATTTTAAAGTCAAGTTTAATAACTGTTTTAAGTTCTCACACCAGTCTCATGACTAACTTAGAGTTTATTGTTTTTCACCTAAACTCTGAGTGCCCATATTTTCCACACGGTCAGGTAGTAGTTTTGGTTTTGCAGATTTCTATTTAACAGGATCCTGGTTTATGGGTGGAGCTATATTTGGAAAGCTTTATATCCATATATTTCTTTCAGTTGTGTTAGTTGATGTATTTCCACTATGCATTGTATTTATACATTTTTATTTCTATTGCTATGTAATTTATTCTCTGATATTGTATTTCCGCTGTGTATATTATTTATTCACATTTTGATATTTTTGTACTAATATTGTTGTAATAATAATGAAATGTTCAATTTTTCTGTGTTCCGATGTGCCGTATTCTCAAACAATCCGCGTTCTCATTCAATCCGGACGGCTGGGGATTTCGGGCCATGTCAGCTTGGTAAAGAGCTTTTGTTTACAAAGCTTGAGAACAAGACACATTATAACCGAACTAAAGAATTCATCAGAGATAGAATTAGTAACATTCTATTTAAGAATACTCATTAGAGATAGGATCAGTAGTATCCTAGAATAAGAAACTCATTAGAGATGGGGTTAGCAATAACTAGAATGAGTAGAGGGTGATATGTTTATAAGAAACATAATTTTGATTGTTATACATATACAACCTGATTTTGAAAGTATACATGGAATATATAAAATTTAAATAATCAATTTGATTGTTTGTGTGATTGTTTGATTTCTTATTTAATTACTTATGATGTCCGACTTAGATAAATTAGACGGAATCTTGGACAATATTGGATAGTGAATATATGAAAATAAAATAAACACTTGTCATTTATTTGAATTGAGTTAAGTTAAACTGAATTTAAAATTAGTTGGAATTGGATATACATATACATATATATATATATATATATATATATATATATATATATATGCCGAATAGGTTATTGATTTAAAGTTAAGAAGATAAATAAAATTTGTGTGCTTGACAAAAAGGTACATTTTTTTTATATTGGTTGAAAATTTTAATTATTATTGTTGTTGTGAGTGAATTGAATGTGCTGTGATGGATTCTTGTGTGAAATTAAGCATACGCCATAGGATAGTAAACAAGTATAGACTACACCGCATAACATATATTATGGACTGCATAGCACAGCATATCCATATAAACATGCAATTATTTGATGCTCATATGACAAGGTTTGGATGGCCATATGAGCATGCACTTGTTTGATGCTTGTATGGCGAGGACTGAGTTGCAGCTTGAACTGAGGACTGGTTATAGACTTAAAAGACGTATAATGATAAATTATAGGATTTAATAACAAACCCTACACGGGTCTTGAGATGATAGAAATATACATGTCTCTCTTGTATTTAGATAAGACACATGGATCGCGACTAAACCCCATCACACGGTCAAGGGATGATAATTCACATCTCCCTTGGTTGTAAATAAGTCACAATTGTTTTGTTCGGTTTGTATGTTTATATATTGATTTATGAACGTCTATTTAGGCCATTTATATTTGTTCAGATCAACCCATACAAAGGAGGTTATGGCGAAATTTATCAGAAATTTGAGGCGTTAGCCAAATTTCAGGAAAATTAGAAAGTTCTTAGAGACTAAAAGGTTATAGAACTCAAGCCAGAATGAAATTGAGTTAGTTAGATAAACGACTTTGAGCTCCGTTCCTTTTTTGGGACAAAAAATTTTTAAGTTGAGGAGATTGTAACAGCCCGGAACTTTGGAAACAATTTAAAATTTATTTTTAATTGATTTTAATGAAAATTAAATATTTTAAATGATTTATTTTGAGTATAAACGACTAAAAATTAATTTAAAATGAAGTTTGAACGTATGGATTTATAACATGTATAAAACGAGCTTGTAATGGCGTAGTAATTTGAAAATTTATAAACTTTAAATGACTATATAGAATTCGTTATAAGTTGGACTCTGATGGTTGTTTACTTTTGAGTCTTTAAGAAGACATTATATATGTTGTGGATAGAGAGGAACACTAGGGTGTTTAGTAGGGTTGTTACTTCTAAACACGTAATGGTCCTTTCGATTACGAGATGTATTAGTTGATATGTATGTTCTTGTTTGTTCTTAATAAAATATGGTAGGGCCATTTAACCCCGCTTGCTTTGCAAAAAAAAAAAAAACATTAGAATCTTTTTAATTATATCCTACTAACGAACGTAAGAAAATGATATTTCAGGTTATAAATAATAAGTTAAGTCCAAAGTAAAATTTCAAATAGTCGTTATGAAATCATTTATAAAATATAACAATTTATTTACATAAAAACATTTTCATGTAAATTGAGCACCGTTTGACTAGAAAATTGAAATATCAAGTTATAAAGTCAAGTATGTTTATGTTACATCTATATAATTCTTTTTGGATATATATGATAATGTTAATTTATTATTATTTATTCAAACTATTTTTGAAATTTATTAATATTTTAATATTACATAGCCCTTAAAAATGGACATTTTTCGAATGACCTCCGTTTTCGATGAAACTAACTTTGTTGGATTAGAATATTAAATTATTACTAGATTTCAAATTTTGCGCCAAACGAACTTAGTATGTGGCCGAGCACGGCAAAACCGTTCGTTGCAATAATTTGAGCAGTTTTACAAAGGAACATTATTGAGACGACCTTGGAATTCAATAAAAAAATTTATTGAATTCATTGCATCAAATAATGGTTAGATTCCAAGTTTTGTGATTTTTAGAGTCAGTATGTGACCGTGCGTGATTTTACCGTGAAAAACAGTCAATATTTCGACTTTAAAAATTTGTTGTTTATGCATACGGACTCAAAATTCAACGAAACAAGTTTCTTTGGGTCCATAATATCGAAGAGTAGTTGCATGTCAATCTTCACTAAGAACGGGATCCGTAGATGATCACACGAAATTTTAAACGATGAAAACAGGCAAAAATTGAGTACAATAAAATATAAAATCAATAAAAAAACATTTTGCACCCACTATATAATATCTTAAACACTTTAATAAGCCAACCTAAATCTCTAAATCACGGGAACCCCTTCCTTCTTCCAAAACGTGAAATCCCCCTCCTTTAGAAAATCAAATCAATTCGAATACAAATCCCTAAATCATGAAACACATATATTCATGATCCTTGAGTGTTCCTCTTCAGTCTCATATAATCTTGTGGAGTTTGGTGAAGTTTTGGTGCACTAAAAAATTTACAGCGTGCGTGATCTATATTTTTTGGTGGCTAAGGTTGATGATTTCTTCGTATAGAAGCATTGATGCATATATTCAAGTTTGTATTCGTACTCAGGGGGTAAAATAGCATAGATTGTGTGAATTTGAGTGGATTTGGTGACGATTTTGGTCGAGATGAATACAAGGCAGCATGCGTTTTAGTGTAAGAAGTGGACAAATTTTTTTTTTGGAGCTTGAGTTTGAGTTCATGGTGATGGAATAGTAAAGATTGCGAAGAGGTGAAGATTGGTTTTGGTTTTGGGCAAAAAAGTTGAGAAATGGAGGAGAAATGGAGGAGATATGGTAGGGGAAAGTTCCATGAATGGTGAATGGGCTGTTGTGCATGCGTTGGAAATAGAGGAAGAGATTTGAAGCTTATTAAGGTAGTTAATTAATTAATTACTAAAGTTAATGACATATATATATATATACACACATCAAACTTGTAAAATACATTACTTTTTAGTACGAACTCGGAATTCAGCAGAACATGATCCGTTGGGACTGTATCGACGAGAGCTTCGCAATGAAATAAATTTGGATAGATTTGGAGCTCATCCCAATTTTTTGCAGAACAAAATGTCTGATTCGGTCAATCGACCGTTTACAGTTATTTAGCGACAAACAACCAATGTGAGAACTCTCCCACTCAAATATTTTGTACAGTTATTTATTTTTATAACTGGAAACATATTGATTGCCTAATTACATTAATTATGACAAATTGTATACGGTGCCTGTTAGCTCACATCACTGTTGTTTGCAAACTAATGGATGAATGGATGATTTTTAAGCTATGAATTGAATGTGATTTTAAAATAATTAACATGTTAAAACGATGTTAAATTATTTGTGGTAGTTGAAATTGGATTAAAAATCAATGTGCAAGTCGAACGGCTTGTTTATGTTCATCAATTTAAATAATATCGATTAGATGGAATAATTAATTAATTATTGGTTGAAACCCCACATGGGTATTGGGATGATATTTTATTTACACTAATCCCAAGTGTTTGGATTAAATGTTAATCAATTGATTGACTGGCCGATATAAACGTTAAATAATAATCTATGGCTTATATGGATGTAAGTGCACTTTGGATGTGAATTCGATGTATAATAGTTGTTTATAATTTTTGTGGAATACATGTGATGTATGAAACCCATATAACTAAAATTATATGGTAATTGATTAAATCTCATTTCAATCCGAAAAAAACGAATATTTTAATATAATATTCAGTTAATAGTTGATGTCTAGTTTAGATGTTCGATTCTGGACGGACACAAAAATATTTAAATTGACCGAACATTGAAATGTGGAATTTTAAAGATAAATGACTGATATGAGCTTTCAAAGATAATTACATATATTTTATATAATTTCTAAAAATGGTTTTTGAAGCATTTCTATTTACAATTAAAGTTTATAAATCGAGTTCGAGCTTGAATAGAACGCAACGCACAGCGACAGTTCGCGAACGTCAACCCGTAACTTCGAATTGACGTACCGGGAGATCTGACTGTCGGATTCTTCTTAAACGAGAACCATTTGAACCGTAATAAATTGAGCTTTCTAATAAAATGGTTTTGTTAAATCCAACATTTAGATTTTTAAATAAGTCCAAATCGGTTTTGAAAAAGGTCGCTATGGATGTAGTTCGGTAGCCGATACTGAAAACCGACTGTAAAGGCCATAATAAAACATAAATAAATTATGTAAAATCATAATAAATGATTTGGAAAGATTTTGGATGAAGTACTCCAAATTTGAAAAGATAAAAGATATTTCATCTGAATGAACTAGTTAACAACTAGAGTTATAATCCAATGATTTTAAATTAATAAATTGGATGGTAAATGGTTTTGTCATAACCAGAAGTTCCCAACAAATAATTTGGAATGGATTTGCATGGAAATTATCTTCGGATATTTTCGATATTGAGTTTCGTGATTATATGGATACCGTTGAGGAATTTGAAAGATATTGATATCGTTATTCCAAAACGATATCTGTTCGTTTCAGAATTTGGTATTGAATGCAAGTCGACATGATTCTATTTAAGATCTTATATTTAATATCAAATTGGATTTTTGGTTTTTTGTGAATGGTGGCTTAAATACCACTGTTCTTGAACCCAGTTGTGAATGAAATAAAACTTTTGATTAAGAATTCAAGAAGATTTCCAGATTATTTAATTAAATTGGGGTTGAATGTAATTCGATTTAAGAATAATCGAAATGAGCTTCTGTAAAGGAAGGTCTTTACTATTTATGGAATTTAAAATACTTTGTCTTATTCCACTTCAGATACAGAAATTTATATCGATTATAAATTGTTCAGATTTCCGTGAAGATTTCATATTAAATGGAAGATGATTTTGGGTTTATTGTGAATGGTGTTTTTACATGACATTTGTTCTTTAACCAAGGTAAAGACAAGATTAATTTCCAAAGGTTGAATAATCATTAAGTAATGATTTTTGGGATTAAAATTAAGTTGGAGTCTTAAAGAATCTTAAATTAGATTGAAATGTAAAAAGTAGTAATTAAATCTACCAAATTCGATAATTGTTCGGAATGGAGTACCACCAGTTTTACTCCATGCAATGGTTAAATCTTTAATTAGATTTGAAATGTTAAGTGGAAATTAAATTTACCGATCACACTATGGGTGTTAAACATGGAGTACCATCAGTTTTGCTCCAAAGGATGAATAGGTTGGGATTGGGATAAATGAAATAAATGATTACTTCGGTAAGACTCGATAATCCTGACTAGTTATATAAATCTTAATTTGGTTTAAGTTGTTAAAAGATATAATAAAACTGTTTGAAATGATATCCATGGGAAGATTAAACAAAGGTTTAAATGATGTAAATCTTTGATAAAATTAATGGGAACCTTTCCTATAGTTATGAATATTTGAATAAAAGAATATTCTAAATTGGAACATAAGGGAGGAGGAATAAGGTGCCTCCGGTTTCGTTCAGACTTAGAATGGACTTGTAAATAGATTGTATCTAGCGTTAAATTTCGTTACATATTGATTGATTGCTATTAAATATATATCTGTTTGGTGGCGGAGGATATACTCTCTTGCTTAACACCCTTATCTGAGACGTACGAGCTTAGAGGTTTTATATTGGTGGATATCAGTCGTATGGTATGGATTGTCAATGTGGCATACTGAGATGCGTTGATCAAAGCTTTTGTTGAGAAGAAGAATTTTGTGGTTGATGATCAAAGCACGGCTTTAATATAATGTAGCTTTGTGTAGAGCGTTAATTCACGAGTTTCACACCTCGGTATGAGTCAAAAAAGAGATTAGGGACAACAAGGAGTGCATGCGTTTCTTTCTAGCTAATGGTGATGTCATGATATGGATCCCATACATTTTTATTTATGTGGATGATGGATTGCTTGGCGCCCTAGATATGATTGATCGACATACTGACCAAGTGACGCGTCCGATAGGACCGGGAAATGTATTATTCAAGAATAACTAATCCACAGATGTTAGGTGTGGAATGACCCTACAAGATCCAAGGGTTGCTCATAGGTGTGATTCTGGAGATCTTGCTAGAGGTGATCTGAATTCGGTAAGGAGACATCCCTTGCCTTGGCCCATGATGGAAATCCAGTTTCCAATTCGACATTTTATGGATTTAGTTGTATACTATCAGCGACATAATAGGATGGGTTACTAAGCCATCTATGATTGATACATTTACATTTGATGTTTTTTTATACACTATGCGCTTATAATAATACAAAAAATATTTGTTTTAAACTTATCAAGCATTTTTGGCAATTATAAGATAAAACTCAATCCTCCGGCTTGTGTTGCATTATGTGATGGGACTTGAGTCTTATAATAGCTTCATTATTGAAAAAGCATTGTGTTGTTTTATTTTAAAATAATTCATGTGGATGAAACCTGTTCCGTGACATACAGCTTGTTCCCATGAATCACCTTATATTTTTAAAGTCAAATTTAATAATTGTTTTAAGTTCAGTCTCATGATTGACTTGGAGTTTATTGTTTTTAACCTAAACTTTGGGTGCCCATATTTTTCATATGGCAAGCTAGCAGTTTTGGTTTTGCATATTTCTATTTTAGGATCCTGGTTTATGGGTGGGCTATATTCGTAAAGCTTTATATCTGTGTAATTCTTTCAGTTGTGTTTGTTGATGTACTTCCGCTATGCATTGTATTTATACATTTTTATTTCCGCTGCTATGTAATTTATTCTTTGATATTGTATTTCCGTTGTGTATATTATTTATTCGCACTCTAATATTCTTTTACTCTAATATAATATTGTTGTAAAAACAATGAAATATTCTATTGTTCCTATAACGATCCAAGATTTCAACGGTTAATATATGAAATTTGTTTGGATTTTCTGAATATAAATTTAATTTAATATGATATAAATGCAGATATTGATTTATTATCTTTTATATATTAGTTTGAATAAATGTTTTGTTCTATTTTATAAATGTGATTTTGTAAAAGAAAACTTATATTTAAGATATTAACATAAGATTTAGTAATGATTTTAAAAGGATGTTATTTAAGATATTGCATAGAAATGGACTGAATTTAAAATAAATTATAATTAAATAATCGGTTCAAATTTATCATTCAATTTCTATATGCACAATTTTAAAATATTTTATACAATTTTACTATAATTTTTAATTCAAAAAATAAGCATATATTTTTCTAGCGTATTTTTGGGCAATTATGACCCTTTGGCATTTTACAGAAATAATCAACCGGTTTATTTTGTTGCTATTTTGAGATCTGTGCACATTATTGTATCTGGTTATATTTTTTATTTGCTAAAACAAAGTTACAATTGAATAATATACATTCATTTTGCATAACCAAAGGAGACCTCCACATTGTTTTACGCATTAAGTTGCAGTCTCATTCACTTGAACAACTGTGGTTAAGCACTAATGAATACACAAACGAAAAAAAAGAATTAGAATTAGAATAGTAACGTGTTGAAACAAAATGCGTATAAATGGACATTTGTCCAAACATATTGCCACATGCTTCGCTAAGAAAGCATGCAGTAAATTAAAAATGTATTTATCCTGAGAACATTGCTTATGTAAGAAATGGGCACGCACATTATTACTCGCTCTCTCCCCTCTTCTAAAAAAAGTCCAGTTTGCTTCCCTGTAGCTCCACTCCCCACCGCAGCAAATCTCCACCAATCACTCACCTCCAGAACCTGCAACCCTCGTCTTCTCTCCCTTCACGCAAGTAGGAAACTCCATAGAAGCTCATGCCATTTTTCCCTTCCCGTTTGAAACAACGCAGCCTCCACCGGAAGAGGTCCACCCACTTGTGTTCTTCCTTCACAGACTCAATTCCCGCTCCTCCGTTCTCCACTGACCCGAGCTTCCCTCCAAATTCATCGAAACTCCATCTCCAGGCCATATGGTCTGATGCTGCACCGAACCCCTACACCATCGTCAACCACCCTTCTTCCCTGCGAGTCTCCTCTCCCCTCAAAATAGTGTTGTCGTCCCCTCTTTAAATAGAAAAACAAAACAAAAGCTATCTCCATTTTAACACCACTCACACATCTTGTGTGACGACCCTAAAACCCGTACTGACGATGTTAAGGGTAATCTTTGGAATATAACACAGAAACAGATAATAGCAGAACAGAAACAAATAAATACACCAGATAATGAACAATAGAATATACTGGATAAACGTAATCATCAGAGTTACACAGTATACAGGATCATACTTAGTACAAATACAGTTCAGCTATACATAAATGTCTACGGCGGAAACAAACATAATATGTACAATAGGAGCTGAACAACATAAAAAGAGAAAAATGATAGAATCCATCTTCAGCTCCAGCTATCTAGAAAGAGCCTGCTAATAACCTGAATACAAGGCTGCCCGTGCAGAAAAGGGGGCACCCGAGTTTGCAAGTGAAACAAACTACGAGTCAGTCATGGGACTGGTATGAGAAATCTACTTAACGCATTTAAAATATGGCTAATCATAGGACCACGCCACTTTCGTGGAACGGGTTTACTCCATGGGATCGCCAGTGCTTTAAAACAAGTAAATCTTTAAACATCGCAATGCTTTTTATAAAAATGAAACCATTATAAGACTCAGTTCCCATCACACAATGCAACGCAAACCGGAGGATAGAGTTTTACCTTATAATGGCCAAAATATGCTTGATACGAATAAAACAAAAGAATTTGATATTATTGCTAGTGTTTGTATGTTTCAAAAACAATTTCAATCATAACTATCAATCATAGACGGCATGGGTACCATATATCATGTCGCGATATATATATATATATATATATATATATATATATATATATATATATACACAATCAAAATCGCACAATGTCGTATTTGGAAATTGGATTTCCGTCATAAACCAAGGCAAAGGATAGTCCTTACCGACTTCGAGACAATCTAGCCCATGTCTCAGGGTCAGAGCGCATCGACCCTTGGAGCGACAGGGTCGGTTTACCGATGTGGATTAAATTTCCTGAACAATACGTTTCCCCGCCCTTTGGGGCGTAAATGAGCCAACGAATGACTCCATCGGCTTCACATAGTCACCGATATAACCGAGGCTCCTCGCAACAACAACAACCACATAGGTGAAAATAATATAAATGTCAGCCAGTTTAAGCACCAACACCACCTCTAGCTAGAAGGAAACGCATGCCCTCCCTGAGGTCCTCTCCCGTTTCTGGTTCATACCGGTGTGTGAGGCTCGCGAATTCACGTTATACACAAAGCTACGCCACACAGGCGGTGCTTTGATCATCAACCACAAGACTTTGCTTTTCAACAGAAGCCCTGATAACTGCATCTTAGCATGCCACACAGGTAACTCACACCATGTACTGATGGCTATCAATCACACAGAATGAATTCCAATGTCAGACACACAGTCCATTTGCAAGTCCGTTCTGGGTCTGAACGAAACCGGAGGCACTATATACCTCGCAAACCCATCTTTTTCCACGGACGTCTAGACGATCACCACTCATTATCCATATTTCGGGATGCCTCCCAATCAGGACATCAGTTACCATCCAAACGAGGTGAAGATCTCCGGTCTTCGACCACCGTCTTCATCTTCGACTTCTTATCGTCGATTCAGTTATTCAGAATGGGATAAACCCAGTCTTTCTGAACAACTCGCGTATATAATAAACAAGTGCTACATAAACCCGACATACGCTTTATTCCAATTCATTAGTCACTAACCGTCAATCAGTAAGAGAACGATTTCCCAAATATTAACCCCGAAGGCCGAAACTAACATCAGATCAAAATCCAGGAAACTATTCGACTTAGCCAACCTTCAGTTAGTTTCTAAATTTCACATTCCATATCGTTTATAATATTTTATAATGATTTATTGCTATTTTTATTTATTTAAAAATAGCCAATTTATTTAAATGACGCTTCAGGCCATAACGCGGCCGTGGCGCTGTTTTTCTTCATATTTGATTTACACATACCTGAAAATCTAACTGTTGGATCATCACAAAATTTATATCATTAGAAAGATCTTTTCAAAACGAATCCTACAGTTCCAGTTTCAGGAAAATCCGACGGTCAGATCTCCCGGTACAATCGTTCGAAGTTTCGATTTCGAAATACGAACTACAACGTCGTTATTCGATTTATTTTAGTTATGTATATATATATATATATATATATAATCGATTCTGGCGCTGTTTTTCTTCAGATTTGAATTAAACATTCCAGACAATCTAACCGTTGGATCTTTGCAAAGTTGGTGCCGTTGGAAAGATATTTCCAAAGCGAACCCAACGGTTTCGGGAAAATCCGATGGTCGGATCTCCCGCACTAATCGTTTGACATCACGGTTTCAAAACACGAAATGCCACTTCGTTATTCGATTTATTTTAATTATATTTATATGTATATATATATAAATATAATCTATTCTTCGATTTCAAAACCATTTCCTTTTCATACGTTTGATAAAAATGATATTTTTATCCAACCGACGTCTATTTCAACACTTCACTATTTTTAACTATTCGTGTATATGATAAAAATGTGATTTTTATTGTAAAACAATTTATTTCAAAACATGACTATTTTATATAGTTCATAGAAATTCATTCGTTGAATGGAAATTCATGTGTTGCGGGAGATCTTATCATCTATATGAACTATATAAAATAGTCTTGTTTTGAAATAAATTGTTTTACAATAAAAATCACATTTTTATCATATACATGAATAGTTAAAAATAGTGAAGTGTTGAAATAGACGTCGGTTGGATAAAAATATCATTTTTATCAAACGTATGAAAAGGAAATGGTTTTGAAATCGAAGAATAGATTATATTTATATATATACATATAAATATAATTAAAATAAATCGAATAACGAAGTGGCATTTCGTGTTTTGAAACCGTGATGTCAAACGATTAGTGCAGGATGTTTGAATTTTTCGTGCAAACGGTGAAGTGATTCGACGATCGGCCTTCGCAGCAGCGAAGAAGGAGTGGCGCGCTGGCGCCTGAAGTAGGGCCCACTTCGGTGGCCTGTAGGCGGCGCGGCGGCGGTGGGAAGGTGCCAACTTCCTGTCGTCGATTCTCTCACTACCCTCAACGAAAAAATTCAAACCCTATATGGATATGAAGATCTCGAGGAGCTCTTTAAAATCTTCAACTGGAGGAGGGGCTAATTTTGTGTGGATTGATCAGAAAATGAACGGGAAAGGGGGAGCGGTTTTCCACCTTAGATCGTGTTATGGGGAGAGAGAAAGTCGGGGGGGCTGATGTGGACTAATGAGAATTTTTTTAATATTTATTAATATTTAAAAATCCAAAATTACCCCCTGTTCCACACGAACACCAATCCAAACCCAACGACTGTCGTCCCTAGCGTTTTACCCCCATTTCAAACACAATGGGATATGTTTCGTAGGCCCATTTGAATGTTTCAGTCAGTTTTCATTCAAATTAAAATATAAAACATTCAATATTTGATTTGAACGCACATTTCTATTAGCCAGGGCCACAAACTGATACTAAAAATTCCCGAAAAAATAAATCTAGCTATGTTTTGACGATACAGTCCCAACAAAACTAGTTTCGTCGAATTCTGAGACCGTTTGAAAAATGGCTCATTTCTGGTCGATCCAATTTAACTACAATTGACCAAAATACGTTTTCCTTTGCCACACCCACATATTAACTTCAAAAATTATGAAATTTGAAACCTAGTAATAGTTCAATATCCCGGACCCAAAAAAACTGGTTTCGTCGAATTCCGAGGTCGTTTGCAAAATGGTCATTTTCACGGGCTATATAAACTCCATAGCGACCTTTCTGAAAATTCATCTGGCCATAACTTTTGCTTCCTACTATGAAACTTCGATTTTTCAGATTCGTTAGAAAGATATTCACTAACAGATTTAAATATTTTTGGTTTCACTCAAATCCGTTCTGTTTTGCACCTGGTACAGTCAGTTAAAGTTTGAATTCAATTTTTGAAACTGTCGCGCCATTTCAGGCCATGTTTATAATTCAAAGTGATTATATTCAATTTCAAACATCGATTCAAACTACTTTTTCCTCCTTGTTATCTAAAATATTTATTTTAAATATTTAAAATTCACTAAAATAGCCAATTTAAAAAATTTAAATTGGTTCAGATTTTCCGGGTCGTTATAATCTCCCCCACTTAAAACTTTTCATCCCCAAAAAGGAACAAAGTCGAAAGTGGTTTGATTAATCAACTCTACATTCAATCTGGCTTCCATTCTCCAACTTTTCAGTTTCTAAGAATTTTGAAATTCTTCAAAAATTTGGCTAACACCCGGAATTTTCGAAAAATTTCGCCATAACCTCCTTTGTACGCGGAGGGGTTTGGAAATTTATTGGGCCGTATTAGGTACCCAATAAATCCTATAAAGAATACACATATTTATAGTGATATGTTCTGGTGTTTACAGGGGAGCGTGTATAGATAATAACTCCAGAGAATAAATTCTCGTCACCCTGTCAAAGCCTGAGGGAGCGTGTATTTTTAATTGCTCCAGAGAATAAATTCTCGTCACCTCGTCCAGTGTGGGAAATAAATAATCCATGTGCCGTATCTAATGACTAGAGGGACGTGATTATTGTCAACTCCAGACCCGTGTGGGGTTTTTATTAATCTGGCAATTTTATCGTTACATTTTATATGGTCCATATCAGTCATCAGTTCAACCTATAAAATATAGTCATCGCCATACAAGCCTCTCGCTCGTATGGTAAATCTTCCACCTCGTCACACAAGCTCCAAATGCTTATGTGGTATATGATGAAGTATGCCTATCTTCAAGAAGTATGCCATGTAGTGTAGTTCAAAATTAATTGTTACTATCCTATGGCGACATTTATTATTACACACAGAACAACCAGCACTCCGCGTCCAATGGCATTCACATGAGTTGATATAATAATAAAATTGCGCATCCAACTCATTAAGGTTTACCTATTTGTCGGGCACACAAATAATTTCTTTACTCAACAGCTAATCCAATTACCTGTTGAAACATATATATGCACATGTATATATTTCTATCTATTTTCATATCAGTTCAATGTGTGATTTAATCGAATAGATTCTACCATTCATTCTCTTATTAATTAAATTAACTATCGTCCTAATAATTTAATTAATCAAACCTACTATCCCACAATGCAAACAACAACTGTTACACCCCACCTCCGCCAGGGTGGCTCTTGCAAGCAACTCTGACTTTGGTGGGGCGTTTTAAAACAAGGTAAACATGCATAATGATATAGCAAGGCAGGACATGACATACATATATGTAAATAAACAGAGTAAGTAGATAAAACAGCGGAAGATTTTTAAACCATTTCAAAACACAAGTCTGGTACATCAAAATGTCAATTTCCCAAATAAACAAGTCTAGTACATAAAATAACATCATCTGAAACTGAAAAGGAAAACATAGAAGTAGCTATCCCCAAAGTGGAAAAACCATAGCGAGCTCAAGTCCAAAGCATACATGAGCTTTCCAAGAAAGCAGCTAAGATCCAAGCTAGGCTCCTGTATTCCCTCCCTGAGAACCTGGGGGGGGGGAACGGAAGAAAAGAGGCGAAAGAAATAGGTCAGTCAAAAAGACTGAGTAAGCCCTGCTACGATCAGTCTATAAACTAATAAAGTTAACAGCATGATGGAAACTGAGATGATAATAGATAACAACATACTGGCATGATAAATTAACTACAAGACAGATAGAGGTGTCATCGCATAAACAAGGTTAAGTTTTGCACCACGGTGTACTAGCAAACCAACATAACAGGTATTGATCCCTTGGCCCAAGCTTTGACCCAATAACATGAAGTGACCTTAATATAAGGTCCAACCAAACGGTCTAGTCGATCGGCTCCCTATAAGCCTAACACGTCAAGTGTTGGTGTCCATACGGCCCACATATGGATGTAGTCAGACTGTGCTGGGTCCACCTTCGGGTGTATCAAGCCCTCGGGTGTCAACCCCAGACACTTAAGCAATAATGCACAGTCTAAACCTACTGGTACCCGTGCCTCGAGTTTGTCCAATACCGAACTACGTGCACGTCCGTAGCCCGCCTGGACCCGCACCGCTGTACCACTCGGCCATCGCTTTGGTCGCTTACATCCGTCCAGTAATCGTGCCCCGCCCTAGCCTAGCCTCTAGGGTTGTGATGATACCAAACTGGGATTACTGCTGGAACAGACCCCGTTGCTAGGGCTTCCTAAGAGGGTTAAGTGTGATTTAACCCTTCACTAATCATGGATTAAATTGGTTAAGTGTAACCATCAGTTCACCACTTAACCCCATTTCAATCCCTCGAACCCCCAAATGGATTAAATTGGTTAAGTGTAACCAACAGTTCACACTTAACCCCATTTCAATCCCTCGAACCCCCACATGGATTAAATTGGTTAAGTGTAACCAACAGTTCACACTTAACCCTATTTCAATCCCTCGAACCCCCACATGGATTAAATTGGTTAAGTGTAACCAACAGTTCACAACTTAACCCCATTTCAATCCCTGGAATCCCCAAATTGGTTAAGCATTAGTGGACCCTGACTTAACCCTAATCATGCGGCATTAATTAATTTAATGCACCTTAACCTCTCACATTAGACTTTGTTGTGGTTACCTAGTTAAGCCGGTGGGTTCCGGGTAGATTTACACCACAACTTGGTCTAACCTCGGGTCTTGGCACCACATGACCAACTTCTCACATTGGGTCCTATTGTTTGTAGCCACTAGTTAAGCCGGTCGGTTCCGGGTAGAATTACGCTACAAACTCAACCCAACCTCGAGTTGGCCACACTTATGTTTTCTAAGTGTCATGTCCACTTTATTTCAAAACATAATTACAAGTCAACAAATACTTGGGTAGACCTAACTTAATAGGTAAATTCCCAAGGGGTAGACCTAACTTAATAGGTAAATTCCCAATCTTATATTTTCATGTATTTTAAGTTTACCCAAACCCCCCCAACGTCATTCTATCGCTTACATATTCGTAATAACGCATAAAGGATAGGAAGAGGGAACTTGGCACAACATACATGATGAACTTGCATATCACAACAAACATGCATAACATGTTAGACTTGCATAACTTAGCATAGTGAACTTGCATATTACCATAAACATGCATAACATGTTAAACTTGCATAACTTAGCATAGTGAACTTGCATATTACCATAAACAAGCATAACATGTTAAACTTGCATAACTTAGCATAGTGAACTTGCATATTACCATAAACATGCATAACATGTTAAACTTGCCTAACATGGCATAGGGAACTTGCTTAAACATGCATAACTTGTCAAACATGCACAACATGTCATGGTGAACTTGCATAAGCATGCATAACTTATTAAACATGCATAACATGGCATAGTGAACTTGCATTAACATGCATAACTCAATAAACTTGCAAATCATGGCATAGTGAACTTGCATAAACATGCATAACTCAATAAACTTGCAAATCATGGCTTAGTGAACATGCATAACTCAATGAACTTGCAAATCATGGCTTGGTGAACTTGCATAAACATGCATAACTCAATAAATTTGCAAATCATGGCATAGTGAACTTGCATAAACATGCATAACCAAATAAACTTGCAAAAATCCCAACTTTCATCACATATTAACTTTAGAGTTTCTAAAATGAAGGTAAGAGGGCTTACAAGTATTATGAAGACACAAATCTACTAATAAAGATTGAGAAGCCCTTTATGCAAGCATATAAAAACCCAAAACAAAGCTCCAATTAACCAAAAATCCCAAAAACTCTAGCTTAGCAAATAAAGCTTGCAACTTGATGATGTATGCAAGCTAATGATCATTCATACAACTTAGAAATGCTTGTATGAACATCAAAATCTTCATAGGAATTATTTTTGAAGAGGGTGGAGGCTAGGGTTTTTAGGTGGAGGCCATTTGAGAATTCAATTTGACATAGTTTGGTTGCTAGAATGAATAATGGGGGTTTTAGGGTAGGATTAGGGGCTTATTTATAGAAGATTAGAGTGTTTTTAGCCCTAGGATTAACCCTAGGTTAGTTTAGGTCCGTCAGATTTCGGAACTCTCTAGAACCAAGGCACAAGACCAAGCCCAAATCAAAATGGTGCGCCAGGCAAAACTGCCTGGCCACCCCCTGTCGACAGGGCTGTCGACAGGGCAGTCGACACCCTGGGGACCCTGTCGACAGGCCTGTCGACATGCGGGTCCTGGCGGGAATTTTCCCGCCTGCGCCAGTTTTCCCTAACCCTTGTTTTTAATTTCAAATTTAAATCTGTCTTTACTTAGGAATTTTCTGAAAACTTCAATGGGCCTTAACTGGGTCATACGGACTCCGATTTTCGAAAACTCGGACTCTATTTCGCGTATTTTTCCGAGACGAACGCAATGGCATAGCCCGTTTCCCTTGATTCAAATTTTTGAATTAAATTCTGCCTCGATTTATGTTATAACAGGTTATTGAAAATACGGGTTGTTACATTCTCCCCTCCTTAAAGGATTTCGTCCCCGAAATCTTCAAGTTAGGAAGAACATATCCTACCATCCAATCATCCATCTACTCAAAGCATCATCCACGAGCAATCATTGTCCTTACAAGATTCTAAATGTGGTATGAACATATGCAAAAGTGTGTGTATATGTACTTATCTAATGCAAAGATCAGGCGGTTACTGATACAGTAAACCTCCTTAATGCATATGTATGTCAGTGAAAATCAGGCGGTTACTGATACAGTAAACCTCCTTAATGCATATGTATGTCAGTGAAATGAATCCATATGTATGCAAATTCCTAACATAATTTATGGTATCTATATGAGTGCACATAACATTCATCCATATGCAACATCCATGTGGTAGCACAACAAGTTTCAACCATGAATAAGTGTAAGCACTCATGCATATGCAACATGAAGAGTGTGTGAGCCGATCTAGTGCCTAATGTGTATAATGCATCCACGAGTAACCACTTGCAACCACTTGCAACCATCAAGCATAACATGTTTCAAATACATGTTTCATCCAAAGGGTTTCTACCTAAGGTCCTCATGACACGATAAACTAGATAAACATGGACAGAGAGATATGCTAAAAAGAGATCTTAGAAGATAAGATAAACTCCTTTTTGGATTACAAGAAATCCATTCAAACTCTTCTTAGTCACGTTTCCTTGAGCTTAACTCCATTGTGCTTTGACAGTCTTCATGATTTCTTGGCTTCCTAACTCCTTTTTCCCAAATTCGAGTTGGAACTCATTTCATTATTGCCTCTCGTCTTCCTTTTCCACTTATTCTCTTTTTTTTCTGTATACTTGGCTTAAACATAACTGTAACCTCATGATTTCATGCAAGCTCTCCAAAATTCACTAGTGAATCCTGGATCTCGTCTACTTACTATAAAGTATTCCACGCAGCAGAACTTTTCTTGGAAATACCAATCTACGTTGCCAGTTGCCCTTATAAACGTGATTTTCTATAACTTATGCTTAATCGAAATGAACCATCTGCCTATGAGTGATAGGCCATACCTAGATTCAGTTGCCTACCCACGGCCAACTTCTTGAGGGTAAACCGTTGCTAACCATGATGCAGTCCTCTCGCTCTTCACCGGACTGAAATGAGCACTCTTCGTGAGTCTACCTATTATGACCCCCATATCCGTATTCCCTTTCTTTGATCTAGGTAATCTATCCACATAATCTATCGAGATGTTTTCACACTTTCCCTTGCGGAACCTCCAATGGAGGTAATGGCCCGTCGGGCTTCTATGACTTGGCCTTAACCTGGTGGCACAACATGCATCCTGAGACCAACTCGGCCACCTCCTCGAGTGATGCGCATCTTCTAGAACCTTCTTTACCAAGTCTTTCACTCGAGGAACACATAATCTATCATCGCGCCTTAGTCATCCCTTGTCATCTATAATATATCTAGCGAGGTGACTTAACATCTCGCCTCGAATTAACTGGTCCATGTTCTTGACTAATTGCAGGTCTTTCTTCCTGTGAAACCCCCTTCTTGATCCTGAAGAGGAAGTCTAAGCTCAGGGAATGCTAACTAACTAGCCAAACGGAGAAAGCTTTTAATTGCCCTCCTCAGGGTTTTCCGGTCTTAGACCGTAACCACTTTAACGGAATCCACCGCTAAGCCTTACTTAGGAACTATGTGCCCAAGAAATCCAACTTCTTTCCTCCAAAGTGACATTTGGAGAACTTGACCTTCAACTGGTGGCTCTAAGCGTATCCATCACCTCCTTGGGATGTCTAGCTTGTTCTCCCTCGTTCTTTTAAGGAGATCAAAATATCGTCTACGACGACCACGCCAAACTTGTTCAAGGACTCCCTAAACACGCTACCCATCAAGTTCACGTAATATGCGGGTGCATTAGTCAAACAAATAGTATGACTAGCCATTCTAAAAATCCATCTAGAGTCCAAAACGCAGTCTTGTCAATTCCATCCTCAGCCATCCTAAGCTGATGGAATCCGGTAGCTAGATCAAAAGAAGACAGATGCTCCTACAAGCTGATCAAACAAATCATCGATCCTTGGTAACGATTGTCTATTCTTCTCACGATAATCAACACATAAGCGAAGCAAACTGTCCACATTAGTAACGAATACTACTGGAGCACCTTACTCGAAAATGCTTCGTCTCAGGAAGTTCTTCTCAAGCAACTCCTTGACTTGCTTTCCTAACTCTCATCTCGTGAGGTTATGTGCCTAACCGGCCACGAAACTGGCTTGGTATTACCAACCAGATAATGCGGAAATCTATCCCACGTCCAGGGGTAACCCCTTCACTCCACCCAAGATATCAGGATATTCTCGGACCACCCTCACAGATTGCAAACTGTCGATAGACGAGTCGAGGGATTCAAGATAACATAACAGGACGGGACCCATAGGGTTGCTAGAAATTTCTAGGGCATTACCGAGGCGAGTCATGAGCCTCACAACCCTATATACAAAAACCAAGAATGGCTCCAAAACAGGACAACCATTCCATGCCCAAAACCAACCCATATCCCCTGCAACCGAGAATATAAACATCCCACGAGAATTCTATACTCAAGATAGAAATTTTCAAATCCACTCAGACCACAGACAAACGGGCAGAACCCCCAATTGGATTTGAAACACATACGGGATCGTCAACTATACTAGTACTTAGGTGCAAACTTTCAACTAGATCAGATGAAATAAAACTATGCGATGTGCCAGAATCAAACAAAGTACGAACAGGGAAAGTCAGAAAATGTAAACAAGACTTTCAACAGAAACACTACCTCTATCATGAGCTGGAAGAACGGTGCTGAGGGGATGAACTCGCCCTCCAGATAGTCCTGCATACTGAGTCTGACCTTGCCCTTGTTTCTTCGGGCAATTCTTGCTGAGATGTCCAAACTCACCACACTGAAAGCATTCGCCCCGCTTTCTCTTCTTCTTCCTACATTCCCTGGATATATGTCCAACTTTACCACAGAAGTTGCATTTCCTATTCTCTCTTGGCTTGTCCTTGCGGTTGTTATTCTTGCCTCGTTTCCCGGAATTTACCCTCTTGCCTTGAGACTCATTCGCCTTGACCTCTTTCTTGTCATTGTTATCTTCTTCTTGAAGTAGGGCCATATTCCCCAAACTCTCGAAAGTCGCCCCCAAGGGTATATGAGACATGGACAAACCATGTAATGGCTCGTTTAATCCTAGAGCAAAGTGTAGGGCCTTCTTCTGAGTTGTATTAACCAAGTCTAAATTGACCCGAGCCAGTTGATTAAACTTATCTATGTATACCCTAATAGTCATGTCCCCTTGCTTCAGTGATAAGAACCTCAGTCCAAACCTTCCTCTAAAATCATCCCAAGTCTCAATTGGCCTAGTAGCGGTGGTGACTACCCACCAACGTGCAGCTTCTTCCTTTAGCAACCATACTGCTAATAAAACCTTCCTGCGATCACCTATATCAAAGGTGGCTAAAAGATCTTCGGTCTCTTCCAACCAATTCCTTGCTTCTACAAAAGTCTCTGTTCCACTAAAATTCTTGCCACCCATTATCTTAAAGTTCTTACAAGTTTCCGCAAAGTCCGCTTGTGGAGGCTGAGGGGGAAGAGGAACATCAGCTACGGGAGGAGGAGGAGGAACAGCGGCCTCGACTGGAAAGACAACATTAGAGACACCCGGGACCGGTGCCGTGACTTCCAAGTACCGACGAAACCAATCGGGTATCGTTACTCCTTCGGGCAAGATGAGATTATCAGACATGCTGCAAACGAAAAGAAAAGAGTTCAAACGAGGGGTCAAAGGATAGTGCTAATGGCTTTTGGGGAATCGCCTTTAAAGATAACTAGACTTTTCTTTGGAAAATACTTTATACTTGGTTTTGAAAATAGTTTTTCAAAAGTTTTAAGAACCTTTTTATCCCTTCTCGTAAACCATATGCTCTGATACCAAATGTTACACCCCACCTCCGCCAGGGTGGCTCTTGCAAGCAACTCTGACTTTGGTGGGGCGTTTTAAAACAAGGTAAACATGCATAATGATATAGCAAGGCAGGACATGACATACATATATGTAAATAAACAGAGTAAGTAGATAAAACAGCGGAAGATTTTTAAACCATTTCAAAACACAAGTCTGGTACATCAAAATGTCAATTTCCCAAATAAACAAGTCTAGTACATAAAATAACATCATCTGAAACTGAAAAGGAAAACATAGAAGTAGCTATCCCCAAAGTGGAAAAACCATAGCGAGCTCAAGTCCAAAGCATACATGAGCTTTCCAAGAAAGCAGCTAAGATCCAAGCTAGGCTCCTGTATTCCCTCCCTGAGAACCTGGGGGGGGGGGGAACGGAAGAAAAGAGGCGAAAGAAACAGGTCAGTCAAAAAGACTGAGTAAGCCCTGCTACGATCAGTCTATAAACTAATAAAGTTAACAGCATGATGGAAACTGAGATGATCATACATAACAACATACTGGCATGATAAATTAACTACAAGACAGATAGAGGTGTCATCGCATAAACAAGGTTAAGTTTTGCACCATGGTGTACTAGCAAACCAACATAACAGGTATTGATCCCTTGGCCCAAGCTTTGACCCAATAACATGAAGTGACCTTAATATAAGGTCCAACCAAAAGGTCTAGTCGATTGGCTCCCTATAAGCCTAACACGTCAAGTGTTGGTGTCCATACGGCCCACATATGGATGTAGTCAGACTGTGCTGGGTCCACCTTCGGGTGTATCAAGCCCTCGGGTGTCAACCCCAGACACTTAAGCAATAATGCACAGTCTAAACCTACTGGTACCCGTGCCTCGAGTTTGTCCAATACCGGACTACGTGCACGTCCGTAGCCCGCCTGGACCCGCACCGCTGTACCACTCGGCCATCGCTTTGGTCGCTTACATCCGTCCAGTAATCGTGCCCCGCCCTAGCCTAGCCTCTAGGGTTGTGATGATACCAAACTGGGATTACTGCTGGAACAGACCCCGTTGCTAGGGTTTCCTAAGAGGGTTAAGTGTGATTTAACCCTTCACTAATCATGGATTAAATTGGTTAAGTGTAACCATCAGTTCACCACTTAACCCCATTTCAATCCCTCGAACCCCCAAATGGTTTAAATTGGTTAAGTGTAACCAACAGTTCACACTTAACCCCATTTCAATCCCTCGAACCCCCACATGGATTAAATTGGTTAAGTGTAACCAACAGTTCACACTTAACCCCATTTCAATCCCTCGAACCCCCACATGGATTAAATTGGTTAAGTGTAACCAACAGTTCACAACTTAACCCCATTTCAATCCCTGGAATCCCCAAATTGGTTAAGCATTAGTGGACCCTGACTTAACCCTAATCATGCGGCATTAATTAATTTAATGCACCTTAACCTCTCACATTAGACTTTGTTGTGGTTACCTAGTTAAGCCGGTGGGTTCCGGGTAGATTTACACCACAACTTGGTCTAACCTCGGGTCTTGGCACCACATGACCAACTTCTCACATTGGGTCCTATTGTTTGTAGCCACTAGTTAAGCCGGTCGGTTCCGGGTAGAATTACGCTACAAACTCAACCCAACCTCGAGTTGGCCACACTTATGTTTTCTAAGTGTCATGTCCACTTTATTTCAAAACATAATTACAAGTCAACAAATACTTGGGTAGACCTAACTTAATAGGTAAATTCCCAAGGGGTAGACCTAACTTAATAGGTAAATTCCCAATCTTATATTTTCATGTATTTTAAGTTTACCCAAACCCCCCCAACGTCATTCTATCGCTTACATATTCGTAATAACGCATAAAGGATAGGAAGGGGGAACTTGGCACAACATACATGATGAACTTGCATATCACAACAAACAAGCATAACATGTTAGACTTGCATAACTTAGCATAGTGAACTTGCATATTACCATAAACATGCATAACATGTTAAACTTGCATAACTTAGCATAGTGAACTTGCATATTACCATAAACATGCATAACATGTTAAACTTGCATAACTTAGCATAGTGAACTTGCATATTACCATAAACATGCATAACATGTTAAACTTGCCTAACATGGCATAGGGAACTTGCATAAACATGCATAATTTGTCAAACATGCACAACATGTCATGGTGAACTTGCATAAGCATGCATAACTTATTAAACATGCATAACATGGCATAGTGAACTTGCATTAACATGCATAACTCAATAAACTTGCAAATCATGGCATAGTGAACTTGCATAAACATGCATAACTCAATAAACTTGCAAATCATGGCTTAGTGAACATGCATAACTCAATGAACTTGCAAATCATGGCTTGGTGAACTTGCATAAACATGCATAACTCAATAAATTTGCAAATCATGGCATAGTGAACTTGCATAAACATGCATAACCAAATAAACTTGCAAAAATCCCAACTTTCATCACATATTAACTTTAGAGTTTCTAAAATGAAGGTAAGAGGGCTTACAAGTATTATGAAGACACAAATCTACTAATAAAGATTGAGAAGCCCTTTATGCAAGCATATAAAAACCCAAAACAAAGCTCCAATTAACCAAAAATCCCAAAAACTCTAGCTTAGCAAATAAAGCTTGCAACTTGATGATGTATGCAAGCTAATGATCATTCATACAACTTAGAAATGCTTGTATGAACATCAAAATCTTCATAGGAATTATTTTTGAAGAGGGTGGAGGCTAGGGTTTTAGGTGGAGGCCATTTGAGAATTCAATTTGACATAGTTTGGTTGCTAGAATGAATAATGGGGGTTTTAGGGTAGGATTAGGGGCTTATTTATAGAAGATTAGAGTGTTTTTAGCCCTAGGATTAACCCTATGTTAGTTTAGGTCCGTCAGATTTCGGAACTCTCTAGAACCAAGGCACAAGACCAAGCCCAAATCAAAATGGTGCGCCAGGCAAAACTGTCTGGCCACCCCCTGTCGACAGGGCTGTCGACAGGGCAGTCGACACCCTGGGGACCCTGTCGACAGGCCTGTCGACATGCGGGTCCTGGCGGGAATTTTCCCGCCTGCGCCAGTTTGCCCTAACCCTTGTTTTTAATTTCAAATTTAAATCTGTCTTTACTTAGGAATTTTCTGAAAACTTCAATGGGCCTTAACTGGGTCATACGGACTCCGATTTTCGAAAACTCGGACTCTATTTCGCGTATTTTTCCGAGACGAACGCAATGGCATAGCCCGTTTCCCTTGATTCAAATTTTTGAATTAAATTCTGCCTCGATTTATGTTATAACAGGTTATTGAAAATACAGGTTGTTACATTCTCCCCTCCTTAAAGGATTTCGTCCCCGAAATCTTCAAGTTAGGAAGAACATATCCTACCATCCAATCATCCATCTACTCAAAGCATCATCCACGAGCAATCATTGTCCTTACAAGATTCTAAATGTGGTATGAACATATGCAAAAGTGTGTGTATATGTACTTATCTAATGCAAAGATCAGGCGGTTACTGATACAGTAAACCTCCTTAATGCATATGTATGTCAGTGAAAATCAGGCGGTTACTGATACAGTAAACCTCCTTAATGCATATGTATGTCAGTGAAATGAATCCATATGTATGCAAATTCCTAACATAATTTATGGTATCTATATGAGTGCACATAACATTCATCCATATGCAACATCCATGTGGTAGCACAACAAGTTTCAACCATGAATAAGTGTAAGCACTCATGCATATGCAACATGAAGAGTGTGTGAGCCGATCTAGTGCCTAATGTGTATAATGCATCCACGAGTAACCACTTGCAAACACTTGCAACCACTTGCAACCATCAAGCATAACATGTTTCAAATACATGTTTCATCCAAAGGGTTTCTACCTAAGGTCCTCATGACACGATAAACTAGATAAACATGGACAGAGAGATATGCTAAAAAGAGATCTTAGAAGATAAGATAAACTCCTTTTTGGATTACAAGAAATCCATTCAAACTCTTCTTAGTCACGTTTCCTTGAGCTTAACTCCATTGTGCTTTGACCGTCTTCATGATTTCTTGGTTTCCTAACTCCTTTTTCCCAAATTCGAGTTGGAACTCATTTCATTATTGCCTCTCGTCTTCCTTTTCCACTTATTCTCTTCTTTTTTTTCTGTATACTTGGCTTAAACATAACTGTAACCTCATGATTTCATGCAAGCTCTCCAAAATTCACTAGTGAATCCTGGATCTCGTCTACTTACTATAAAGTATTCCACGCAGCAGAACTTTTCTTGGAAATACCAATCTACGTTGCCAGTTGCCCTTATAAACGTGATTTTCTATAACTTATGCTTAATCGAAATGAACCATCCGCCTATGAGTGATAGGCCATACCTAGATTCAGTTGCCTACCCACGGCCAACTTCTTGAGGGTAAACCGTTGCTAACCATGATGCAGTCCTCTCGCTCTTCACCAGACTGAAATGAGCACTCTTCGTGAGTCTACCTATTATGACCCCCATACCCGTATTCCCTTTCTTTGATCTAGGTAATCTATCCACATAATCTATCGAGATGTTTTCACACTTTCCCTTGCGGAACCTCCAATGGAGGTAATGGCCCGTCGGGCTTCTATGACTTGGCCTTAACCTGGTGGCACAACATGCATCCTGAGACCAACTCGGCCACCTCCTCGAGTGATGCGCATCTTCTAGAACCTTCTTTACCAAGTCTTTCACTCGAGGAACACATAATCTATCATCGCGCCTTAGTCATCCCTTGTCATCTATAATATATCTAGCGAGGTGACTTAACATCTCGCCTCGAATTAACTGGTCCATGTTCTTGACTAACTGCAGGTCTTTCTTCCTGTGAAACCCCCTTCTTGATCCTGAAGAGGAAGTCTAAGCTCAGGGAATGCTAACTAACTAGCCAAACGGAGAAAGCTTTTAATTTCCCTCCTCAGGGTTTTCCGGTCTTAGACCGTAACCACTTTAACGGAATCCACCGCTAAGCCTTACTTAGGAACTATGTGCCCAAGAAATCCAACTTCTTTCCTCCAAAGTGACATTTGGAGAACTTGACCTTCAACTGGTGGCTCTAAGCGTATCCATCACCTCCTTGGGATGTCTAGCTTGTTCTCCCTCGTTCTTTTAAGGAGATCAAAATATCGTCTACGACGACCACGCCAAACTTGTTCAAGGACTCCCTAAACACCCTACCCATCAAGTTCACGTAATATGCGGGTGCATTAGTCAAACAAATAGCATGACTAGCCATTCTAAAAATCCATCTAGAGTCCTAAACGCAGTCTTGTCACTTCCATCCTCAGCCATCCTAAGCTGATGGAATCCGGTAGCTAGATCAAAAGAAGACAGATGCTCCTACAAGTTGATCAAACAAATCATCGATCCTTGGTAACGATTGTCTATTCTTCTCACGATAATCAACACATAAGCGAAGCAAACTGTCCACATTAGTAACGAATACTACTGGAGCACCTTACTCGAAAATGCTTCATCTCAGGAAGTTCTTCTCAAGCAACTCCTTGACTTGCTTTCCTAACTCTCATCTCGTGAGGTTATGTGCCTAACCGGCCACGAAACTGGCTTGGTATTACCAACCAGATAATGCGGAAATCTATCCCACGTCCAGGGGTAACCCCTTCACTCCACCCAAGATATCAGGATATTCTCGGACCACCCTCACAGATTGCAAACTGTCGATAGACGAGTCGAGGGATTCAAGATAACATAACAGGACGGGACCCATAGGGTTGCTAGAAATTTCTAGGGCATTACTGAGTCGAGTCATGAGCCTCACAACCCTATATACAAAAACCAAGAATGGCTCCAAAACAGGACAACCATTCCATGCCCAAAACCAACCCATATCCCCTGCAACCGAGAATATAAACATCCCACGAGAATTCTATACTCAAGATAGAAATTTTCAAATCCACTCAGACCACAGACAAACGGGCAGAACCCCCAATTGGATTTGAAACACATACGGGATCGTCAACTATACTAGTACTTAGGTGCAAACTTTCAACTAGATCAGATGAAATAAAACTATGCGATGTGCCAGAATCAAACAAAGTACGAACAGGGAAAGTCAGAAAATGTAAACAAGACTTTCAACAGAAACACTACCTCTATCATGAGCTGGAAGAACGGTGCTGAGGGGATGAACTCGCCCTCCAGATAGTCCTGCATACTGAGTCTGACCTTGCCCTTGTTTCTTCTGGCAATTCTTGCTGAGATGTCCAAACTCACCACACTGAAAGCATTCGCCCCGCTTTCTCTTCTTCTTCCTACATTCCCTGGATATATGTCCAACTTTACCACAGAAGTTGCATTTCCTATTCTCTCTTGGCTTGTCCTTGCGGTTGTTGTTATTCTTGCCTCGTTTCCCGGAATTTACCCTCTTGCCTTGAGACTCATTCGCCTTGACCTCTTTCTTGTCATTGTTATCTTCTTCTTGAAGTAGGGCCATATTCCCCAAACTCTCGAAAGTCGCCCCCAAGGGTATATGAGACATGGCCAAACCATGTAATGGCTCGTTTAATCCTAGAGCAAAGTGTAGGGCCTTCTTCTGAGCTGTATTAACCAAGTCTAAATTGACCCGAGCCAGTTGATTAAACTTATCTATGTATTCCCTAATAGTCATGTCCCCTTGCTTCAGTGATAAGAACCTCAGTCCAAACCTTCCTCTAAAATCATCCCAAGTCTCAATTGGCCTAGTAGCGGTGGTGACTACCCACCAACGTGCAGCTTCTTCCTTTAGCAACCATACTGCTAATAAAACCTTCCTGCGGTCACCTATATCAAAGGTGTCTAAAAGATCTTCGGTCTCTTCCAACCAATTCCTTGCTTCTACAAAAGTCTCTGTTCCATTAAAATTCTTGCCACCCATTATCTTAAAGTTCTTACAAGTTTCCGCAAAGTCCGCTTGTGGAGGCTGAGGGGGAAGAGGAACATCAGCTACGGGAGGAGGAGGAGGAACACCGGCCTCGACTGGAAAGACAACATTAGAGACACCCGGGACCGGTGCCGTGACTTCCAAGTACCGACGAAACCAATCGGGTATCGTTACTCCTTCGGGCAAGATGAGATTATCAGACATGCTGCAAACGAAAAGAAAAGAGTTCAAACGAGGGGTCAAAGGATAGTGCTAATGGCTTTTGGGGAATCGCCTTTAAAGATAACTAGACTTTTCTTTGGAAAATACTTTATACTTGGTTTTGAAAATAGTTTTTCAAAAGTTTTAAGAACCTTTTTATCCCTTCTCGTAAACCATATGCTCTGATACCAAATGTTACACCCCACCTCCGCCAGGGTGGCTCTTGCAAGCAACTCTGACTTTGGTGGGGCGTTTTAAAACAAGGTAAACATGCATAATGATATAGCAAGGTAGGACATGACATACATATATGTAAATAAACAGAGTAAGTAGATAAAACAGCGGAAGATTTTTAAACCATTTCAAAACACAAGTCTGGTACATCAAAATGTCAATTTCCCAAATAAACAAGTCTAGTACATAAAATAACATCATCTGAAACTGAAAAGGAAAACATAGAAGTAGCTATCCCCAAAGTGGAAAAACCATAGCGAGCTCAAGTCCAAAGCATACATGAGCTTTCCAAGAAAGCAGCTAAGATCCAAGCTAGGCTCCTGTATTCCCTCCCTGAGAACCTGGGGAGGGAAACGGAAGAAAAGAGGCGAAAGAAACAGGTCAGTCAAAAAGACTGAGTAAGCCCTGCTACGATCAGTCTATAAACTAATAAAGTTAACAGCATGATGGAAACTGAGATGATCATAGATAACAACATACTGGCATGATAAATTAACTACAAGACAGATAGAGGTGTCATCGCATAAACAAGGTTAAGTTTTGCACCACGGTGTACTAGCAAACCAACATAACAGGTATTGATCCCTTGGCCCAAGCTTTGACCCAATAACATGAAGTGACCTTAATATAAGGTCCAACCAAACGGTCTAGTCGATCGGCTCCCTATAAGCCTAACACGTCAAGTGTTGGTGTCCATACGGCCCACATATGGATGTAGTCAGACTGTGCTGGGTCCACCTTCGGGTGTATCAAGCCCTCGGGTGTCAACCCCAGACACTTAAGCAATAATGCACAGTCTAAACCTACTGGTACCCGTGCCTCGAGTTTGTCCAATACCGGACTACGTGCACGTCCGTAGCCCGCCTGGACCCGCACCGCTGTACCACTCGGCCATCGCTTTGGTCGCTTACATCCGTCCAGTAATCGTGCCCCGCCCTAGCCTAGCCTCTAGGGTTGTGATGATACCAAACTGGGATTACTGCTGGAACAGACCCCGTTGCTAGGGTTTCCTAAGAGGGTTAAGTGTGATTTAACCCTTCACTAATCATGGATTAAATTGGTTAAGTGTAACCATCAGTTCACCACTTAACCCCATTTCAATCCCTCGAACCCCCAAATGGATTAAATTGGTTAAGTGTAACCAACAGTTCACACTTAACCCCATTTCAATCCCTCGAACCCCCACATGGATTAAATTGGTTAAGTGTAACCAACAGTTCACACTTAACCCCATTTCAATCCCTCGACCCCCCACATGGATTAAATTGGTTAAGTGTAACCAACAGTTCACAACTTAACCCCATTTCAATCCCTGGAATCCCCAAATTGGTTAAGCATTAGTGGACCCTGACTTAACCCTAATCATGCGGCATTAATTAATTTAATGCACCTTAACCTCTCACATTAGACTTTGTTGTGGTTACCTAGTTAAGCCGGTGGGTTCCGGGTAGATTTACACCACAACTTGGTCTAACCTCGGGTCTTGGCACCACATGACCAACTTCTCACATTGGGTCCTATTGTTTGTAGCCACTAGTTAAGCCGGTCGGTTCCGGGTAGAATTACGCTACAAACTCAACCCAACCTCGAGTTGGCCACACTTATGTTTTCTAAGTGTCTTGTCCACTTTATTTCAAAACATAATTACAAGTCAACAAATACTTGGGTAGACCTAACTTAATAGGTAAATTCCCAAGGGGTAGACCTAACTTAATAGGTAAATTCCCAATCTTATATTTTCATGTATTTTAAGTTTACCCAAACCCCCCCAACGTCATTCTATCGCTTACATATTCGTAATAACGCATAAAGGATAGGAAGAGGGAACTTGGCACAACATACATGATGAACTTGCATATCACAACAAACATGCATAACATGTTAGACTTGCATAACTTAGCATAGTGAACTTGCATATTACCATAAACATGCATAACATGTTAAACTTGCATAACTTAGCATAGTGAACTTGCATATTACCATAAACATGCATAACATGTTAAACTTGCATAACTTAGCATAGTGAACTTGCATATTACCATAAACATGCATAACATGTTAAACTTGCCTAACATGGCATAGGGAACTTGCATAAACATGCATAACTTGTCAAACATGCACAACATGTCATGGTGAACTTGCATAAGCATGCATAACTTATTAAACATGCATAACATGGCATAGTGAACTTGCATTAACATGCATAACTCAATAAACTTGCAAATCATGGCATAGTGAACTTGCATAAACATGCATAACTCAATAAACTTGCAAATCATGGCTTAGTGAACATGCATAACTCAATGAACTTGCAAATCATGGCTTGGTGAACTTGCATAAACATGCATAACTCAATAAAATTGCAAATCATGGCATAGTGAACTTGCATAAACATGCATAACCAAATAAACTTGCAAAAATCCCAACTTTCATCACATATTAACTTTAGAGTTTCTAAAATGAAGGTAAGAGGGCTTACAAGTATTATGAAGACACAAATCTACTAATAAAGATTGAGAAGCCCTTTATGCAAGCATATAAAAACCCAAAACAAAGCTCCAATTAACCAAAAATCCCAAAAAGTCTAGCTTAGCAAATAAAGCTTGCAACTTGATGATGTATGCAAGCTAATGATCATTCATACAACTTAGAAATGCTTGTATGAACATCAAAATCTTCATAGGAATTATTATTGAAGAGGGTGGAGGCTAGGGTTTTTAGGTGGAGGCCATTTGAGAATTCAATTTGACATAGTTTGGTTGCTAGAATGAATAATGGGGGTTTTAGGGTAGGATTAGGGGCTTATTTATAGAAGATTAGAGTGTTTTTAGCCCTAGGATTAACCCTAGGTTAGTTTAGGTCCGTCAGATTTCGGAACTCTCTAGAACCAAGGCACAAGACCAAGCCCAAATCAAAATGGTGCGCCAGGCAAAACTGCCTGGCCACCCCCTGTCGACAGGGCAGTCGACACCCTGGGGACCCTGTCGACAGGCCTGTCGACATGCGGGTCCTGGCGGGAATTTTCCCGCCTGCGCCAGTTTGCCCTAACCCTTGTTTTTAATTTCAAATTTAAATCTGTCTTTACTTAGGAATTTTCTGAAAACTTCAATGGGCCTTAACTGGGTCATACGGACTCCGATTTTCGAAAACTCGGACTCTATTTCGCGTATTTTTCCGAGACGAACGCAATGGCATAGCCCGTTTCCCTTGATTCAAATTTTTGAATTAAATTCTGCCTCGATTTATGTTATAACAGGTTATTGAAAATACGGGTTGTTACAACAACCAATTTGTTTTTAACTTTTTCAAAAATATACTAATCAATTCCTACTCTCTTTTTAAATTAGACAGACTATAGAATTACAAGTGCACATCCATGGAAAGAAAATAACAACAAAATAGAGAACTAAATGATAATGCAAAGTATGATAAATGTACCTTGCACCGGAGTCAATCAGAGATATCCACTCGACACTTAGGATAGGCTTTCTGAATGCTCTTCTTAGTTTCCCAAGTACAATCTCACGGATCTCCACTCCATTGCACTTTGACTAGGTGTACCTTCTTGTTCCTCGGCTCTTTGGTTTCTTTGCCAATGATCTTTAGCGGCTCTCTCCTCACAGCCAATTCTGGAGTAATTTCAATATCTTGCTGTGCGGCCTCTTCCACAACCAAGTCTGGGTCATGAACATGCTTTCGAAGTTAAGATATGTGAAATACATCATGCACTCCAGGCAACCAATCAGGCAATTGAACTCTATAAGCGAGAGTTCCAATCCGTTCAAGAATAGGAAACGGATCAATGAATTTGGGCGCCAATTTCCCTGTTTTACCAAATCGGATGACTCCTCTCATTGGCGATACTTTCAAATATACATAGTCGCCAACAGCAAATGATATATCTCTTCTTCTCTTATCGGCATAGCCCTTCTGTCGGCTTTGAGCGGCGAGTAATCGTTTCTTAACGAAATCGACTTTGTCGGCAGCCTCGCGGATCATATCTGGTCCCAATACAAGTCTATTTCCAGGTTCGACCCAACAAGCAGGAGATCGGCACGGTCTACCATACAATGCTTCGAATGGCGACATTGTCAGGCTCGCTTGGTAGCTGTTTTTATACGAGAACTCTACCAAATGTAAATGGTCTTCCCATGATCCACCGAAATCTAGAACACAAGCTCGCAATAGGTCTTCTTGTATACGATTCACCCTCTGAGTCTGACCATCTGTCTGAGGATGATAAGCGGTGCTCAAGTTCAGCTTCGTTCCCAGCTCTACTTGAAATGCCTCCCAGAATTTGCTAGTAAATATTGGATCTCTATCACTAACTATACTGATCGGCACCCCGTGTAGTCTAACAATTTCCTTGAAATATATTTGCACCAGACTCTGAGCAGTTCTGTTTGATCTGACAGGTATGAAATGGGCGGTCTTCGTGAAGCGATCTACGATCACCCAAATACTGTCATTTCCTTTTCTGGTTCTGGGCAAACCATCTACGAAGTCCATGGAAATATGTTCCCACTTCCAACCTGGAACGTCCAGCAGTTGCAACAATCCAGCTAGTTTCTGTTGGTCGCTTTTGACTAGTTGGCAAGTAGGGCGTCGGCTAACATATAAAGAAATGTCTCTCTTCATCGACCTCCACCAGAAAGTGCATTTGATGTCGTTATACATTTTGCTTACTCCCGGATGGATACTGAGTTTTGACTTGTGGCATTCATCCAGCACTTCCTTTCGGAGCTCAGAAATTTTAGGAACACAGATTCGACCTTTTAGCCTTAGAATCCCATCATTATCAACCTGAAAACTCAAGGGCTCGCCTTTCTGAATTATCTCTCTGATCTTCTGAATGAAATGATCATCCTTCTGAAGAGCAGATATTTTATCTATCAATGAAGTCGTGATAATAAAATTGGCGATCATTACATTCTTTTGGCTTAACGCATCGGCCTCGACATTGGCTTTCCCTGGAGTGTATAGAATCTCAAAATCGTATGCTGCAAGGAACTCTAGCCAACCCTGCTGCCTCAGATTCAAGTCTTTCTAGGTGAACAGATACTTTAATGACTGGTGATCTGTAAACAGTTCGAATTTCTCACCCAGAAGATAGTGCCTCCAGATTTTCAAAGCGAATACGATAGCCAACAACTCTAGATCATGAGTAACGTAGTTCTTTTCATGGGGCTTCAGCTGACGGCTAGCATAAGCAACCACCTGACCTCTTTGCATTAATACTGCACCAAGGCCTTCTCTAGAGGCATCTGTCCAAACTTTTAAATCCTGATTGCCGTCGATAATGGTTAACACTGGAGCAGTTGTTAATCTTAACTTTAGCTTCTCAAAAGCCTCCTCACATTCTGGAGTCCACTTGAATTTCGAGTGCTTCTTTGTAAGCTTCGCTAAGTGACTATATATCTTCGAAAAATCTTTAACGAACCTCCAGTAATAACTAGCCAATCCGAGAAAACTGCAGACTTCTGTAGGAGTACTAGGTTGTTTCCAATTTTGAATAGCCGTGATTTTACTTGGATCTACAGCAATTCCTTCTTTCGATACGACGTGGCCAAGGAACTTTACTTCATCTTGCCAGAATTTACATTTGGACAGTTTAACTTTCAATACATTCCTTCTCAGAATTTCTAGAACCTGCTCCAAATGTTTTTCATGTTCTACCTTTGATTTAGAGAAGATTAGGACATCGTCAATAAAAACCAGAACAAACTTATTCATGACTCCTCTGAACACTCTATTCATCAAATCGACGAAGTATGCTGGAACGTTACATAAGCCGAACGACATTACTAACCACTCATAGAATAAGTCTAGACCTCTGAATGCGGTCATAGGAACACACTCTTCGACAATACGAAGTTGATGGAAGCCTGTAGCTAGGTCCATCCTTGAAAATACTTGTGCTCCGTTCAGACGATCCAACAAATCATCGATTCGCGGCAATGGATATTTATTCTTTATTGTCTGCTTACTCAAGTCACGATAATCTACACATAGTCGAAGAGTACCGTCAGACTTTAGGACAAACACCACTGCTGCTCCCCAACCAGAGAAACTAGGCCTGATCAGATCCTTCCATACGAGCTGTTCTGTTTGATTGTCTAGCTCTTCTTTCTCCTTTAGGGTCATCCTCCGAATAGCGTGCACTACTGGCCTTGCATTCGGAATTAAAGCGATCTTGAAATCAATTTCTCTCTTCGGAGGTAGACTGACGACTTCCTCGAACACATCTGCATAATTATTTGTGACAGAAATGTCTTTGATGAGGTCAGGAATATTCTCTGTGACCACAGGGATATTTTCTATTTGAGCTAGAGAAACATCGAGAGCTGACCAGAAGTCTTTTCTATTTGAATTCGGACCTTCGTAGGGTACGGTTATATAATTCCCTGATTATGCCTTTGCCTTAACAACTCTCTCGGCGCATCTAACCTCTGCCTCATATTTGGTTAACCAATCGAATCCCAAAATGAGATCGAATTCAGTAAAATTCATGACGATCGAGATGGTAGGGAATTTATAACAGGAAAAAGAGACAGGCACCGCACAAATCCAGCTAAGATCGAGAGAACCCCCAATCGGATTATGGACAGTGATGGGTTCTTTGAGTTTTTTCAATTTCAAATCCAACTTCTTAACTGCATTCTTTGCAATAAAGCTTCATGACGCGCCTGTATCAAACAGTACTTTAACTGGAATGTTTTTGATATTAAGCGTGCCTTCTAAAACATCAGGCCTTCCCTGGCTAGCTGAGGGCTCAGAAGTTTTTGCTACTTCATTCACTTGAACTATTTCAAGCTTGTTTAAGAGTGGGCAATCCTTTGCAAGATGACCAGTCTTATGGCATTGTTTGCACTCCTACTCTCTTGAAACTCCTCATCAGGTCTAAGGCTCTTCTTCTTTTGCTTTCGATTGGCTCTATATCCATCCTTTCTTTGTTTCTTTAAAGATCTGCAATTTCCTTGCAAATGCCCTTGCTTATGGCAGTTATTGCATACGGCGGTCGTTGCTGGTTCTTTTTCAGATCTGGCCCTTTTCCGATTGACTTTAGGCTTCTTACTGACCTCAGACATCGTACTGGCCTCAGGACGATTAGTTTCAGACTCACCCCTATTACTAGAACCGACTTCCTCTTCGTAACGTAACATACCTTTCTTATCGAGATCTTCGTACTGGTAAGCCATGTATATCATTTCAGAAAAAGGAAGCTTCACATTCCTCATTACACTATTCTGATATTTCTTTTGAAGCCCGTTGATAAATCTCATATTCTTCCTCTTTGGATTTTGAATTAGATGAGGGGCAAAGTGAGAAAGTTCATTGAATTTCTTATGATATTCCGGAATGGTCATATCTCCTTGTATCAGATAAGAGAATTCATCACATAGCCGCTCAATTGCTTCTGGAGGAGTAAATCTTTCCAGAAAAATCACTTTGAATCTATCCCAGGTGATATCACCTTCTGGATTATCCTTAACAACTGAATCCCACCAGAACAGAGCTTCTTCTTTGAGTGCCCAATACGCCGGTAATCTTTTCTGGTCATCTCTCAACTTTAAACCTTCAAAGATTTTCTCTGCAGAACGGATCCAAGCTTGTGTTTTCATAATAGATTCTTCGCCCGAGAACGGTTTTCTACCCAGATTTCTATATTTCATATATAGAGCTTCTATATCCGGGTCAGTGTTACTTCTTCTGTTTCTGGAACTCATTTTCTAGTACGTCTGCAAATGGCAGACAAAGTGTCAGGTCAACAGAAAGAATATTTCAAACATAGAGACATATACTTTAAATGTAAATGTATCTATCAAGGTGTTATTTCATTCTGCTATACTCATACTAGGATACTACTGATCCTATCTGTACTGAGTTACCCGTCCTAGAACACTACTAGTTCTATTTCTGACGAGTTCGTTTATATGTTATATTCCAGCACTAAGCTTAACCAAAGCTATGATACCACGTTGTGACGACCCGAAAACCCGTACTGACGGTGTTAAGGGTAATCTTTGGAATATAACACAGAAACAGATAATAACAGAACAGAAATAAATACACCAGATAATGAACAATAGAATATACTGGATAAATGTAATCATCAGAGTTACACAGTATACAGGATCATACTTAGTACAAATGCAGTTCAGCTATACATAAATGTCTACGGCGGAAACAAACATAATATGTACAATAGGAGCTAAACAGCATAAAAAGAGATAAATGATAGAATCCATCTTCAGCTCCAGCTATCCAGAAAGAGCCTGCTAATAACCTGAATACAAGGCTGCCCGTTTAGAAAAAGGGGCACCCGAGTTTGCAAGTGAAACAAACTACAAGTCAGTCATGGGACTGGTATGAGAAATCTACTTAACACATTTAAAATATGGCTAATCACAGGACCACGCCACTTTCGTGGAACGGGTTTACTCCATGTGATCGCCAGTGCTTTAAAACAAGTAAATCTTTTAACATCGCAATGCTTTTTATAAAAATGAAACCATTATAAGACTCAGTTCCCATCACACAATGCAACACAAACCAGAGGATAGAGTTTTACCTTATAATGGCCAAAATATGCTTGATACGAATAAATCAAAAGAATTTGATATTATTGCTAGTGTTTATATGTTTCAAAAACAATTCCAATCATAACTATCAATCATAGACGGCATGGGTACCATATATCATGTCGCCATATATATATATATATGTATATATATATATATATACAATCAAAACCGCATGATGTCGTATTTGGAAATTGGATTTCCGTCACGAACCAAGGCAAAGGATAGTCCTTACCGACTTCGAGACAGTCTAGCCCATGTCTCAGGGTCAGAGCACATCGACCCTTGGAGCGACAGGGCCGGTTCACCAATGTGGATTAAATTTCCTGAACACTACGTTTCCCCGCCCTTTGGGGCGTAAATGAGCCAACGAATGACTCCATCGGCTTCACATAGTCACCGATATAACCGAGGCTCCTCGCAACAGCAACAACCACATAGGTGAAAATAATATAAATGTCAGCCAGTTTAAGCACCGACACCACCTCTAGCTAGAAGGAAATGCATGCCCTCCCTGAGGTCCTCTCTCGTTTCTGGTTCATACCGGGGGTGTGAGGCTCGCGAATTCACGTTATACACAAAGTTACGCCACACAGGCGGTGCTTTGATCATCAACCACAAGACTTTGCTTTTCAACAGAAGCCCTGATCACTGCATCTTAGCATGCCACACAGGCAACACACACCATGTAACTGATGGCTATCAATCACACAGAATGAATTCCAATGTCAGACACACAGTCCATTTGCTAGTCCGTTCTAGGTCTGAACGAAACCGGAGGCATTATATACCTCGCAAACCCATCTATTTCCACGTACGTCGGGACGATCACCACTCATTATCCATATTTCGGGATGCCTCCCAATCAGGACATCAGTTACCATCCAAATGAGGTGAAGATCTCCGATCTTCGACAACCGTCTTCATCTTCGACTTCTTATCGTCGATTCAGTTATTCAGAATGGGATAAACCCGATCTTTCTGAACAACTCGCGTATATAATAAACAAGTGCTACATAAACACGACATACGCTTTATTCCAATTCATTAGTCACTGACCGTCAATCAGTAAGAGAACGATTTCCCAAATATTAACCCCGAAGGCCGAAACCAACATCAGATCAAAATCCAGGAAACCATTCGACTTAGCCAACCTTCAGTTAGTTTCTAAATTTCACATTCCATATCGTTTATAATATTTTATAATGATTTATCGCTATTTTTATTTATTTAAAAATAGCCAATTTATTTAAATGACGCTTCAGGCCATTACGCGGTCGTGGCGCTGTTTTTCTTCAGATTTGATTTACACATACCTGAAAACCTAACCGTTGGATCATCACAAAATTTATATCATTAGAAAGATCTTTTCAAAACGAGTCCAACGGTTCCAGTTTCGGGAAAATCCGACGGTCGGATCTCCCGGTACAATCGTTTGAAGTTTCGATTTCAAAATACGAACTACAACGTCGTTATTCGATTTATTTTAATTATATATATATATATATATATATATATAAATATAATCGATTCTGGCGCTGTTTTTCTTCAGATTTGAATTAAACATTCCAGACAATCCAACCGTTGGATCTTTGCAAAGTTGGTGCCGTTGGAAAGATATTTCCAAAGCGAACCCAACGGTTTCGGTTTCAGGAAAATCCGATGGTCGCATCTCCCGCACTAATCGTTTGAAATCACGGTTTCAAAACACGAACTGCCGCTTCATTATTCGATTTATTTTAATTATATTTATATGTATATATATATATAAATATAATCTATTCTTCGATTTCAAAACCATTTCCTTTTCATACTTTTGATAAAAATGATATTTTTATCCAACCGACTTCTATTTCAACACTTCACTATTTTTAACTATTCATGTATATGATAAAAATGTGATTTTTATTGTAAAACAATTTATTTCAAAACATGACTATTTTATATAGTTCATATAGATGATAAAAATATGATTTTTATTATAAAACAATTTATTTCAAAACACGAATACCATTCAACACATGAATTTCCATTCAACGAATGAATTTCTATTCAACACATGAAGGTTTTCTATAGTTTATATATATAGATAAAAAGGTGATTTTTATATTTAAAATGCGAATACCATTCAACATATGAATTTCTATTCAACGAATGAATTTCAATTCAACACATGAAGGTTTTCTATAGTTTATATATATATATATATATATATATATATATAAAGGTGATTTTTATATTTAAAACACGAATACCATTTAACACATGAGTTTCTATTCAACGAATGAATTTCAATTCAACACATGAAGGTTTTCTATAGTTTATATATATAGATAAAAATGTGATTTTTATATTTAAAACACGAATACCCTTCAATACATGAATTTCTATTCAACGAATGAATTTCAATTCAACACATGAAGGTTTTCTATAGTTTATATATATAGATAAAAAGGTGGTTTTTATTGCAAAACAATTTATTTCAAAACATGAATGTTGTTTAATAGATGAATTTCTATACAGCACACGAATATAGTTTCAACACATGAAAATAATTCTAACACATGAATATTATTCAAAATTTCAGCAGCATAACGACAGGGTAGTTAAAACCGGGGCCGTCCCTAGTACGGCTCCTCGCTCTACCTTAAAGCCTCGCAGCTTTTGACAGTGGGGATTCATGCATCTAGTTCGCACGTCGGCGGCATGTATATTTTTTCCATTTCCACAAACTAATCCTATGTGGTTTCAACCAAATAATTCTCAACCACAAACGGGTAATTTTCAACCACAATCAATCAATTTCAACCACAAACAATTCTAATCAACCATTCGTAATCAATCAATTTTCACACCAATCACAACCAATAAATATCGTCCATGGTTTGTGGACGAGGGGCGTATATATATATATATATATATATATATATATATATATATATATATATATATATATCTTATATAAGCATTTCACTTCTATTTCAATACATACATAATTTCTTTCAATGCATATATAACCTATACATCGAACGTATAACCTATACAACGCTTATACATGAGGTGTACAACGCTTATACAAGTCATACATCGACTATATAATTTATACATCGTCGTTTACCATATCGTTTATAATTTAGAAATCTCACATTGGGTTCCACTCCACCAAAAATAGCAGATGGCTCAGAAAAATATGTGGTCTCTTATAGAATGTAGAAGACGTCCACACGAGTCCACTGTCTCTTGTTTCACTGAATTTCGTCAAGAAACGAAAAAGATATGATTTCTACAGTGAAATCAAAAACGGTAGCGCTTTAAACTGCTATAATATAGTTTAAAATTAAATAGGCCGTACCTTTTCAAATCTGTTCAAAACTAGGTTTGAATTTTTCATGCAAACGGTGAAGTGATTCGACGATCGGCCTTCGCAGCGGCGAATAAGAAGGAGTGGCGCGCTGGCGCCTGAAGTGGGGCCCACTTCGGTGGCCTGTAGGCGGTGCGGCGGCGGTGGGAAGGTGCCAACTTCCTGTCGTCGATTCTCTCACTACCCTCAACGAAAAAATTCAAACCCTATATGGATTTGAAGATCTCGAGGAGCTCTTTAAAATCTTCAACTGGAGGAGGGGCTAATTTTGCGTGGATTGATCAGAAAATGAACGGGAAAGGGGGAGCGGTTTTCTGCCTTCAATCGTGTTATGGGGAGAGAGAAAGTCCGGGGGGCTGATGTGGACTAATGAGAATTTTTTTTAATATTTAATTATTAATTTTTAAAAATCCAAAATTACCCCCTCTTCCACACGAACACCAATCCAAACCCAACGACTGTCGTCCCTAGCATTTTACCCCTATTCCGAACACAATGGGATATGTTTCGTAGGCCCATTCGAATGTTTCAGTCAGTTTTCATTCAAATTAAAATATAAAACATTCAATATTTGATTTGAACGTACATTTCAATTTTCCAGGGCCACAAACTGATACTAATTCCCGAAAAATAAATCTAGCTATGTTTTGACGATACAGTCCCAACAAAACTAGTTTCGTCGAATTCTGAGACCGTTTGAAAAATGGCCCATTTCTGGTCGATCCAATTTAACTACAATTGACCAAAATACGTTTTCCTTTGCCACGCCCACATATTAACTTCAAAAATTATGAAATTTGAAACCTAGCAATAGTTCAACTTCCAGGACCCAACAAAAGTGGTTTCGTCGAATTCTGAGGTCGTTTGCAAAATGGCCATTTTCACGGGCTATATAAACTCCATAGCGACCTTTCTGAAAATTCATTTGGCCATAACTTTTGCTTCCTACTATGAAACTTCGATTTTTCAGATTCGTTAGAAATATATTCACTAACAGATTTAAATATTTTTGGTTTCACTCAAATCCGTTCTGTTTTGCACCCGGTACAGTCAGTTAAAGTTTGAATTCAATTTTTGAAACTGCCGCGCCATTTCAGGCCATGTTTATAATTCAAAGTGATTATATTCAATTTCAAACATCGATTCAAACTACTTTTTCCTCCTTGTTATCTAAAATATTTATTTTAAATATTTAAAATTCACTAAAATAGCCAATTTAAAAAATTTAAATTGGTTCAGATTTTCCGGGTCGTTACATCTTGCATGCTCCCCTTTCCACGTTTTTCTCCTTTCTATTGCTTGCATGCAAAATGAACACCTCTCCAGACATATCTCTTGTGTGAAAGAACATGGAGAAGAGATGTGTTGTTGCCATTTTTAATAAGAGTATTGGGGGAAGGGTCGTGTAAACTTGATAAAAGAAAAAATTGTGGAGGTGGCTGGCGTATTAAGTGGGAAACGATGGGAAAAGGGTAGTGTTAGTAAGTAAGAGAAAGGTGGAAGATGAATGTGTCCAGAAAAAAACGCACCCTCCCCGGTCCAATCCGGGACCCACTGACTTCTTTTTGTCTTAAGGAAATGGAGATATATATATATATATGAATATCAAAGTATTTTACGTGGGCATATATTTGTATGTACACGTTAATGGAAAAGAGGCGGTGTGCGACGTCCGTGAAAAGTGTACGTGATCATCCAAGGCTTGGTTCGCAGTTGATACAGACCGTTGACGGTGAAGAATTTTGGCGGCATAAAGGTGAGAACTTTAATTCATTTTATTTTAAATCAATTAGAACAGTTAATTATAATTAGTTGTTAATTATAATTAGATAATAATTAGTTGATGATTTTAGACTACGTATGAATGGTTGCTATTGTATGTGATTATTAATGGATGTTAGTGCCGTTACACATTGAACACTAAGCGTTATTTTCCGTAATGCTTCGCGCATAGTTAATTGGTTATGTTATTTGCTGTGATTGAGATGGAAAATTCATGTTTGTTTATTTGATGGATTTTAGTGCATGAAATTCAAATACACCGTAGTTATGGAATAATATGGGTAATCGTTTAAATTCTCCTTTCCATATAAATAACGATTTTATTTTTGTTAAAACGGGTATATAGGCATGCCCAGGTGGGCTTGCATTTGAAGAAGCAGCAACTGTATCCACCTTTTCAAAAGCACCAACCTTCATCTTTTTTGTAACTACATCTTTTTAGTTCATAACAACAACCTCAATTTATTTCCAAGCAAACATCTTTGTTGGACATTTTTGGGATTTCAAAAACACGCCTAGTAAAACAGTGGACTAAATTTTCTTTATTAGTAGTAGAGAGCAGAGATGACTCATCCACCCAAATATATCTTATAGTTGAATATTATACACAACCGGTAAGTATATTAATTTACCATATGGACATGGGTAAAAGGGGTTGTCCTAGCTTAGGTGCTTATTAAAAGGGGTTGACATGCCCAGGTGGGCTTGCATTAGGTGGGCTTGCATCTAATCATAATATGTACACATTAATTCAACCATGTGTGAACTATCTATAGTAAACCAACATGGCGTGATATGAAAATTTTCAATCAAACTCTAATTTATTTCCAATTGTAACTACATGTAGATTTCCAGACATTTTATACGTAGGTTTTGAGCATAATAAACGCTGATTATTTCCAAATATAAACTTACTGGTCATGTTGGTTTCAAAAACTTAGAGGATATGTTATTTCATATGTTGTATAAATTACAAAAGATCAATTTTTTGATGAAAAAGCAAAACATTTAATAGTCAAAACATCACTAATAATACTATATATACAATACGGTAATGAAAAAAAAATTGAAAATGGATAGAATATCCCAGTTATCATAATGAGTGGATGAATTGAAAATGGATAAAATATTCTAAATTGAAAATGGATAGAATATTTCAGTTACCATAATGAACGGTTTATGTTAATAGATTGTTTAAATTTCTAAGCTTGTACACCTAAATCGATTGTCTTACACATTCAAATAAAAATGTTGCATTGTGAATCATTAATGTATGTGAACACGTCAAGAGTTGAAAACGCATGTTACCATTATTGCTTAGTCCAATATTTTAGCACCTCTTCGATTAATAATGAGTTTTACATGATAATGTAAAAAAATTCCTTCATCAAATGATCACAGGCACTTGAAACTACATTCATAAGAGTTAAATTATTTATCAAGCTGCTTAAATTTATCCATCACGTATGCTTCAGTAACAAAATTATGTTAACAGCGTACATAATATTGTTTGACAAAGGAAATTTGAAGCAGTAACTATATTTTAATAGAATAATAATAAAGTCATACAAATGATAAATATCAAATAAGCATCATAACATTTCCATTATTTTGGAAAGTGAGAAAGAAGATTTTGCATGTATACCGTAAGCAACACAACCTTCTTATCATAGAAAAGTAGCTCTTCATACATCATTACACAATCTAAAGCAATCTTCGTCCTATGTCTGATTCTCTACAAAAACACGAAAATTAATTAAACAAAAGAATAATGGATAAAGCAACAAAAAACAATTTCCACTTGTGCATTGAGGGGGAAATTTAAACCAAAGATTAGAAACAGAGCTTTTTCTCCCAGCATCAAACGAAATCTAAAGTTGAACAACAATAATTAGGCATATCAAATACGGTTTCATTTTCATTATACACACAAATAGCTGCATCTAAAACTGAAGCCTACTGGACCTAGGCTTTGTCGTTCTACTCTCACCATAAGGTTCATCGTTGTCCACTCTTCTATTGTTTCTGAATGCACTGCAGCCAACAATGTAAACAATGATGAGAAGGATGGGAGTTATTATGTTTATTATAGAAACTTTTATCCAACTACTTTTATGCTAGCTAAGACTGTCTCTGCATGAGCCACTGAAGGCATAGCATTTGCTGGTTGTAATGTGACATTACTGTAATTGTTTGTAATTGAATAAACCTGTAGATTTAAATTATTTACTACTTGGAGAACCATGCAATGAAAACACTTATAGTTTACCGAATTACATGGTTTTATATATACAGTTTTACATATATAGTTTTATCTTTGAATAAAAAAGGGATCGAAAATATTGTTTTGCAAACGGGTGAACGGAGGCAAAGTTCAGAAAGTACATCTACTTATTATTACCATACAAAAAAGAAAAAAAATCCTTGAATATGAAGATAACCAAGTTTGGAGTTTAAAAAAACGATAAGTCTAAAAGACCCGAAAGTACTGTCAGAAAATAGGCCCGAAAACAATCCAACCGCTGATACAATCTTGCGTCATCCAAATCAACGTTTCCCCCTGAATTCCGTGACATTTCACACAAATTACCAGGGTTACTTCGGGCCCCGTAGCATCATCCTTAAAAAAATTGTGTGAATAGCAAGCAATTAACTAATGAACTAAAGTTTTAAAAATTATATTAAAAAAAGGTGACTGCTTAGTACATCAATAGAACCTATCACGACTGCCATTCATGTGAGTTGCTAGAACATAAATTACCTGTACAAATTGAAAATAAGATAGCTGTAATCTTTTAATATGAATTACATGTAGCAACTTAAACGGAAGAAAGGGCAACCTTACAGTAGCTATGGTAGGCTCAAGTAAACCTCTAGTTGTGGTGCCCGATCTTTCCCATTTGCATACTTGAATATTTGCGCTCTACGCATCAAACTGTCCAAGCTTATCCCTTCCTGCAACGGAAGAAAATTGAACATTCAACATGTTGTGCATATATATATATATAGGGTTTATATATGGACATAAAAAAGGGGAAAAAATAGCAAGGACCTGATTAGTGAACACTTGAAGAGTAGTCTGAGCATTGAGGAGCATGGCAACTGAAACAAAAACTGCTTTTGTAATCTTAGATGGAAAGGCTTCTATAGCATATTAAATGCTCACACCGCCTAGATCGTGTCCCACCAGTATTACCTGCAGTTGACTCTCTATCTCTGTTACTTTCTTAAATTAGCGTTATACATGAAGAATAACATAATAGTGAAGAGGCCACACAGAAAGAAGAGCATCAAAAAGATATCATTCGCCATAAAATAGGAAGAAGAAAATAAATAACATCAGCCATCGGTTGATTCTATTCATGCATATAGCTTGCTGTTCGTAAACTTTATTGAATCGTTTCGAGCTATATTTGTATATATAAATCATGGGGTTGTTGATTGGCTGATTGCATGCAGGTTTGACTTGGTTTTCCATATCTCTTCAAAATTTATAGGCGACAACTTAAAAATAAGGATAACATGTAGCTTGGTCATTGAATTTCCAAATCTCTTTCAAAATGGATAAGCAGCAACTTAAAGCAGGGAAGAGAGCATGTAACCTGTTCGTTTGATCTCCAAGCTGCTATTGGAAATTTCTTTTCTACTCTAAGCATTCTTGTGCTCTATTCAGTAATAAGATCATTGAGCCTGCTTTAAAAAAGCCAGCATGTATAAGATGAGCTTCTGTGCCGCAGTGAACTCTTAAATAACTTAATGGTGATGTTGTATATCCCCAGTGAACTCTTAAAAAACTTAATGGTGATGTTATATACCTTTCTGTGTATACCAACCATGTCTCAACCATGTTTACGCTAGCATCTAGCTACTGCTAAATACATGAAAAACCACAAACAGAAAAGGATCCAAGGAGGGAACATGTTGTTATCCAAGCACCTTATTAATTGGATCACTACGAAGAGCAGATTTAGAGAAAAATACACTAATGCGTTTTTTTCTCAAGGAGGGAATGTAATGTCTCCCAAGTGACTTATTAATTTTGGTACTATGAAGTGCAGATTTAAAGATAAATACATTTATAAGCTTTCATTTAAAAAAGGAAGGTGTCAGTCTATTTGTCTGTAAATATAACATCTTCCATTCTGTAATTTTTATTTAAAAAAGGAAAGGATCAATCTATTTGGATTTTGTATGTAAATATATTATATCCCAATATGACAAAAAAAGAGTGACGTTTCCATTTTTTTTTTTAAATTGCAATTTATTCAAAAATAAGATAAAGCATAAATCGAAAAATAAATAGAAGTTTACCTTTTGATCATTGATTTATTATCAGAAGGCCTCAACGTAGAAACTATTTGATTATTTAGTTAAAAAAAGAATAGGAGAGTAGAACTTTGGGAAGAGCCTGATTACTCTAAACTACCATTGTCGAATAAAACGGAATACCATGCATATCATGGACAAATGGGTCGAGGAACAAATTTTGGAGTCATAGAGACTAATATACCCTTATCTAGCAAAGTCATAATGGTTGATACGATCTTGATCATTGGACTTAGAACTCGAGAACTGAAACACCTGAAACATATTATTTAAAAAAAACACGAATTTTGTTAACTGATTTTCTTTATTAAAAAGGAAGAGATTCATGTTATTGTGATGAAAAAGGGCAAAGATGTGGCAAGGTGGCATATTTTCGCTTTCTATTGAAACTAAAGTGTTTCTCTTTAATTTAAAGAAAATTTCATTCTTGCATTACTATCCAACTTCTCATATATACAATGTAAATAAATAGTTTACTGCGGTCCTATTTGAATAATAAAACAACGAATGAGAATATACAGACATAAAACCACAAAATCACATCCATGATGGTTTTTTATGAATCAATTTTGTGCAAATGAGATGGTAGGCACTGGTCCAGTAACCCCGAAATTTCGGTGTATCGGACAAAACCTTGAACCTTGGATGTGTTGAAATTGGTGATACGCAAATCACAATTTTGGGCAACAAATAATCTTACATATTTTGTGGAGAGATTTGTTGTTAGATTTTATGAAGAGTCTTGGTGCTAGATTTGATGAAGAGATTTGGTGCTAGATTTGATGAAGAGATTTGATACTAGATTTTATGGAGAGATATTGGTTGCTATATTTGTGGACATTTATTGCAAGGATATTTGGTGCTTAACCAAATAGTTTTATAACATATATGAAGATATTTGGAAGCCAAGTTTTCTTGGGCATGAAGCCAAATTTTTCTTGGGCATGAAGCAATTCTCACTATAAAAAGGGCTAGCTAATCTCTTCATTAGGTGTGGAAAATTTGCCATTATTCTTCATTATCTTTCTCCTCAAATTTTTAGCCATTAGATATTCTCTACCTATTTCTCAATAAGGTTATTGGTTCAAGTTGTAATTGTTTGTAACGATAGTTGAGGTCGTTTGTAAACAATTTTTATTAGTGAATCAATAAAGAGGGTGGTTGGGTGGAATATCGTATGCTCATATTTCCGATATTTTTTTATATTTTTTTGTTTGTTTTTCAATCAAATTCATTTTCAAGTGATTGGGTGATAAAGATCCTATTTTTCTTGGCGTTTTGTCAAGCTCCCGCTGCGCACAAAAATCCTAATAGTTTGGTATCAGAGCCAGATCATCGCATAGCTTGGAGTGTTTGTTGGATTGAAAATTGGAGATGTCGGAGATGATGACGTTTTCGAAGATGGCTATTTTAAATGGGAAGAATTGGGGTATATGGAAGCCGAAGATGGAGGACATTCTATATCTCAATGATTTGCATGATCCCATTGATGGAGATGGGGTGAAGCCCTCGAATACGGATGAGGGAAAGTGGAAGAAAATGGACAAAAAGGCAATTGCGTTGATTCGCCAATATTTGGATGATTCTGTATTCCACCATGTGGCTAGTTGTGAATCCGCGAAGACGTTGTGGGACAAATTAGTATCTTTGTATGAGTCGAGAAGTGCTACAAGTAAGGCTTTTCTGGTTCGAAAGTTGGTGCAACTTCGATTGGATGAGGAGAAGTCTATTGCAGAGCATTTGAATGAGTTTCAGGATGTCATCAATCAATTGGCAAATATGAAGGTCAATTTTGATGATGAGTTGCAGGCTCTTTTGTTGATGAGTTCTCTTTTGGAAAGTTGGGAGACTTTGGTTGTTTCATTGAGTAATTCCAATGCTAATGGAACTATCTCTTTAGAAATGGTTCGAAGCAGTCTTTTGAATGAGGAGCTAAGGAGAAAAGGGTCGGAGTTGAAATCGGTTCAAACTGAGGCGATGGTAGCAAGGGACTCGGGGAAAGATACAAGAAGGAAGAACAAAGGGGCTAATGGTAAAGGTGCTTGTTATTATTGTGGTAAGAAAGACCACAAGCGCAATGATTGTTATGCTTATCAGAGGGATAAGAAGAAGGCGCAAGGTGATAATAATAGTGAATTGGCACAAGCAGGTTTTGCTGAAGGTACCGAAAGTGATTCTTCATGTGATGTCCTATTTAGTGTTTTGGAGCCTTGGAAGATGGATTCAGGAGCCAGTTTTCACATATGTCGTGATGTGAAAAGTTTTTCTTCATATGAGAAGAGTGTTGGTATGATAAAGACGGCCAATGGAGTAGAGCTACCAATTTGTGGAGTTGGAGCTGTTAGGTTTCGGATGCATGATGGAGTGGTGAGAGAAGTGGCCGGTGTGAGGCACATACCCACTTGTTCGCATAACCTCATATCTCTCGGTTAGTTAGATCGCCGCGGTTGCACTTATGAGACTCGAGGAGGAGTTTTGAGAGTGAAGAAGGGTGGTCGTGTGATGATGCGAGGAGTTTTGGAGGAGGGAAACCTATATAGTTTGGTTGGTTCGGTGGTCAATAATGAAAGGCGGGTGACGGTTGAAGAACCTAGTCCACAGCAAGGTGGAGAGGTTAATATGGTCAACGCTGATGGTCCTATGGTGGAAGATCATGGTATCGAAAAGGGTCTAGATGTTGATGATGCTCGAGGGATCCCGGAGATGAAGAGATCATGTCAAGCGGAAGACAGATGTCGAGTTGTCAAATCCACAAAGACGAGATGGAGGTCTTTGTGGTATTACAATTGTTTTTGAAGATTGCTAGTGGCGTGGTGCACGGATAAGGGAGGTGCATCATTAGTGGGCGATGGTGGAGGTTTGTAATGGTGTTAATTCAGAAAGAAAGGTTGAAAGTGAGAGCTAATGGGCTATTGTTTGAGTGGAGGAGATGTTGTGATTTGGTATCAAGGTGGAGAGTTGAAATTGGTGATACGCAAATCACAATTTTGGGCAACAAATAATCTTACATATTTTGTGGAGAGATTTGTTGTTAGATTTTATGAAGAGATTCGGTGCTAGATTTGATGAAGAGATTTGGTGCTAGATTTGATGAAGAGATTTGATGCTAGATTTTATGGAGAGATATTGGTTGCTATATTTGTGGACATTTATTGCAAGGATATTTGGTGCTTAACCAAATAGTTTTATAACATATATGAAGATATTTGGGAGCCAAGTTTTCTTGGGCATGAAGCCAAATTTTTCTTGGGTATGAAGCAATTCTCACTATAAAAAGGGCTAGCTAATCTCTTCATTAGGTGCGGAAAATTTGCCATTATTCTTCATTGTCTTTCTCCTCAAATTTTTAGCCATTAGATATTCTCTACCTATTTCTCAATAAGGTTATTGGTTCAAGTTGTAATTGTTTGTAACGATAGTTGAGGTCGTTTGTAAACAATTTTTATTAGTGAATCAATAAAGAGGGTGGTTGGGTGGAATATCGTGTGCTCATATTTCCGATATTTTTTTATTTTTTTTTTGTTTTTCAATCAAATTCATCTTCAAGTGATTGGGTGTTAAAGATCTTATTTTTCTTGGCGTTTTGTCAAGCTTCTGCTGCGCACAAAAATCATAACAGGATGAAACATCCTTGATAAGATTTTTAAAGGAAAAAAATTAGTTAGCATGATATTTTCGAAATATTATTGTTATTAATCTAAAATAAATACCAAAACATAAAGAAAAGGAATAACAAGCACATCTATATTACTAAAGACTAAACTGTTATTATATTCAAAATTCAATGCTTGATACATACTATTTGATGGTTCATACATTAATATAATATCTTTATGCCTGGATTATTAATGTTTCCGACTAATAAGATCATTTTTTTCACACAAATATGGTATAGATTCATTTGTCAAGCATCCATTATATATGAATTAAAAGCTGTAATTATTACATTAGCTTAAATATAGACATACTTATATATTGCACAAATTGGATAGATGTTTCTATGTTCAATCATAACCAACAACATATTATATTAATTGAGGAGTCAAGAGTCAAGACCATACCATTATATTCATAAAAGAATACATAATCATGTCAAATATTCAAGAGCTAAATAATGCGGGACATATAAAAAATTTGAAGTTCAGAACAATATCACTGAATGTCTTTGGACTGAATGCATCATCATTAACAGCATTTAACTATCAAATTTAAATGAAAAGACAATCACTCCCATACTTTAATGACCATTAGTTTGTGTAGATTATAAATTAACAATTTCTTAACCCCAATATTCAAACTATGCTTTGAAATAACATGAAACAAAATATCGGATCCACCGATTTAATATAAATTGATCAAAATTAAGTTATGAATGGTTTCAAAATAATATGTGATTTGTATGCAACTTTGTAGCTTATATCAACTGATATTTATTACGCAGCGACTTCTTTTATTGTTATTTTTGTTATAATGTTTTTGTCTTAAAAATTGATACTCATAAATCATATGAACCACATAAAATGTATAGTACTTGTTTATTATGCATTTTGGATTGTATTCATTGCTTTCTCATAATTCCATTGAGTATTTTATTCTTCTCTTTCATGACTTATTCCAACCACAATTACAAAAATTACAATTGAAAATATATTTTGATATACCTGAGCTACAGAATTATCCCAATAATTAACAAATTTAAGCAAAACCCAAATTGCTAGAATTTTAAGAGTTAACAGTTCATCAAAATGAAAGAAATTTTGTTAGTGAGGAAACGATATTGGCTACTTGAAAATGTACTTTCATGTTTGTATAGATAAATTTTTTAACAAACCACAATTTTTTTCATACTCTTCCTATTAATTGATATCTATAATGCAGAAATGTCTCGTGTTAATATCTATTATATAGTTTTCATCTTGAACACGATCAACGAGTTGTGTGAACAAAAAAAAAGGTAATAGATGTTTCCTGCAAGATCTTGCTATTTTTTTTATTTGAATTGGATTAAACCAAACTGGAAACCATCGTTAGAAAATCAAAATCATGGATCAAACAACTTAAATTGTATGAAGTACATTAAAACACTTACTGGTTATTGAGGTAAGATGCAAACTATCCATCATCAGCTAATATTGTTGAAACTTGAAGAATTGTTTATCCTATAATAAAAAGGCATATAATTAAGATTAAAATAGAACTCAGACATTAGATAGAAAGCTTAATGTTCTGGAAAGAAAAGACGGATAACAATAAATTTTTATGAAATCTTAAGTAGCACGTTACCACACAAAATTGAGAATTTATCGAAAACAATGAATTTTAACTAATTTCATTTCAGTATCTGTAAACGATGAATTTTAACTATATTGTGTTATATCAATGGAATAGATAACCTACCTATTCACAGTATATCAGTTTTTTTATTTATGGTTGGAGATAAGAGTAAAAATTCGAATATATTTGTCGAAGTAGTTGAGTGGTAAACTGCAAGCTAGAAGTTCCCACCATTGCTAATATATTTGTAAGAGTATTTCAGTTCTGACTTGTGAAAAAAGATCGATGAGGCAGCTTAACACCGGCATTGTCAACTTTCTAATATAATTACTATTTTTGTTAATATATTTCTGCATAGATTTTTAACTTAGCAGGTAAACTAAAATAGAGAAAGTAGTCGTTGTAAGAAAATCAGTAATCAAAATGGCACTCATGCTTTGCAATGCAACAATTGTTGAGACTGTACATTTTAGCAGGAGTGAGACTGTATTATATTAATTTGTCTGATTTAGAAATTTTTATGTACTTAAATTCAGCAATTATAGAAAAAAATCTATATTACAAAATAAAAACAAATTGAGAATAGCCATGGATAAAAAACCAATTGATTGGAAAAAAAATATATAATTGAATATGTTTCATGATATAAGCATTAGCCTACCAAGAAAGCAAATGAAATAAACAAATTTGTAACAAAAATGAGCAAAATAGAATCAAAGGACGTGCATAACTACTTGCTTCAGCATATAGTTTTATGAAACATGGCTGAGGAGAGACATAAAAATCAAACTGCAGACATTGAAGATTTTTTTAGACGATGAGTTAATACATGCATGCATATGAAGTTAATTAAAAATTAATAATATAAATCATAGTAAAGATAATACAAACTCCATACATGCCTAACCCCTTATCTCACTTACTATGCTTTAGGCATCCATCTATTATGCCATGATCAAGCTAAAAGGTGGCCTTATTCTAGTTTTTGTACTTCTTACATAGTGCTATTGTTATTGTCACTATTGTTATTTTCAATCTTTAACTATACATGATAATTAAACAATATGTAGGAAACAATTGTATCATGCCACCATTTGGTTGTAATACAAATGACATAAAAGAAGATTAAAATCAAAGCATAATTCTTTTTTCGATATTCACAGTATACTCGAAACGAATATTTCTGTCTAGCTTTGCAATACTAAAGTTTAAGGTACAAAGTGCGAAATCCAGTGTAGACATGAGCATATTATTTACTTAATTCGGCTACCAATATTTGATATAAACTAAGTAATTCATCATAAGTTTGAGTTTCATTCTCTACGATTGTTAATTTTGATTAACAAATAATCCAACCTAACATCCAAAAGAAATCCAAAAAATTTTGAACACACCATATCTCATACAGAGCAATAAGTTACCATATGCAGGCATCAATTTAGGCCTTACTTTTTATTTAGGCATATGTTACGATTTATGAACATATATCATCATATAATGACTTTAAGGAATTATAAGAGATAGACATCACTTACTAAAAATTGGTTTTAGACCATCTCATATGATGGAAACCATTGACTCATCAAAACAGTGAAAATAATGATATAATTTGCTCACTCCATAGTTCTCTCTCTGACCACAAATTCACCAAATAGCACCCAGATGACTTCGTCCCTAACACATGCTTCCACGTCCAAATCCGAGCAACCAGCCCTGCATAGCTTATAAACAGAAAACATTAAGAATATGAGGAAAAAAAATCTCAATAGAATATGTTAAAATGCAGTTCAGATTCAGATTTACTGACAATCACATTCGAAAGACGAACAGCTAGATAAGAAACATTGATTTTCTCAGCATCCTCTGCCAGAGTAATCTTAGGTTTCTTAATTTTCTTCTCTTTAACTTTCTTCACCGCCTCAACGTAAGTACCTCCATTCTCCTTGACATCATCGCCGCACACATCATTAGGTCTAGGCACCACACTTGATTCGTACGCATCCACTGTCGCATCCACCGCCGCTATAATGAACCAGAAAATTCGATGCTCGAATTTTCGACATAAACACATCCAGTGTCCAAACTCGAGTACCGAACATCCAGAAAGTTATTAGAAAGAAATTAGAGGGTGAGATAAGAAAGAAAGAAATATTAGAACAGGAGAATTGGAAGAAGAACCAACACCACACAGAGTCTCATATCGTGGTGGAATAAAATATAATATGGAAATAAATCTTTATTGAAACTTAAAAAAAATGTATATTTACAATCATCAAAGCACAACAGTCAATAAGTCTGAACAACTATAATAATCTATCCTCATATACAGCGGAAAAATACTAGATAATATTATACATCTGAACTCCTCTAGCTCATCTCTGAACTTTACAGCTTTCGATAACCTAAACCTGCAAACAAGGCTAACCCGAACATTACAAACGACGGGTCAGTCTAGTGAACCAGAGTGAGAAAAACTCGCTAAGTTTAAATAACATCCATTTTGATTTTAAAGTCAAAATCCTTTTGAAAGAAAAGGGTAATAATAAGACCAGTCCACACATAAATACGGACGGTTTTCACCTTACTATAACCCAAACCACTTTTGAAATCATATCTTATTCTGATATTATAATAGTGTCTAAATACAAACAGATAACAATCTAGCGGAACGCTTGCATCTCACGCTCCACATATATAGTATACAATCAAAACCGTGGGTGCATATTGGAGATTGGATTCCGACTATGACAAGGTATGGAACCACCTGCCGATAGTGTATCTCTAGAGGCGAATACACTGGGTTCAACAAGAACGTCTTGCAAACCAGCCCACACATGATCGACCACTCATTTCGCTTGAGTGTATCGAATGTATATCACCAACGGTTAGGAGCTACACACCGTTTCCCAAAAAGGGACAGCATCGATAGATTAAATAACCAAAAGGAATTTATCTAGATAGGTGATTATACACCCTAATGGGTGCAACCCACATAGCCATGCTGTCGGCCCGATTTTTGTCATTTCCCGGTTGTGAAGCTTGAGGTCATAACATATCTTTTGGAACATCTGGCCACCATTCACTTTGAATGTCACATCATCAAATCCTCCAGAAATCACTAATTTATTTCCACAAAAATACTCGGGTTGTTAAGTTAAGAGAAGGTGTCTTCTCGCCACCACAGAAATACGTTTGAGGAAATCAACGTGCATGAACCCTTTGGAAATACCCTGTCAGGCATCCATCCATACAAGTTGTCCTGGGACTGGACAAACCGAAGGCACTCTCCTACTGCATCCTTGAATTACCCTATGGATCAGTAGCGAGTAATCCTTGAAATCTGTAGATTCTTACCACGACTGAATTACCATCAAAACCCTTTGGTTGCAAGCCAGAGAAATTTATCAAGTAACCCTTCCGCTTATGAAGATCCACAGTCTTCAATTTCTCCTTCTCGGTCAGCTTTTGAACATCTTCAACGTTTACGTGTTGGTTGGTTGGAATGGTTTTCGAATATAAGTTCGATCCCGGTCTTTCCGTACCAACAAGCGATTTGGTCGGATTTTGATAGTCGGTGATTTAACTATCAAAATAAACAACCATCATCCGTAGAAGTAAAATGAATTCATTGATTTAGTACTCAGCATCACTTGGCCTTTTTAATTAAAAATATTTAACGAAGATTAATTTAAAAACTCTTAAATCTTTTAAATACTTAGAATATATTTTTAACTTCTTATTTCAGTATCTTATATACTGAAAATTTAATCAGATATATACATATTCTTACCTTGGGTTCAATTCAATTTTTGTAAAACATTATTATGATCCCTCTTTTGTTTCATTTCTCGAAAACAATAACTAACATTCCATCTTTGAATAAACTTATTTAAACTCATTTTGATCACGAACATATCGTTATATTTCCACAAAATCTCTTTTCATTTCCGTAATCATTTATTCAGCTTATAACTTTTCGAATATAGTTTATAATATTCTTTATGGAAATATAAATTTAATTCCCTCAACTACTCTCGTTACTAAACTAATATCATTCTTGGATACTCATGAAGTCGTTACAAGTTGGGGTATTTTAATTACCTCTCAGACCTTGAGATGACAACATTCTTATCTTCGGAATAGATACAAGTTTATCAATGAAACCACTTTCCAATAATTATCCCAATGCTTTTATTTACCGTACAGTTTTAAACAAGGGTTTTAACTCCACTTATTCTCTTTGGGAAAACTTTGTTTCTCAATTCAAAAATCACGCTTACTCCGTTTTAAAACATTTCTATTTCCCCGTCTTTAGGCTTTTAAAGTCCCCTTTAACTCCCTTTAGATTACAAATCTTATTTAGACTTGTTTTGACTCTTATAACATTACTTATAACTTTCCTTTATAATTGCCTAATTTGGATTTTATAAAAATTTAACTAATGGAATTCTTAAAAAGGAGTTCATATTAAATATAAATTTGTTTACAATTCAATTTAATGATACATATGGCTTTCCACTTCATAAACTTTCATTTAAAGGATTTGGTTTCAAGATTTGTCACTTTGATTAATAATAAATTCCAATATTTTCAAACTAATTGGTTTACTTCAACATTAACTATTGTAATAGTTAATCTTCCTTTTAAGGTTATTTAAATAACAATCGATTTAAAATAATAATTAAAGATCCAATAATTAAAAATCTATCTTTATTTAAAACAGTTGATTCAATCTACTCAAAACAAGGTTAATTCGTTAACCAATTCCGTTAGTCCTTTTCGTTAATCACTTTAAATTATTTCCATTAATTTAATTAAAAATTTAATTAAATCAAATAATCGTAATTAATTGTTCTTTGAAACAGTTAATTCAATCCTTACCATTTGGTTAATTTCTTCTCATTGCTCATAAACCTCATTAATATACGAATTTGCTTTATACACACAGTTTATAATTACTAGATAAAAATAATTAATTATTTAATTCAATAAACCTTGGTTTAAAATAATCTATATAAAATAAATTTCGAAATCCGTTTGGTTATAAAATAAATTCTTATAACCTTCCTCATATCGATCTACCTGACCGTAAATCAGTGTTCATAAAATGATTCATTTTTAGGCCAACGTTGCCAATTACTCAACCAATATCATCCATTGGTTAATAACAAACAAATGTTGATCAACAATAAATCAATCCATACTATTATGCTGGTTAAATAATTCATATAATGTAATATCAATATAAACAATCATATTTGAGGAATCCGATGGGATTCCTCCAACCTGTCCTTCCTTGCATCAAATGGGTTACTTCAAATTCAATACGATAATATGTTTATAACGGTAAACAGAAATAAACAATTTAACTAATAATAGTAAACAAACAATTTATAACGTCTATTCAAGCGTCAATTAATTTAATATGTTTATATTATTATAAACGTAACCAACAAGGTAAGTTACCTTGTTTGGAATCTAATCGCTAAAATAATGATTTAATCCAATTAAATTAAACAAACGTTTAATTTAATCAATGAATATTTAAAAATATTCAGCATACAGACAAATAGTCATCCAATCGTCCACCATTAGCAAGCATTGCATACAAAATAAAAACCCCGTTTATATAAAATATAAACGGGATAAACTGAATGTGTTAAACTCACATTGGTTTCCATTTGTCGTCAAAACGGTTTGTTTCATTTATTTTTAACTCTGTCCAATTCAGCTCCATAATATCGGGTCCATCGATATGGTTCCACCGTCTTCTTGTTTCGTCCACTTCCGCTACTGCATGACATGGTTATTTATTTAATACTATATCTGGTATTTAAATTAACATCATTTAAAATGGTTTATACCCAGAGTTTTAACGTTATATACCCTAATATCGTTTTATAATGTTTCAAATTGTAAGCGTTATATGATTATAATATAATATTTTTTTCAAGTAATTCCTCTTCATCATGAAACATGCAAATTGACATTTTTGAATTTACATAGAAATCAACAAATAGATCGACTTTGAACTGTCTACAATATCCTTCCTTAAAACCATTTAAAACCGGTAATGAGCCATTTTGTTGTTTCCTTTTTTCCAAACTTATTTACTGACTTTTCCGGCCACGTATACTACCAACATGAATATGCATATAAAATAATATACTTAGGCACGGTCTAATTCTAGGCCTTGTTATGATTTTACTTAACATATTTTAATTCATCTAGTCTTGACTTACTTGATTAAGGCCACCGTTCATCTACTTTTACTTTCTGCACATTCTCCAAGCCTTCTTCTTGCAGTACTTCTTCTTCCACATTTAATTATTCCACCGCCCGTTATCCTATAGCCATGTCACCCCCAATATACACAACTCCGTTCTGTGTTGCCTCCCTGCTGTTTGCTTCTGTGTTACCCCCTTTGTTCATTTTTTCTCTTTCCTTTTTTTTTCCTTTCAATCTTACTGTCCCTCCTATCCATTTCCGAGCAGTTGCGTGCTCTGTTCCATGCTACCGTGACTCCTTATTCAAACAACTTTGGCCATCCTCTTCTATTATTTCCCTTCCACACACGTTCTTCCCATCATCAGCCTTTCCATTGCGTGCCACCTTCTCCACCTTGCATGCCACTCCTTCCACCGCTATTAACTTACATTTTCTTCCAACGTTCCTTCAGCTATTAACAAATGCAAACTCCTCCATTAAACTACCACATATTCATGCCCAAGGAACCATATCTGCAGTCGAACGCCAACCAATGTCCTCCCATCGGTACGCGTTCTGACTTTGACCAACCTGGAACCATACAGAGCCCCAAACTTCTTCCCTGAAATGCAACTTCTCCTTCTCCATTACATTATACCCCATCCATTTATTTCATGCTGGCTGCTTCCTTTTGAACCCCCTGCCATGTTGTTCTTCTTCTTCCCCATCCACTTTGGTTTCACTTCTTCCGCTCTGTCAACTTTCTCCCAACGCAATTCCAGAACCCACCTATCAGCTCCTCATTTGTCATCTCATTCCAAACCTTCCTTCCTCACACTTTCTTTTCAGCTCCATCATACTATTTTCTTCTCACCCTCTACAGTGAACACCTCATCTTCTTGTCTCCGACCTCCCGCCTGAAACCGTGACTCCTCTTCTCCCATTCCCACTCTATGCTTTCGTTCCTTATATTCATCCCATTCTTTTTAACATGCTATTGTGTCTCCCCATAAACAAAAAAAAACTCAAAGTCATCATTTACCGCCCTTTCCCTCTCCACGTTGAACCCTTTTTCATTGCCTGACACCCAAAACTCCACCGTCAATACACAGGTAAGCTTTCCCATATATGTACATTTTGAAACAAGATCAACGTGCTATTGTAGCTTCCTATCTTGGAAAAGCATCTGGCCCTCCTCTATTCCTTTCTTCCATGCTTTCACATTTGCACCCATCACTCATTCGCCTGCTATACTTCACAGCTGTCACCATCCATCACACTCACCTGCACTGCCACCCGGACACCGCCTGAGCACTACCGCGAGCGTCTCCCTCTCCTCTTTCTAGTTAGATCTCAACCTTCCGGCTCCTATCACACTTTATGGTGGGGTTTGCTATTGTTTCAATACGTACAAGAGAGTCTGAGGTTTAAATATAATGGATCTTATTTGTTTTGAGGAAGGGAAGTTCGGTTCGCGTTTGTTTATTCTTACTGAGAATTAAAAACGAGCAATTTTGGTTTTTCATTGGTTTTCAGGCGAGGAAAGGAATATGAAGTGTGGGTATGTATATATATAGGGAAGGCAGTGTGGGAGGCACGCCATTGGAAAGTATTTTTATTTATTTATTTAAGTAACTTTGTCTGCACGGTAGAAGTAGTTTGCACGGTAAGGAAATAAAAATGTTTGGAGCGCACGAAATATAGTGGATTAAGATTTTAATCAATTTATATGTAGGGGTAGGTGCATATAGCTTGTACATATTTCTTATTCTGATGTCGTTTTGATTATTTAACGGTCAGCATGTCAATTACCATCTATTATCATGTAATATTTGAACTTTGTAGTAGTTGAGTCCACCCGATAAGATTTCATGTAGTGAGCTTGTTTGTATAAGAGGCTGGTGGAAATATATGTATGCTATTATTGTTTATTTCACCACCGCTGCTATGATTTGTTTAATGAGGTGTTCACAAGGTAACATTTAATCAAAGCAGAACGACAAACTGTAGTGGCAGACTTCTAATTTCATGGCACACACATTTATATGGTATATATTTTTCATCTAATACAGTACTAATTTTTACAGTTAACCGGTGTCAATTGCTAAGCGCTTAAGATACGCACCGCACACACGAACTCTAAACACAACAAGAATGGATATACCGTTATGTCTTAACATTCTGGTCCCACTAAAATTAATTTCGTTGAAAATGGTCTCCGTTTAAATAACGACGTTATTTTAATTAATCGGTTCACCCCTAAATTGCACACACTGATAAAACAACTTTAATTAGCCCCAAACTGGAAATTTAACACTGATTAGCTATATGTATTTCAATAAAACTTGTTTCGTCAAAAACAGAGAATGCTTGAAAAGAAAACTATTTTTAAGACCTATATATTATCGGTAAATTATAATTAAATCCAAAAAATTTCTAATTATATAATAATAAATTAATATTTTTGAATATATCCAAACAGAATAACCCATAGCTTCAAACTGAACCAATATAGATTTAATATCTAAAATTTAGGGTTAAACGAGATTAGAATATATAGAAATCCTTTTATATTTATTAAATAAAGGTTATATCCATAGCGACTATTTGAAAATTTGAATTGGACATATCGTGCAATCTATAGTATGAAATCTCCATTTTTCTCTTTCATTAGAAAGATATAATCAAATAGATTCAAATGGTTATTGTTTCACAAAATTCTAACTGATACCGGCCCCAGTATATTCAGTTAAAGTTTGAATCATAAATTATGAACTGCAACGTCGTTTCGAGCTCGTTTTATATATATTATAATTTATATATATTCGAACTCTATTTTATTAAATAAATAAATTTGATATAAAATTCATTTATAACACTAAATCAATATTTAAACAGATTTAAATATTCCAATCTAAATGGCCGAAAAATCTGGGATGTTACATTCTTTCCCCCTAAAAGAATTTCGTCCCCGAAATTACAAGGTAAGAAGAATGCTCCGGATCAAATTATTTAAAATAATTATTTTTGAATTATCATTAAAACTAATTCAGACTCTCTAAAAAAATCGAAAATTTCGATAGCACCTCCTCTGCGCGGCTCGCTTGGTACAACTACAACTGCCACCCCGGGCATCCACTTCTCCGAAAGAAAATCAAAAACTAAATGGCTACCCAACTTAGGCATATCAAATCAATCACTCCAATCAATATATTAAGGTTTACCTTTTAATCGGGCAATTCCATTCCAATTTCGCAACAAATCAACTAACTGCACTTCATCTATGCTTCCAATCTGTATATCCAAATCAATTTCCATAGCCTTCCAACATCTGTACTTAACTCAACTTACAATGCAAGTAACAAAAACATGGTTAAATATTTCATTGTATCCCATAGTCGATTCTGTTTCCAATTCATTATACTGGGATTTATTTCCTTGCTTCCAATTCATTCAATCTTTAACTCATTGAACTTAATTAAACCAACTAAGATTCAATAAATTAACTATTCACAACCAAACCAATTTATATGATATTCAACATTAATATTTACTGGTCTGTATTTATTTTGATTCAACATATATTAAAATCATTCAATTAATATTCGGTTGATTTCCATTATTATCTATTTGGTTTCCAAATTCCAATTTATTTTATTTAATTCCATTTGAATTAATTCACCTAACCAGGTTAAGTTTCATTTCCATATTCAATTAACCAATTGGTTTCTAGCTAATTCAAATCTATTTCATAATCCAATTGGAATCCCAATCAAATCAAGCAAAACAACCAAACAACCAATATTACTATATTATAGAATATTGTTTCATTTACTATAAAAATATAATTTGGGCAAATCATTTCATTTACCCTTTGTATAAAACAATATTGTGTTAATCACCAGTTCTAACGACATGAACTTCCCCGTGAAGGAAAGCACGGATTGCTTTGAGGACAAGACCAATCAGCACGCAAACAGAAGAACATTTCATTGCTTATTACAACAATTCCATCAGAATACAAGAATATACAGAGTATGAATAAATATTACACATTTGATAAATATAAGAGATTTAAATTACATTTAAATACATAACAGCAGAAAAATAATACAAAAACACAACTGAAGGCGATATACGGATACAGAGCTTTCCGAGTATCGTTCCAGCTGTAAACCAGGATCCTGTGAATATAAATCTGCAAAACCAAAACTACTAGCTGCCTGTATAGAAAATAAGGGCACCCAAAGTTTAGGTTAAAACAATAAACTCCAGGTCAGTCATGTGACTGGTGTGAGAACTAAAACAGTTCTTTAAAACTTTACTTTGAAAGAGAGTAATTCAAGGGACCACGCCGTATAACACGGAACGGGTTTCCTCCCAAGAACACTAGTGCATATAACAAAACAACGCAATGCTTTTTGGAAAAATGAAGCTATTATAAGACCCAGGTCCCATCACACAATGCAACGCAAGCCGGATGTTAGATCAAAATTTGGCTCTAACACCCAAATTATTCTGATTCGTAGAGAATTATAACTGAAAAATGAGGAAAAAGCAGAGAACACACAAGGTTTATAGTGGTTCGGCGTTAACGAGCCTACGTCCACTTTATATGCTATTGATTATACTTTGAATGCTAGTACAACCAATGATTTCTCTCAAGCTCACTCTTACAATTATGATTTCTCTCAGTAATCTCGAAATAAAACTGATAAGAAATAGTGGTATGACAGTAATGGTGGAATCAATACTCGATACTGCCAAAAGATCCTGAAAAATGACAAGCTCTGGGCTATTTATAGCTGATTTTTGGTGACGGATCGCGGTCATACGTGGCCCACATCCCGAAGATCTCGGACCGGTTCGTAGCTTGATGAAGAATTGGTCAATATGACAGTTGGTGACACGTGTCGTGAGATCCTGCATTCTCGGATCGTGGTGGACTTGGTCTTGGTCATCATCCATCAGCCTAGGGGATCGGATCGCGGTCATGGATCGCGGTTCACGGATCGCGATCATGTGCCAGCTTACACCCGTTCACGGAAATGGGCATAACTTTCAGACCGTAAGTCCGATTGAGCCAAACCAAAGCTCAAACTGAAGCTAATTCAAAGGGCTACAAGTATATGATGTGAATAGATCCAAATGAGGTCATTTGATAGGGGTTTCGGGCCAGTTTATACTGATGTTGTGATTTTGACCAAACTGCCTTGTGTCTTCTGATGATGCTTCCAATGCCGGAGAGCGATGTTATCCAGAGATTCCATATGAGACAGCATTTACCGAGAGGTGTGTCAACATGATCTTTGCTTTGGGCAGCCTGGTCACAAAGCACGCTAACACCGGAGGATAGGGTTTTCCCTTATAATAGCCAAACATGTTTAGTACATTTAAAAAATTCATTTGATACTATTATAAGTGTATAGTGTCAAACAATTTCAATCATAAATATCAATCATAGACGGCATGGGTACCATATATCATGCCGCCATACTAGTTCTACAATCAAAACCGCAAAGTTCGTATTGGAAATTTGATTTCCGTCATGAGTCGAGGCAAGGGGAAAGCTCCTCTCCGTTCGAGACACTCTAGCAAATGTCTCAGGACCACACATAGCGATCCCTTGGAACCTCCAAGGCCGGTCCTCTCTTACTTTTGAGGAATAGTATTCCTGAACATGTGTTTCCCGGTCCTATAGGACCTGTATAATGGTCCGTACGTCGGCTCACGTAGTGCCAATTATCGACCATATATTCGATGCGCCTCGCATCCAACAACCACACAGGTAAAAAGTATATAAATGTCAGGGCTGGTAGGTCACTGACATCACCCATAGTTAGAAAGAAACGTCGTGCACTCCTTGAGTCCTTATCCCGTTTTTGACTCATACCGAGGTGTGAGGCTCGCGAATTAACGCCATACACAAAGCTATGCCACATAGGCCGTACTTTGATCATCAACCACAAGACTTTGCTTTTCAACAGAAGCCTTGATCATTTGCCACTTAGGCATGCCACACAGGCAATTCATTCCATGCGATTTATATCCATCAATATATAACCTCTGAGCTTGTACGTCTCAGAGAAGGGCGTTAAGAAAGGGAATAAATTCTCCGCCGCCAAGCAGATATATATTTAATAGAAATCAATCACACAGAATAAAATCCAATGTCAGACACACAGTCCATTTACAAGTTCGTTCTGGGTCTGAACGAAACCGGAGGCACTTTCCTCGCATATCCGTAGATCTCCAAGTACGTCAGGACGATCTCCAACATATTCCCTCATCTTGGGTGTACAGCCCAATCAAGATGGCCAGGAATCATCCAAACGACGTGAAGACCTCCGGTCTTCAACCACCGTCTTCGCCTTCGACATATCGTCGAATCGGTTATTCAGAATGGGTATAAACCCGGCCTTTCTAAATAACCCGCGTATAAAATAAACAAGTGTTACACAAACACAACATACGCCTCATTCCAATTCATAATATTCTTTTATTCAAATATTCACATCATTAGGGAATAGGTTCCCATTAATTTTATCAAAGATAAATTCTTTTAAATCTATTCTTTAATCTTCCTTTGGATATCATTTCAAACCATATTATGGTTTTCCAAACTAGTCGGCATTAGCGAACCACACCAAAGTAATTATTTATTTTATTTCCCAATCCCAACCTATTTATACCATGGAGCAAAACTGGTGATACTCCATATCTAACACCACGGTGTTATCGGTAAACATTAATTACCATTTCACGTTTAAATCTAATTAAAGATTTAACTATCGCTCGGAGCAAAACTGGTGATACTCCATTCTCAATCATTTCAATCTAATTAAAGATTCATTAAAACTCAACTTAGTTTTAATCTTTAACTGGGTTAAAGAACTGATGTCATTTAAAACACAGTTCACGATAAACCCAATATCACATCCTATTGTTAATCGGGTTAAAGAACAGGTGTTATTCAAAACACCGCTCACGATAAACCCAAAAATCAATTAAAATTCAATTCCAATTAACTACCAATTAACTGGACAATTTCACTAAATCTTAATTAAAAGATTTATTCTTTTCTAAACTGGGTTCAAGAACAGTGTTATTTAAGATACCATTCATGACGAACCCAAAATCCCATTTGATATTAAATACAAGGTTCAGAATAGAAAATATATTGGCTTATATTCAATATCAAATTCTAAAACCAACAAATATCGTATTGGAAATAACGATATAAATATATCTTTCAAATTTCCACAACCATATCTGTATAATCACGAAATCCAACATCGAAATATTTCGAAGATAATTTCGATTCAAATCCATTCTAATTCGTATATTGGAAATTCTGATTATTTTTAAAACCATTTCAAATCCAATTTATTTATTTAAAACTAAATAAATTATTATAATTCTAGTTCAAAACTAGTTCATTTCGATAAAAATACGTTTTTATCTTTACAAATGTGGAATTTATCATCCCAACTCTTTCCAATTCATATATTATGATTTTACACAAATTATAGATATTTTTAATAATTTTATCAAGGCCCGTACAGTCGATTTCCAATAACGGTCGTCGAACTGCACTTACAGCGACCTTTTCCAAATTTGATTTGGACATTATTCCAAATCCAACCGTTAGATTTCAAATTTCTAATATTCATTGGAAAGCTCTTTTCGATACGAACCCAAAGGTTCCGGTTCCAGGAGAATCCGACAGTCGGATCTCCCGTAACGTCCATTCGAAGTCAATGGTCGAAATTCGCGAACTGCTGCGGCGCGGCGCGTTCTATTCAGGCCATTTAATATATATAATATATATATTATATATATACTTCGTCGATTTCAATTCAAAACGTATTTTATAATTCGTTTTAAATTTGTTTTCAAAACAATTTCAACTTCATATTCAAATTTAAATCAAAATTGAATATTCCATATCATTAATATATAAATGATAATATTTTCAAAATATTAGATTTTAAAATCACTTCCTTTTCTATATTCGTTATAAAAACGAATATAATCGATATAATATCGTTCGCGTCAAAATGGCGCATCTCTAATCAACACGGCTTTATGTATTTCAATAACTTCGTTACTCTATTCAACAAATGAATCTTTTCTTCAACACATGAATATATATTTCTTTATTCAACACATGAATATTTATTAATTCTTACTTACAATAAAATGTGAATTTTATTGCATAAAATATTTCGTTCAACACATGAATAATTTCAACACATGAATATTCTCAACACATGAGTATTGTCAACACATGACTATTTATTCTATTCAACACATGATTTTTTTTATAATATTCTTTATTGCCCAATAAGAATGAGACCCAATCAATTACCATATAATGTTAATTATATGGATTCCATACAACACATGTACATAATAGCAATGATAAATAATCAACCATCATCCAAAGTGCACTACACTGTATAAGCATCAAATATAGATATCTAACGCTTATAACAGCCTGTTAATCAATCGATCGACATACAACAAATTATTGGGATTAGTGTACATCATATATCATCCCAATACCCGTGTGGGGTTTCAAATCAACAAACACAGACTTTTATTTGTGCAGTTGGGTGATGTGTAAAATTTATCGTCCCAATCTATATCAGTCAAATCAGTGTATATAGACAAATCGTTCGATTTGTTTATAAATATTTATTTTATTCACATACCCGTTAAAAATTATATTTTTAACGATAAAATATTTTATTCAACCTATGAATATTCTATTCAATTCATTTATTCAATAAAATGATATTTTTATTTTTCTAACATATTTTAGAAAATTTCGGCGGCATAACGGCACGTTACTAGAAACGGGACAAGGTCTGGCCTTATCCCCGGTCTAATAATGGCATACGCCATACACATTCCAATTTAATCAATTTCATTTCATTTCCCAAACCAGCCAAACAACAAATAAATAAACCACCAAAAAATCAACTAAACAAACAAGTCGTCCATGGTCAGTGGACGACGGGTGTCGGGTGCTGCTAAGCACCGTCTGCATCCTAGTATATATTTTTAACTAGAAAAGAAAATTTAAAGTGAAGAGTTCTCAGCGAGGGTTCCACTCCGCCGTGCTATACTTTTGAACTGCTGAACCGTCTGGATCTGTTTGAAATTCTAATGCAGTCTTTGCCCCGCTGTTCACATTAAAAATCACATTTTTACAATGGCACTTCATATATAAAAATTATATATTTTTATCGCTTCTTTCTATATAAAAATTATATTTCTACTTCATATATAAAGATTGAATTTTTACATCATCGCTATAAAAATCACATTTTTACTTTAACATATATATAATAAAAATCAGATTTTTATTTCGCTACATACATAAAGATCAAATTTTTACTAGTTATATAATATAAAAATCGTATTTTTATTCTTTCTATACTATAAAAATCATATTTTTATTATCTACATTATATAAAAATCATATCTTTATATCTTCTATAAATTAAAAAACGAATTTTTCTCTCTACTTTCGAAATGAAAATCTAATATTTCTACAATTAAAAATCTAACTTTTTCATGAACAAAATCAAATCTTTTTACTTTATAAAAAATTGAATCTTTACTTCGCTAATCTCTATATAAAAATCCTATTTTTATAAATCTAACTTCATAGTAAAGGTCATATCTTTATTTCAAATCCCTTATATAAAAATCATTTCTTTTTTATATGAAAAATCATTTCTTTTCACTATGAAAAATCGTTGCTTTTTATACTAAAAATCAAATCTTTAAGGCGATAAAAATCATTCCATTTTCTTTCTAAATAAAGTCAAATCTTTTTACATCATTACAAATCAAACCTTTTTAAACTATAAAAATCAAACCTTCAATGCTATTCAAAATAAAAATCACATTTTTATTTTCAGATTCAAATAAAAACAAAATAAAGAAAAGATTACCGGCATATGGAGGTCGAAGGAGAGTGGCTAGAGGTGCTCAGGTGGGTGACGAACTGTCGGAGGCAACGCTGGCCGTACGGCGGGGCCCAACGGTGAATGGAGGGGCGGATTGAGGGTGTGCGTCGGTTAGGAGTAGAGGAGGAGGGGAATTGGAGGCGTCGTCGATGGGGGTGGCGCACGCAGGGCTGCGGCGCTCGGGGGGCTAGGGCGGTGGGGTTTCAGGCGCGTTCGACGAGAGGAGGACCGAGAAGAGGAGCGGGAGGCTACTGGGGGGAGGAGAGAAGGGAGGGGAGGCGCAGGCCAGGGGAGGCGGCGGCGCTCCACTTGGAGGCGGCGGCTCTGATCGAATCGGGGGGACAATTTCTTTTGTTTTTTTTCTCGACCAGAAATAAAATAGAAGGGAGAGAGAGTGTGGTAGAGAGTATATAAATATATATATTTTATTAATTTTATAATCCATAAAGTTACTTTTTATTTCGACCTCGAAATCAAGCCCATCGACTGTCGTTCATAGCTAATTACCCCCATTCCGAACACAATGGGATATGTATCGTAAGCTGATTCGATCGTTTCCATCGGTTTTCGTCAAAATCAAAATCTAAATCTAAATATTTAATTTGAACGTGCATTTCAATTTACCAGGGCCACATACGGACTCTAAAAATTCTCGAAAAATATTTTCTAGCTTCATATTGATGGTATAGTTCTAACAAAACTAATTTCGTCAAATTCTGAGACCGTTTGAAAAATGGCCATTTTCTAGTCGATTAAAATCAATTAAAACTGGTCAAACGCGTTTTCCTTTGCCGCGCTCACATATTGATTCGAAAAATTACGAATTTTGGAATCTACCAATAACTTGACATCCCGGATCCAACAAAAGTGGTTTCTTCGAAAACCGAGGTCGTTTGCAAAATTTCCATTTTTAAGGGCCAGAATTCCATAGCGACTATTCTGAATTTTCGACTGGCCGTAACTTTTGATTCCCGCTATGAACTTTTAATTTTTCGGAATCATTGGAAATATATTCTCAAATAGATTCTATTATTTTTGGTTTCGCTAAAATCCGGTTTATTTTGAATCCTGTATGTAACGTCCCGTATTTTTGTGACCTAAGTATTGGATATTTAATTTAGTTTAAGTATTGGAATCATAATATAAATGGAATTTTATATTAAATAAACGAAGTTGAGCGTATAAATATATATGTATAAATATATATATATAATTAAAACGAGCTCGTAATAGCATGGTAGTTCATAATATTTAGTTTGAACTTCAATTGAGTGTACAGAATCCGTTATAAGTCAGAATTCGTCGAAATAAGAAATATCTGAATCTGTTGAACTATAATTTTGTAATAAAAGAGAAAAATCAAAATTTCGTATTTTGTATTAAGAGTTATTGCCAAATCAAATTTTCAAATAGTCGCTGTGGAATTATTTATAAAATGATAACGATTTATTTAATAAAATAAATCGATTTTAAAAATAATGGTTTAACTAAAGAATGAAATATCGAGTTTAGATTTAAGTTAGTGTATTATGGAATTTTACGAATTCAATTTGAGTATATTATATGATAATAATATTTTATTTGTTATTTTTCAGTCGATTTATATTAAATTGAATTTAATGTCAAATCAATTTAATTTAATATCTTCTGTATATGGTCAAATTAGACCGTGGAGACTGGTTCAGTGTGTTCAGAATGGTGGTAGGACGCTGGAAAAGCCGTTCGTTGCGTTCAAATAGGGGTTCAATAGTGTATGAAATTTTAATTTAAGGTACACTGGTTAAAATAAGTAAAAACTTTAAAACATAATAAATAAATAAAATAGGGGATGGCCTATCGTTTTGACACAGGCAATAGCTGCTTTGTTCTTTCAAATCCACGCACCATCCATCTTCTTTCCACTGAGCTTGCCAATACACTGCCAATCTATTTTTCTTCACATCTGTAGCTGAATACCTACCTATAGCTTCTCCTTTCTTTTCATTTTGATTTGATCTTTTAGCTTCAGAACGACCAATGCCTAAACCTACCATGTCTGTGAAAGACGTTGCTCTTATCGTGCAAAATTCTCGTCTATAAATTAAGCAATCCACCTTCGCATTCCTTCCATCCCAAAAACACAGCTAAATAATTCGGTATTTCTCTTCATTCCTTTCCTCAGACAAAACAAAATCATTCACTTCTGTTTTCCTTTATTCTTTACTTCTTCAAAATCGAAATCGAGCCTCGGATAAAAAAAGAAGAAGGGGAAAATCCAAATCAGAATCGCGATTAAAAGCCGTGATGTTTTCTGGATGCTCGACGACATTGAACACTCTCGCGAGGTAGGGGATTGCGATTCAGAAAGTCGCCAAAACCCTAAAGCTCGATCAAATCTGATGATGTTCGTGAGCCAGGGGAGAAAAAGGAGGGTCGGGATGTTTTCTGATGGGGTTTTAATGGGTGCGATTTGATGGGAAGAAGGCCACCGTGATCATTCAAGGTGTGGAGTTCGATGGTTGGAAGGTGGAGATCTGGCATTCGATAGTAAGTAATTTATTTGAGTTCAAATTTATTGATTGTGGACTGGATGTTTTGGGTAGGATTCAAACACACTGGAAATTGAACTGAGGTGAGAGAGTTTGGGTCTATTCCTTTTTTGAAATTTCTGAGAGAAAGGAAAATTCAAATAGGAAGTCGATCCTTATATTTTGGAGCTGGGGTTGTCGTGAGTTACTTTTGAAAAGAGCAGATGAGGTTATGGAATGGAGGTCGGATCTATGAATATTGTGGGTGGTAATGGTTGGTTTTGCAGTGCAAATGGGAAGGTTAGATCTACTGTTGTGGGAAAGGAAAAAAATGGATCCTGGCGTGATGAATATGGACTGGGAATTAAAGGAGTTTAGTCTGTATTGTTTGGGGTACTGCACTAGGATTGAAGTAGTAATCTTGTTGCAGAAGGTTAGTTCATTGGTGATGCTTTTAGGAGGGTGTCATGACTAATATATGCAGTAGTGTTGAGATCTTTTGGGCAGTGGAACAACATCAAGCAATAAGGAATAAATTAATTCGAGACAATTCGAGATGATGCGACAATTCAGAATTAAACCGGAATATTCAACGAACGGAAAATCGAGGTGAGTTATACTCACTCAGTTAAATTATTGGGAACTATTTTTAATAATTCAAATTTTATTTCTTGCTTATTGGATGATAATTGCTTGATATAAAGTGATAATATTATATATAATATTATATAATAATAATATTGGTGATTGGATAATGCCCGCAGTATCATTAGCGAATGCCCATAGTACCATTAGCGGATGATTTCACTATGCGCCCCACAATATATATAGTGGATGACCTTCTATACCGCGAGATCCCGCCTCGAAGCAGGATGGGTATTATTATTGTTTGACTAACATCTGTGGATGCAGGAAAAACAGGTTGGAGGGATCCAACTGGATTCCTCAACATTTATTTATTGTTTTCACATATATGTTGTCATATGATATGATTGATAACCTGTGACCCCGTTTGGATATGTTTTAACCTTGGACCTTGGTTTTTGAATGACAAAACCATAGATGGATTTTAAAACAGAATAAAAGAATATATAAAAGTATTCTAAAGGAATTTTATTTTCAAATAGAATATTTCTTTAGAAACTGATCGAAATAGAATTTTAAAGGGAATGTTATTTTTAATTAATGAAATGTAAAGTAGATTTTATAGACAATGTTTAGAAAGAAGTAGGACATTTGAGAATTTAAAAACATAATTCGAATGTAAATTCGGGAGAAAAATAGGAATGCGGGTTGAACAAAATATTTTAAATATATTGAATTACAAAGGAAATTACAAATGAGGTTATATGAAATAACTCTATAATGGGGTTGGAACTTGAAACTTGATTTATGAAATCAAGTCTAGTATGGATTTGTATCGAAATTATCATTCACGATTAAGGTGAATAAAGAAAATAAAGCAACTGAGGTGAAAAATAGGAATTTGTAGAGGTAAGTTCGAAAAGGGGGTTTAAATGATAATTCCTAACTGAATTTAAGTAGAACCAATTTGAGAAATATAATATAGATTATATTTAAGAATTTTACATATGGTTTATAAATGATAAATATTATTTGCAAATGATAATTATATACAAATATTTTAGAATAGAAATTATAAATAGAAGTGAATGGTAAAGATTTGTTTTAACAAATAAGAAGAGAAGTTGATTTTATAAACAATATTTATAAAGAAGTAAATTATTGTTATTATTAGAGAATTCAGAAAATATAATCTAAATATGAAGAGATATTAAATTGGGTTTAAATCGGTATTGTAATAGATGTGATCATATCCAAGTTCAATGGAAATTATAAATTAGATTATATGAAATAAATCTAATAATAGAAGTGATAATAGAATTGGAACTTGAAACCGACAAGCTTGGAATCAAATCGACAAATTTGGTCAAAAATGGGTTTGTATTAAGGTTACTATTCACAGGTGAGATGAATAGTGGTTGAAGCGAATGTTTTATAACTAAGAATTTTGAAAGGAAATTAGAAAGGGTTTTTAAATTATAAATAATAATTGAATTGGAGACGAACTAAGTTGAGTAATATAATATGGATTATATTAAAGGATCGTATATACGGTTTACTAATAACAAATATTATTAGTAAAAATTTGGAAAAAGTTATGTATGAAATATTTTGAATAGAAGTTAGAATAAAAATAAATGAGGCTCATTGAAATAAAACTAGAATGAGTAAAATAAACATATATAGACGTTTATAAATATTTTTGGAATAAAGACTTGATATTGAACGTGGTTTCCAAATGTTAAAATGAAATTGAGTTGGTTAATGGAAATATATCGTTATAAGAAAATCTTGTTTTAGTTTCGAAATAAGTATTTAGCAAATGTTTTTTTTTTGCAAATCAAAGATGTAAGGAAATATTGTATAAAGGGTGGTAACAATATTTTGTTAATGTTATTTATAAGAAAAATATTTGAATAGTTATAATTTGAGATAAACATCTCATTTAAGAATGGTAATTTATATTGGAAATCCTCGTTTAGAAATTAAGAAATGGAATTCGAAAATTAGAAACCGATTAGAGAATAGTTGAGATTGATGATTTTCTGAATGTCGATCTGATGTTGGTTTCGGCTTTCGGATTTGACGTTTAGAGAATTATTCTCTTACAAATTTTACGGTTAGGGACTAATGGCCAAAATGAAAAGTGTATTCCAAAAGTATTGGAAATAAACAGTTTTGAATATCCCTATACTAATATAAGAAGAGAAATGGATATTTCAGATGTTGGGGAAAGTAAGAAGTTTAATTTAATGAATGATTAATTAAAGAGGCGATTATTGAATCATTAAATGCAATTTTCTTTTTATGGATGAATGGTGGTTTTTATTTGATAGTTAAATAACCGACTATCAAATCTGGCCTAAAGCGATTGTTGGTATGGAACGACCGGGATCGAATTTATATTCGAAAAACCATTCCAACCAACCAATACGTAAACGTTGAATATATTAGTCGTTGAGCATTCGAAGACCGTAGATCTTTATAAAGCAGAAGAACTACTTAAAATCTATGGTTTAGCGGCCAGAGAAATACTGTGGTTCTGCCGTGGTTGGGATTTACAGATTGCAAGGACTTCTCGCTACTGATCTATAGGGTGATTCCTAGGATGTGGTAGGAGGGTGCCTTCGGTTTGTCCAGACCCAGGACAACTTGTATGGACGAATGTCTGACAGAGTATTTCTGAAAGAGTCACGTACGTTGATTTCTTCAAACATACAATAGTTGGTGGCAGAGAGGGGCACTTCTCTTAGCTTAACCACTAGAGTATTTTTATGGACGTCAATTGGTGATTTTCTGATGGATCTGACGATGTGGCATTCAAAGTGAATGGTGGCCAGATGATCTAGAAAGATGATTATAACCTTAAGCCTCACAACCGGGAAATGACAAAAATCGGGTAGGCAGCATGGCTATGTGGGTCGCACCCATTAGGGTGTATTGTCACCATCTAGAGAATATTCATATTTGTTACTTCTTTCGCTTCTGTATCTCCTGGGAACGGTTATGTTGCTAGCAACCGTAGGTTACAATATATTCGATACACTCAAGAGAGATGGGTGGTCGGTCATGTGTAGGCCGGGTTGCAAGATGTTCTTGTTGAACCCAGTGTATTCGTCTCTAGAGATACACTATCGGCAGGTGGTCCCATGCCTTGTCATAGTTGGCAATCCATTCTCCAATAAGCGCCCGCGGTTTTGATTGTATACTATATATGTAGAGCGTGGGATGCAAGCGTTCTGCTAGATTCTATTTATTTGTATTTAGACACTATTATAATATCACAACAAGATATTGATTTCACAAATGGTTTGGGTTATCGTAAGGTAAAAACCATCCGTGTTTATGTGTGGATTGGTCTTACGATTATCTTTTTCTTTCGAAATGATTTTTAACTTTAAAATCAAGTTGGATGCTACCAATAATTTAGTGAGTTTTTCTCACGCTGGTTCACTAGACTGACCTGTGCGTTTGTAATGCTCGGGTCAAACCCAGTTGGGTCAGACCGAGTTTTACAAGTTCAGGATAAGATAAGAAATTCCAGGAGATGAGCTGGAGAAGTTCAGACGTATGATTCATATATTATTCCGCTGTGTGTTTTAAACAAGGACAGATTGTTATAACTGTCAGATGTGATGAATGACCGCTGTACTCTGATAAATGTAAGTATTGTTTCATGTTTTTCAATAAAGACTTATTTCTATATTATATTTTATCCCGCTGCGATGTGAGACTGTGTATTGTTCTTCTTCATTCTTCTATTCTCGAATTTCTTTCTTTCTATTTCTCATCCTCTTATTTCTTTCTATTAGTTTTCTGGGATTTCGATACTTGAACTTAGACATGGAGTGTATAAATGTCTAGATTCGAGAGTCGAAATCGCTGGGTCGCTACAGTTGGTATCAGAGCAATGGTTTAGGAATAACCTTGGCTCTGTGGTATAACTCGATAGAGATGGGGTTAGTAATACCCTAGATTGAGTTTGAGTGTGTATACGTATATATGAGAGCGTATTTGTAAAACTTATAAAAATGTTTTGTATTGTGTTATTTGATCGGTTCAATTTTTGAATTTGTGACTCACGCAATATTGTTTTGCAAAAAAGGTAAATGAAATAATTTTGCCCAAATTTTATTTTGTACAGAAAAGAAATAGTTTTCTTGTATTTTATTGGTATTTGATTGTTTGATTGTTTGATCATTTGAATAAATTCAAATTAAATTGGAATAGTTTAATATAACCAGAAGATAAAATAAAAGATGTCTGAAATAAAAATCAGAACTTGAAAATAAAATTTGAAAGCTAAAGGAAATAATATTGGATTAGAAATTAATCTAATATTAACTGAATGATAAGATGTTATGTTGAGCCAAAATAAACACAAACAATGAAATATTAATATTGAATATAAATTCAATTGGGTTGGTTAAGTTGATTCTGTGTTGTTTCGTAATAGATTGTTAGATTAATTGGATAGGAACCCTCCGAAAATTAATGAAGTTTAGATAAATTAGAAGCTAAGGAAGAAAATTCTAACAAAATGAGTTGAATGAATCAAAACTTGTCTAAGGCAAGTTGAAAAGGATTTGGATTAGAATTGAAATTATGTTAAATTTAAAAACAAATGCACCTCGTCGCGGTAATTTGAAATATAATGATTTGAACTTCAATCAAGGATATAAGCTTCAATACGAGTTGGAATTCTTTGAAACAAGAATCGTCTGGATCTATGGGATTATAATTCTCTAATGAAAGAGAAAAATTGAGATTTCACATTATAGATTTTGAGTTATGTCAAAATCAAATTTTCAAAAGGTCGCTATGGAACCGTTTATAAATTAAAACGATTATTAATTCAAATGGAAGTATTATAAGAGAAAAAAATTAGATTTCCATCTATAAAACTTGGAATTTGAGTTATTAAATAAACAAGAATCCAAGAGAATTGAATGAAAGGGAATTTTGCAATAAGAATCAGATTATGAAATGAAGATGGCTAATGTGAGGAATTAGTTAGTCATTATAAATTATAAGTTGGTTAAAAATTGGATCGGAGAATTAAAACAATGGAAATTAACATGAAGTGAAAACTCTCGAATTCAATATCGATATTCTAAATGGTGCTCGATACATAAGATTTGAATATGTCGAACGGAGTTAGTAGTAAAATGAAATAAATCCAATTCGAATCGAAATAATTGAACATAGTCAGATATTGAAAATTTTGAACTCAAATGAAAATGAACTCATATATTGAAAACTCAAACCTGGAACTTGAATTATAAATAAAACTTGACTTATTTATGGACAAATATGTAATGTATTTGAACATGAAGGTTTAAACTATCATGAGTTAAGTAAGAGAATAAGTTAGTGGATGGATTAGTGAATCAGTGGTAAGAAGTTAAATTGTCCATAGTTAGTTAGAAATGCGGGTGTATATGATTAAGCAGGTTTATGAGATGGAAGCAGATATGTGAGAAGTATCATGAGATGCTCGACAAAAAGGTACACGTTTAATTCAATATGGGATTTTATGAGCCTGATTGGCAAGCTGCTTGGCTTTTTAATTTTCTTTTTGATCGAAGAGGGCCCAGAGAGGCATTTTGTAGTTGTACCGATCAGCCCGTACAAAGGAGGTGCTGGCGAAAATTTTCGAAAATTTAGGGAGTTAGAAAAAATTTCAACAGTTTTGAAAATTTTTGTTAACAAAAAAAGTTAATGTTCAATTGGAAATTGAAGTTGAGAACTTTTGGGTGAACATGGAAACTAAAGATGGTGGGTTGTTGGAGATTAAGGATGATGAGATCTGTGTCAAGTTGTATGTGTGAATTGTGGGAAGTGGATAAGATGTGGCACCTTTTCTACTTAGTAATTTCGGTGACGAAATTCTTTTAAGGGGGAAGGAATGTAACGTCCCGTACTTTGTGACCTAAGTATTGGATATTTAATTTAGTCTAAGTATTGGAATCATAGTATAAATGGAATTTATATTAAATAAACGAAGTTGAGCGTATAAATATATATGTATAAATAAATATATATAATTAAAACGAGCTCGTAATAGCACGGTAGTTCATAATATTTAGTTTGAACTTCAATTGAGTGTACAGAATCCGTTATAAGTCAGAATTCGTCGAAATAAGAAATATCTGAATCTGTTGAACTATAATTTTGTAATAAAAGAGAAAAATCAGAATTTCGTATTTTGTATTAAGAGTTATAGCCAAATCAAATTTTCAAATAGTTGCTGTGGAATTATTTATAAAACGATAACGATTTATTTAATAAAATTAATCGATTTTAAAAATATTGGTTTAACTGAAGAATGAAATATCGAGTTTAGATTTAAGTTAGTGTATTCTCGAATTTTATGAATTCAATTTGAGTATATTATATGATAATAATATTTTATTTGTTATTTTTCAGTCGATTTATATTAAATTGAATTTAATGTCAAATCAATTTAATTTAATATCTTCTGTATATGGTCAAATTAGACCGTGGAAACTGTTCCAGTGTGTTCAGAATGGTGGTAGAACCCTGGAAAAGCCGTTCGTTGCGTTCAAATAGGGGCTTAATCGTGTATGATATCTTAATTTAAGGTACACTGGTTAAAATAAATAAAAACTTTAAAACATAATAAATAAATAAAATAGGGGACGACCTATCGTTTTGACACAGGCAATAGCTGCTTCGTTCTTTCAAATCCACGCACCATCCATCTTCTTTCCACTGAGCTTGCTAATACACTGCCAATCTATTTTTCTTCACATCTATAGCTGAATACCTACCTGTAGCTTCTCTTTTCTTTTTATTTTGATTTGATCTTTCAACTTCAGAACTACCTATGCCTAAACCTACCATGTCTGTGAAAGACGTTTCTCTTATCGTGCAAAATTCTCGACTATAAATTAAGCAATCCACCTTCGCATTCCTTCCATCCCAAAAACACAGCTAAATAATTCGGTATTTCTCTTCATTCCTTTCCTAAGACAAAATAAAATCATTCACTTCTGTTTTCCTTTATTCTTTACTTCTTCAAAATCGAAATCGAGCCTCGGATAAAAAAAGAAGAAGGGGAAATTCCAAATAAGAATCGTGATTAAAAGCCGTGATGTTTTCTGGATGCTCGACGACGTTGAACACTCTCGTAAGGTAGGGGATCGCGATTCAGAAAGTCGCCAGAACCCTGAATCTCGATCAAATATGATGACGTTCGTGAGCCAGGGGAGAAAAAGAAGGGTCGGGATGTTTTTTGATGGGTTTTTAATGGGTGCGATTTGATGGGAAGAAGGCCACCGTGATCAGTCAAGGCGTGGAGTTTGATGGTTGGAAGGTGGAGATCTGGCATTCGATAGTAAGTAATTTATTTGAGTTCAAATTTATTGATTGTGGATTGGATGTTTTGGGTATGATTCAAATACACTGGAAATTGAACTGAGGTGAGAGAGTTTGGGTCTATTCCTTTTTTTGACATTTCTGAGAGAAAGAAAAATTCAAATAGGAAGTCGATCCTTGTATTTTGGAGCTGGGGATGTCGTGAGTTACTTTTTGAAAAAAGCAGATGAGGTTATGGAATGGAGGTTGGATCTATGAATATTGTGGGTGGTAATGGTTGGTTTTGCAGTGCAGATGGGAAGGTTTGGATCTACTGTTGTGGGAAAGGAAAAAAAGTGGATCCTGGCGTGATGAATATGGACTGGGAATTAAAGGAGTTTAGTCTGTATTGTTTGGGGTAGTGCACTAGGATTGAAGTAGTAATCTTGTTGCAGAAGGTTAGTTCATTGGTGATGCTTTTAGCAGGGTGTCATGACTAAGATATGCAGTAGTGTTGAGATCTTTTGGGCAGTGGAACAACATCAAGCAATAAGGAATAAATTAATTCGAGACAATTCGAGATGATGCGACAATTCAGAATTAAACTGGAATATTCAGCGAACGGAAAATCGAGGTGAGTTATACTCACTCAGTTAAATTATTGGGAACTATTTTTAATAGTTAAAAATTTATTTCTTGCTTATTGGATGATAATTGCTTGATATAAAGTGATAATATTATATATAATATTATATAATAATAATATTGGTGATTGGTGATTGGATAATGCCCGCAGTATCATTAGCGGATGCCCGTAGTACCATTAGTGGATGATTGCACTATGCATCCCATAATATATATAGTGGATGACCTTCTATACCGCAAGATCCTGCCTCGAAGCAGGATGGGTATTATTATTGTTTGACTAACATCTGTGGATGCAGGAAAAACAGGTTGGAGGGATCCAACTGGATTCCTCAACATTTATTTATTGTTTTCACATATATGCTGTTATATGATATGATTGATAACCTGTGACCCCGTTTGGATATGTTTTAACCATGGACCTTGGTTTTTGAATGATAAAACCATAGATGGATTTTAAAACAGAATAAAAGAATATATAAAAGTATTCTAAAGGAATTTTATTTTCAAATAGAATATTTCTTTAGAAACTGATCGAAATAGAATTTTAAAGGGAAAAGTTATTTTTAATTAATGAAATGTGAAGTAGATTTTATAGACAATGTTTAGAAAGAAGTAGGACATTTGAGAATTTAAAAACATAATTCGAATGTAAATTCGGGAGAAAAATAGGAATGCGGGTTGAACCAAATATTTTAAATTTGTTGAATTACAAAGGAAATTACAAATGAGGTTATATGAAATAACTCTATAATGGGGTTGGAACTTGAAACTTGATTTATGAAATCAAGTCTAGTATGGATTTGTATTGAAATTATCATTCACGATTAAGGTGAATAAAAAAAATAAAGCAACTGAGGCGAAAAATAGGAATTTGTAGAGGTAAGTTCGAAAAGGGGTTTTAAATGATAATTCCTAATTGAATTTAAGTAGAACCAATTTGAGAAATATAAGAAAGATTATATTTAAGTATTTTATATATAGTTTATAAATGTAAAATATTATTTGCAAATGATAGTTATATACAAATATTTTAGAACAGAAATTATAAATAGAAGTGAATGGTAAAGATTTGTTTTAACAAATAAGAAGAGAAGTTGATTTTATAAACAATATTTATAAAGAAGTAAATTATTGTTATTATTAGAGAATTCAGAAAATATAATCTGAATATGAAGAGATATGAAATTTGGTTTAAAATCGTATTGTAATAGATGTGATCGTATCCAAGTTCAATGGAAATTATAAATTAGATTATATGAAATAAATCTAATAATAGAAGTGATAATAGAATTGGAACTTGAAACCGACAAGCTTGGAATCAAATCGACAAATTTGGTCAAAAATGGGTTTGTATTAAGGTTACTATTCACGGGTGAGATGAATAGTGGTTGAAGCGAATGTTTTATAACTAAGAATTTTGAAAGGAAATTAAAAAGGGTTTTTAAATTATAAATAATAATTGAATTGGAGATGAACTAAGTTGAGTAATATAATATGGATTATATTAAGGGGTTATATATACGGTTTACTAATAACAAATATTATTAGTAAAAATTTGGAAAAAGTTATGTATGAAATATTTTGAATAGAAGTTAGAATAAAAATAAATGAGGCTCGTTGAAATAAAACTAGAATGAGTAAAATAAACATATACAGACGTTTATAAAGATTTTTAGAATAAAGACTTGATATTGAACGTGGTTTGCAAATGTTAAAATGAAATTGAGTTGGTTAATGGAAATATATCGTTATAAGAAAATCTTGTTTTAATTTAGAAATAAATATTTAGCAAATGTTTTTTTTGCAAATCAAAGATGTAAGGAAATATTGTATAAAGGGTGGTAACAATATTTTGTTAATGTTATTTATAAAAAAATTATTTGAATAGTTATAATTTGAGATTAACATCTCATTTAAGAATGGTAATATATATTGGAAATCCTGGTTTAGAAATTAAGAAGTGGAATTCGAAAATTAGAAACCGATTGGAGAATAGTTGAGATTGATGATTTTCTGAATGTCGATCTGATGTTAGTTTCGGCCTTCGGATTTGACGTTTAGAGAATTATTCTCTTACAAATTTTACGGTTAGGGACTAATGGCCAAAATGAAAAGTGTATTCCAAAAGTATTGGAAATAAACAGTTTTGAATATCCCTATACTAATACAAGAAGAGAAATGGATATTTCAGATGTTGGGGAAAGTAAGAAGTTTAATTTAACGAATGATTAATTAAAGAGGCGATTATTGAATCATTAAATGCAATTTTCTTTTTATGGATGAATGGTTGTTTTTATTTGATAGTTAAATAACCGACTATCAAATCTGGCCTAAAGCGATTGTTGGTACGGAACGATCGGGGTCGAATTTATATTCGAAAAACCATTCCGACCAACAAATACGTAAACGTTGAATATATTAGTCGCTGAGCATTCGAAGACCGTAGATCTTTATAAAGCAGTAGAACTACTTAAAATCTCTGGTTTAGCGGCCAGAGATATACTATGGTTCTGTCGTGGTTGGGATTTACGGATTGCAAGGACTTCTCGCTACTGATCTATAGGGTGATTCCTAGGATGTGGTAGGAGGGTGCCTTCGGTTTGTCCAGACCCAGGACAACTTGTATGGACGAATGTCTGACAGAGTATTTCTGTAAGAGTCACGTACGTTGATTTATTCAAACATACAATAGTTGGTGGCAGAGAGGGGCACTTCTCTTAGCTTAACCACTAGAGTATTTTTGTGGACGTCAATTAGTGATTTTCTGACGGATCTGACGATGTGGCATTCAAAGTGAATGGTGGCCAGATGATCTAGAAAGATGATTATAACCTCAAGCCTCACAACTGGGAAATGACAAAATCGGGCAGGCAGCATGGCTATGTGGGTTGCACCCATTAGGGTGTATTGTCACCATCTAGAGAATATTCTTATTTGTTACTTCTTTCACTTTTGTATCTCCCGGGAACGGTTATGTTGCTAGCAACCTTAGGTGACAATATATTCGATACACTCAAGAGAGATGAGTGGTCGGTCATGTGTGGGTCGGGTTGCTAGATGTTCTTGTTGAACCCAGTGTATTCGTCTCTAGAGATACGCTATCGGCAGGTGGTCCCATACCTTGTCATAGTTAGAAATCCATTCTCCAATAAGCGCCTGCGGTTTTGATTGTATACTATATGTGTAGAGCGTGAGATGCAAGCGTTCTGCTAGATTCTATTTATTTGTATTTAGACACTATTATAATATCACAACAAGATATTGATTTCACAAATGGTTTGGGTTATCGTAAGGTAAAAACCATCCATGTTTATGTGTGGATTGGTCCTACGATTATCTTTTTCTTTCGAAATGATTTTTAACTTTAAAATCAAGTTGGATGCTACCAATAATTTAGTGAGTTTTTCTCACGTTGGTTCACTAGACTGACCTATGCATTTGTAATGCTCGGGTCAGACCCAGTTGGGTCAGACCGAGTTTTACAGGTTCAGGATAAGATAAGAAATTCCAGGAGATGAGATGGAGAAGTTCAGACGTATGATTCATATATTATTCCGCTGTGTGTTTTAAACAAGGACAGATTGTTATAACTGTCAGATTTGATGAATGACCGCTGTACTCTGATAAATGTAAGTATTGTTTCAAGTTTTTCAATAAAGACTTATTTCTATATCATATTTTATCCCGCTGCGATGTGAGACTGTGTATTGTTCTTCTTCATTCTTCTATTCTCGAATTTCTTTCTTTCTATTTCTCAACCTCTTATTTCTTTCTATTAGCTTTCTGGGATTTCGATACTTGAACTTAGACATGGAGTGTATAAATGTCTAGATTCGAGAGTTGAAATCGCCGGGTCGCTACACTGTACATTCATTTGCACTTTGAAATCGAATTTTCGAACTACCACGCCATTTTCAATTCCTTATATAATTTAAAATTAATATTTATATTCTAACGACGGTTCAAATAAATATATACGTTCTAATTCTATTCAAAATAAATTTCTCGTCGTTATTATTTAAAATAAACCATTTTAAATATTCAAAATTCATTAAAATTGCCAAAATAAAAATTTTAAATTGGCTCAGATTTTCGGGTTGTTACACCAGTCAAATATGGTTTCCCAATATTTGAACCAATCCATCAACACAATACAAATCATTTTATATATAATCTACGAATACGTTCTCTCGTATATAAACACAAACTCAATCTAGGCTGTTACTAACCCAATCTCTATCGAGTAACACCAAAGAGCCAAGGTTACTACTCAACCAATAGCTTTGATACCACTGTAACGAACCAGAAAATTCGATGCTCGAATTTTCGACATACACATCCAGTGTCCAAACTCGAGTACCGAACATCCAGAAAGTTATTAGAAAGAAATTAGAGGGTGAGATAAGAAAGAAAGAAATATTAAAACAGGAGAATAGGAAGAAGAACAAACACCACAAAAAGTCTCATATCGTAGCGGTATAAAATATAATATGGAAATAAATCTTTATTGAAACTTAAAAAAATGTATACTTACAATTATCAGAGCACAACAGTCAATAAGTCTGAACAGCTATAATAACCTGTCCTCGTATACAGTAGAAAAATACTAGATAATATTATACATCTGAACTCCTCCAGCTCATCTCTGAACTTCACAACTTTTGATAACCTGAACCTGCAAACAAGGCTAACCCGAACATTACAAACGACGGGCCAGTCAAGTGAACCAGAGTGAGAAAAACTCGCTAAGTTTAAATAAAATCCATTTTGATTTTAAAGTCAAAATCCTTTTGAAAGAAAAGGGTAATAGTAAGACCAGTCCACACATAAATACAGACGGTTTTCACCTTACTATAACCCAAACCACTTTTTAAATCATATCTTATTCTGATATTATAATAGTGTCTAAATACAAATAGATAACAATCTAGCGGAACGCTTGCATCTCACGCTCCACATATATAGTATACAATCAAAACCGTGGGCACATATTTGAGATTGGATTCCGACTATGACAAGGTATGGAACCACCTGCCGATAGTGTATCTCTAGAGGAAAATACACTGGGTTCAACAAGAACGTCTTGCAACCCGACCCACACATGATCGACCACTCATTTCGCTTGAGTGTATCGAATGTATATCACCAACGGTTGGGAGCTACCCACCATTTCCCGAAATGGGACAGCATCGATAGATTAAAGAACCAAAAGGAATTTCTCTAGATAGGTGATTATACACCCTAATGGGTGCAACCTACATAGCCATGCTGCCGACTCGATTTTTGTCATTTCCCAGTTGCGAAGCTTGAGGTCATAACGTATCTTTTGGAACATCTGACCACCATTCACTTTGAATGTCACATCGTCAAATCCTCCATAAATCACTAATTTATTTCCATAAAAATACTCGGGTTGTTAAGTTAAGAGAAGGTGTCTTCTCGCCACCATAGAAATACGTTTGAGGAAATCAACGTACATGAGCCCTTTTGAAATACCTTGTCAGACATTCGTCCATACAAGTTGTCCTAGGACTGGACAAACTGAAGGCACTCTCCTACTACATCCTTGAATTACCCAATGGACCAATAGCGAGTAGTCCTTGAAATCTGCAGATTCCAACCGTGACCTAATTACCATCAAAAGCCTCTGGTTGCAAGCCAGAGAAATTTATCAAGTAACCCTTCCGCTTATGAAGATCCATGGTCTTCAATTACTCCATCTCGATCAGCTTCTAAACATCTTCAATGTTTATGTATTGGCTGGTCGGAATGGTTTTCAAATATAAATTCGATCCTGGTCTTTCCGTACCAATAAGCGATTTGGTCAGATTTTGATAGTCGGTGATTTAACTATCAAAATAAACAACCATCATCCATAGAAGTAAAATGAATTCATTGATTTAGTACTCAGCATCACTTGGCCTTTTCAATTAAAAATATTTAACGAAGATTAATTTAAAAACTCTTAAATCTTTTAAATACTTAGAATATAGTTTTAACTTCTTATTTCACTATCTTATATACTGGAAATTTAATCAGATATATACATATTCTCACTTTGGGTTCAAATCAATTTTTGTAAAACATTATTACGATCCCTCTTTTGTTTCATTTCTCGAAAACAATAACTAGCATTCCCCCTTTGAATAAACTTATTTAAACTCATCTTGATCTCGAACATATCGTTATATTTCCACCAAATCTCTTTTCATTTCCAGCTTATAACTTTTCGAATATAGTTTATAATATTCTTTATGGAAATATAAATTTAATTCCCTCAACTACTCTCGTTACTAAACTAATATCATCCTTGGATAATCATGAAGTCGTTACAAGTTGGGGTATTTTAATTACCTCTCAGACCTTGAGACGACAACATTCTTATCTTTCGAATAGATGCAAGTTTATCAACGAAACCACCTTCCAATAATTATCCCAATGCTTTTATTTACCATATAGTTTTAAACAGGGGTTTTAACTCCACTTATTCTCTTTTGGAAAACTTTGTTTCTCAGTTCTAAAATCACGCTTACTCCATTTTAAAACATTTCTATTTCCCCATCTTTATGCTTTTAAAATCCCCTTTAACTCCCTTTAGATTACAAATCTTATTTAGACTTGTTTTGACTCTTATAACATTATTTATAACTTGCCTTTATAACTGCCCAATTTCGATTTTATAAAACTCCGACTAATGGAATTCTTAAAAAGGAGTTCATATTAAATATAAATTTGTTTTCAATTCAATTTAACAATACATAAGGCTTCCCACTTCATAAACTTTCATTTAAAGGATTTGGTTTCAAGATTTGTCACTTTGATTAATAATAAATTCCAATATTTTCAAACTAATTGGTTTACTTCAACATTAAATATTGTAATAGTTATTCTTCCTCTTAAGGTTATTTAAATAATAATCGATTTAAAATAATAATTAAAGATCCAATAATTAAAAATCTATCTTTATTTAAAACAGTTGATTCAATCTACTCAAAACAAGGTTAATTTGTTAACCAATTCCATTAGTCCTTTTGATTAATCACTCTAAATAATTTCCATTAATTTAATTAATAGTTTAATTAAATTAAATAATCATAATTAATTGTTCTTTGAAATAGTTAATTCAATCCTTAACCATTCGGTTAATTTCTGCTCATTGCTCATAAACCACATTAATATACGAATTCGCTTTATACAGATAGTTTATAATTACTAGATAAAAATAAATAATTAATTATTTTAATAAACCTTGGTTTAAAATAATCTATATAGAATAAATTTCGAAATCCGTTTGGTTATAAAATAAATTCTTATAACCTTCTTCATATCGATCTACCTGACCGTAAATCAGTGTTCATAAAATGATTTAGTTTTAGGCCAACATTGCCAATTACTCAACCAATATCATCCATTGGTTAATAACAAACAAATGTTGATCAGCAATAAATCAATCCATACCATCATGCGGGTTAAATTATTCATATAATATAATATGAATATAAACAATCATATTTGAGGAATCTGATTGGATTCCTCCAACCTGTCCTTCCCTGCATCAAATGGGTTACATCAAATTCAATACGATAATATGTTTATCACGGTAAACAGAAATAAATAATTTAACTAATAATGGTAAACAAACAATTTATAACGTCCTTTCAAGCATCTTATTATTTAATACGTTTATATTATTATAAACGTAACCAATAAGGTAAGTTACCTTGTTTGGAATCTAATCGTTAAAATAAAGATTTAGTCTAGTTAAATTAAACAAACGTTTAATTTAATCAATGAATATTTAAAAATATTCAGCATACAGACAAACAGTCGTCCAATCATCCACCATCACCAAGCATTGTATACAAAATAAAAACCAGGTTTATATAAAATATAAACGGGATAAACTGAGTGAGTTAAACTCACCTTGGTTTCCATTTGTCGTCAAAACAGTTTGTTTCTTTTATTTTCAACTCTATCCAATTCAGCTCCATAATATCACGTCCGTCAATATGATTCCACCGTCTTCTTGTTTCGTCCACTTCCGCTACTGCATGACATGGTTATTTATTTAATACGATATCTGGTATTTAAATTAACATCATTTATAATGGTTTATACCTAGTGTTTTAGCGTTATATACCCTAATATCGTTTTATAATGTTTCAAATTGTAAGCATTATATGATTATAATATAATATATTTTTTCAAGTAATTCCTCTTCATCGTAAAACATGCAAATCGACGTTTTTGAATTTACATAGAAATCAACAAATAGAATGACTTTGAACTGTCTACAATATCCTGCCTTAAAACCGTTTAAAACCGGTAATGAGCCATTTAGTTGTTTCCTTTTTTCCAAACTTATTTACCGACTTTTCCGGCAACGTATACTACCAACATGAATTTGCAAATAAAATAATATACTTGGGCATGGTCTAATTCGAGGCCTTGTTATGATTTTACTTAACATATTTTAATTCATCTAGTCTTGACTTACTTGATTAAGGCCACTGTTCATCTTCTTTTTCTTTCTATACGTTCACCAAGCCTTCTTCTTGCTATACTTCTTCTTCCACATTTAATTATTCCACCGCCCACTACCCCGTAGACATGTCACCCCCAACATTCACAACTTCATTCTGTGTTGCCTCCCTGCTGTTTGCTTCCGCGTTACCCCCTTTGTTCATTTTTTTTCCCCTTTTTTCCTTTCAATCTTACTCTCCCTCCTATCCATTTTCGAGCAGTTGCGTGCTTCCATTCCATGCTACCGTGACTCCTTATTCAAACAACTTTGGACATCCTCTCCTATTATTTCCCTTCCACACACGTTCTTCCCATCATCAGCCTTTCCACTGTGTGCCACCTTCTACACCTTGCATGCCACTCCTTCCACCGCTACTAACTTACATTTTCTTCCAATGTTCCTTCAGCTGTTAACAAATGCAAACTCCTCCATTAAAGCTACAGCATATTCATGCCTAAGGAACCACATCTGCAATCGAACGCCAACCAATGTCCTCCCATCAGTACACTTTCTGACTCCGACCAACCCAGAACCATACAGAGCCCCAAACTTCTTCCCTGAAAAGCAACTTCTCCTTCTCCATTACATTATACCTTGTCCATTTATTTCATGTTGACTGCTTCCTTTTGAACCCCCTGCCATGTTGTTCTTCTTCTTCCCCATCCACTTTGGTTTCACTTCTTCCGCTCTGTTAACTTTCTCCCAATGCAATTCCAGAACCCACCCATCAGCTCCTCATTTGTCATCGCATCCCAAACCTTCCTTCCTCACACTTTCTTTTCAGCTCCATCATACTATTTTCTTCTCACCCTCTACAGTGAACACCTCATCTTCTTGTCTCCGACCTCCCGCCTGAAACCGTGACTCCTCTTCTCCCATTCCTACTCTCTGCTTCCGTTCCTTATTTTCATCCTATTCTTTTTAACATGCTGTTTTGTCTCCCTATGAACAAAAATACTCAAAGTCATCATTTACCGCCCTTTCACTCTCCAAGTTGAACCCATTTTCGTTGCCTGACACCCAAAACTCCACCGCCAATACACAGGATAGCTTTCCCATATATGTAAATTTTGAAACAAGGTCAACGTACTACTGTAACTTCCTATCTTTGAAAAGCATCTGGCCCTCCTCTATTCCTTTTCTTCCATGCTTTCACATTTGCACCCATCACTCATTCGCCTGCTATACTTCACAGCTGTCACCGTCCATCACCCTCACCTGCACTGCCACCCGGACACCGCCTGAGCACTGCCGCGAGCGTCTCCCTCTCCTCTTTCTAGTTAGATCTCAACCTTCTGGCTCCTGTCACATTTTGCGATGGAGTTTGCTAGTGTTTCAATACATGGAAGAGAGTCTGAGGTTTAAATATAATAAATCTTATTTGTTTTGAGGAAGGGAAGTTCGTTTCGCGTTTGTTTATTCTTACTGAGAATTAAAAACGAGCAAGTTTGGTATTTCATTGGTTTTCAGGCGAGGAGAGAAATACGAAGTTGGGTATGCATATATTTAGGGAAAGTAGTGTGGGAGGCACGCCATTGGAAAGTATTTTTTACTTATTTACTTAAGTAACTTTGTATGCACGGTAGAAGTAGTTTGCACGGCAAGGAAATCAAAATATTTGGAGCGCATGAAATATAGTGGATGAAGATTTTAATCGATTTAAATATAGGGGTAGGTGCGTATAGCTTGTACATATTTCTTATTCTGATGTTTTTTTGGTTTAGCAATCAGCATGTCAATTAGCATCTATTATCATGTAATATTTGAACTTTGTAGTAGTTGAGTCCACCCGATAAGCTTTCATGTAGTTAGCTTGTTTGTATAAGAGGCTGGTGGAAATATATGTATGCTATTATTGTTTATTTCCCCACCGCTGCTATGATTTGTTTAATGAGGTGTTCAGAAGGTAACATTTAATCAAAGCAGAATGACAAACTGTAATGGTAGACTTCTAATTTCATGGCAGACACATTTAAATGGTATATATTTTTCATCTAATACAGTACTAATTTTTACAGTTAACCAGTGTCAATTGCTAAGCGCTTAAGATACGCACTGCACACATGAACTTTAAACACAATAAGAACGGATATACCGTTATGTCTTAATGTTCTGGTCCCATAAAACAAATTTCGTTGAAATTGGGCTCCGTTTAAATAACGACGTTATTTTAATTAATCGGTTCACCCCTAAATTGCCCACACTGATAAAACAACTCTAATTAGCCCCAAATTGGAATCTAACACTGATTAGCTATATGTATTTCAATAAAAATTGTTTCGTCGAAAACAGAGATTGTTTGAAAAGAAAACTATTTTTAAGACCTATATATTATCAATAAATAATAATTAAATCCAAAACATTTCTAATTAAATAATAATAAATTAATATTGTCGAATATATCCAAACATAATAACCCATATCTTCAAACTGAACCAATATAGATTTAATCTCCAAAATTTAGGGTTAAACGAGATTCGAATATATAGAAATCCCTTTATATTCATTAAATAAAGGTTATATTTTATTAAGGAATTCCATAGCGACTATTTGAAAATTTGAATTGGACATATCTTGCAATTTATACTATGAAATCTCCATTTTTCTCTTTCATTAGAAAGATATAATCAAATAGATTCAACTGGTTCTTGTTTCACAAAATTTTGACTGATCGGCTATGGTATATTCAGTTAAAGTTTGAATCGTAAATTATGAACTACAGCGTCATTTCAAGCTTGTTTTATATATATTATAATTTATATATATTCGAACTCTATTTTGTTAAATAAATAAATTCTATATAAAATTCATTTATATCACCAAATCAATATTTATACAGATTTAAATATTCCAATCTAAATGGCCGAAAAATCTGGGATGTTACAGCCGCGACTTCAAGCTTTGGATGATGGTTGTTGGCCTCAAGATCGAAATTTTCGAGGATGTGTGATTCGCTGTTGGAAGTGGGTGAACTCTTTATCGGATGTGGAGATTGGTCGATGGGTGCGATGTTGGCGTTTAGGGTAGGTATTTACCTATCCCCAATAATGACCAATTAGCCAATTTTTTGGAATTTCAGTACCAATTTAAGGAGGAAGGTAGTGATAAATCTGGTGATAAGGATTTAGTTTGTGCATTGCATCGATCGATCGATCGAGAGAAAGAGAGAGGAAGCGACGATTTTTTTATTGAAAATTGAAGACGAAAAAAATTTGGGTTTTAGGAGAATAGTAACGGGGACGAAGTAAAAGTAGCGATGAGCGGTAGGGTCATTTTTGGAATTTCAAAAAGACGTCAAGTAAAATAATGTATTGAATTTACCTTATTAGTAGTAGGGATAAGGGGTTGGGAATTTGTTTTAAAATTACTTTTAAACCGTTTGGAAATTGAAATTTAGTAAACAATATTCTTATGAGATGAAATGATTATGAAAATAAGTCTGATTTGCTAATGGGTTATTTGAACGTTGAATTGGGTTTAAATTTAGATCGAAAAATGATTTGATACTGATATTCAACGTTGGTTTGTGCAAACAGTTTAAATGGTTATCTGTGAGTAATTAAATAAGTTTTGATAAAATATTACTATTTCAATTTGAAATGAAAGATTTGAATTTGAAATGTTGATTTTTGAATAGTTATTTTGGAAATAATCGAACGAGTTTTGGAAATTATTATCATTAAGTAGTAAAACTGGAATAATGGATTTTATGTGAATACTTTATTTCATAAGGGTTTGGGAAAATATTGAACGAGTTTTAAATAAAATAATATTTTAATTCGATTTGTTTTGAAATGAAAATTTGAGAATTTAAAAAATGGTTATTTTAAAATAAAGTTATTTTGAACTAAATCGAGAATATAAAAATATAGCTTCGGGAAGAAAGATTTGGAATATGGTTTTATTCTAGTTATGGGAATGTACTTTATTTTGGGGAAAGGAATTGGACGAATTATATTTAAAACGCTACATAGCGTGAATCGAATGCGTCGCGTAGCGACAGTTCGTTAATATGGATTTTAAATTTCAAATGGTTATAACTTGAACATTTTGAATCAAATTGATGTGAAACGAAAAATGTCATATTTCTATTAATGATGATTTTTGAATAGAAAAGAAATTTTCAAATTCTAATGCATGGTTTTCAATCTAAATTTGAAAAGGTCATTGTACGTGCAGTTTAGCCACCGCAACGGAAAAAAAAACAAGTTTATAAAAATTATTAAAAATTTAGAGAAACTATGATGAATCATATTTTGTTATTTAAAGGTCGTTTGAGTAGGGATATTTGAATTTCAAATGATTTTGAATCTATTTGGTGTAAATGGCTATTTTACAGCACTTTTAGTAAACAATCAAACGTTATCATAACATTTCATTTGGAATGAGTTGGTCTTAATAGTTTAAACCACGAACTATTGTTTTAATTATGGAAAGGGTTTTGTTAAAGATGTTGAACGAATCTAAAGAACTTAAAACATTCTGTATGAAAATTCTTTGAATACTTCTGATTTTAAGTGAGATATGGGAAGCTTAAGATTTAATAGGAAATAAGTTTGGATAAAGTTGGTCTTCAGGTATTCGATATAGAACGCCAAAGTTGGACGAGACTATCAGAAACATTAATATATTTACACCAAGATTCTGATAGCATTTTCCCGAGTTTGGGAATCGATATCAAATATAAGTCGATTTAACACTATTTAAACTTATATTTGAAATAGAAATTAGTGGTTTATCGAGAATGGAAATTTTCAAATCAAAAATAATAATAATTAAGATTTGGTAATTTAGGAAACTTATGGAGGGATAACGACGAATGGAAGAAGTAAGTTTTGAAATATAAGGAAAAAATCTTTTGGATCTCAAAAGTAGAGTTAAAATGGTAAGGGTTATGAACTTTGAATGAATCCAACTTGGTTTATAAATAAATTGATAACGATTGGAAGGAGATTTGAATCGAAAAACCCTGTGTAATCCCTAGCTAATATTTTCTTAATGCGCTTATTACTTGGAAAGATCGGGATCGAATATTTCGAAAACCATTCCAAGTAATAATACGACATCACAAAGAAACGAAAGACTTGGAAATCGATAAGTGAAGACCGAGAATCTTTTAATCGTTTGGGTTAATTGCTTATGTCTCAGATCGGGCCGTACACCCGATATGAGGTTATAAGTGGCATGAGATCTGAATATATTTAGAGGTTTTCAGGTTGTTTCGTTCAGTCCCAGAACAGACTCGTATGGATTGTGTTTCTGACATTGTAATTGACTACGTAGCACTGATTTTGTTAATATGTATCGGATTTATGGAAATAAATTGTTCTCGTCTCTAAGACTTACGAACTTAGAGGTTATGTATTGATGGAAATCAGTGACATTTCATGAATTGTCCATGTGGCATACTCGAGTTATGAAATGAGCTGGTGATGACCAAAGCATGGCTTATTGAAGCGTAGCTTTGTGTGTATCGTGACATCGACAAACCTCACACCCCGGATTGATAGTAAACTGTCGATTAGGTTGTACACATAATCTCTAGTGAAAATCGAAAGCTGCGGCGGGAGGTATACCTCGAAACCTGAGGGAATAAAGTATATACAGTGTCTGATGCCTGGATGTTAACCGAGATATATTCTTTTGCGCTATGTAATCGGTGTCCGTTGTCTGGATGTTAACCGAGAGATACTTAGCTTCGTGTCCTCAATTGATCTTTCGTGCCAGGAACCGTCATGTTGAAATCCCAATAACCAATACGAGCCATTCGATTTGTTTGTAAACTATGTATGTGGGCATAGCTACTATGCTTGCTAAGATTATTATATTTATTTGTGAACGATTTTCAACACTATGCATTGTTTATAGCATTAAAGAAGATTTTCATATATAAAAGCATTTTTGGTTATCATAAGAAAAAACTCACCCGTTTGGTGTGCGTTTGCATTGTGTGATGTGGGACGAGCTTATGATTGCTTCATTTTCTAACGTCATAACAGATTTCTGTGCACGGGAATTCACATGGAATAAACCTATTCCGCGTTAGCGGCATGGTCCAGTGAACTTTCCCAACTTTAAAATAAACCCAAAATACTGTTTTTGAGTTCTCACACCAATCCCATGACTGTCCTGGAGTTTATTGTTCCCATACCTAAACTCTAGGTTCCCATAATTTTGCACGAGCAGCTAGTAGTTTAGTTTGCAAGTTTAATTTCGGAGCTGGATTCAGTTTGGAGCTAGAGTTTCATTTTGGTCTTACCTCTTCCGTTGTGAGCTTTTTGTTTCCGCTGAGCTTATGGTATACTCTGATTTAATTGTAATGCTGACGTAAAATTTTGTAATGAAATGAGAAAGTTCTGTTGTTTGCGTTCAAATATGTTAGTACCCATAACCATCCGTGTTTCTGAACAATTTAAGTTGGTTTAATTACCGGCGAGAATCGGGCAAAAAGGCAGGTCGTTATAGTTCTGTATTCCAATGCGTCGTGTGCTCAAACAATCTGCATTCTCATTCGGTCCAGGCCGGTCGGGGATTTCGGGTCGTATCAGATTGGTATCAGATCTTTTGTTTACAAAGCTCGAGAACAAGACACATTAGAACCGAACGAAAGAATTCATCAGAGTTAGAATTAGTAACATTCTATTCAAGAATACCCATTAGAGATAGGATCAATAGTATCCTAGAATGAGAAACTCTTTAGAGATGGTTTTAGTAGTACCCTAAAATGAGCAGAGAAGGGTATGTTTATAAGAAACGTAATTGTGATTGTTATACATATACAACCTGATTTTGAAAGTATACTTGGAATATATAAAATTTAAATAATCAATTGATTGTTTGTGTGATTGTTTGATTTCCTGTTTAATTACTTATGATGTTTGCTTAAGAAAAATTAGACGGAATCTTCGGCGATATTGGATAGTGAATATATGAAAAGAAAAGCACTTGTTATTTTATTTGAATTGAGTTAAGTTATACTGAATTTAAAATTAGTTGGAATTGGATATATTTATATAATATATATATGTATATATATACATCTATATATATATATATATATATATATATATATATATGTCGAACAGGTTATTGATTTAAAGTTAAGAAGAGAAATAAAATTTGCATGCCCGACAAAAAGGTAAATATTTATTACATTGGTTGCGCAAATTAATTATTATTGTGGATGTGAGTGAATTAGATGTGCTGTGATGGTTCTTGTGTGAAATTAAACATACACCATAGGATAGTAAACAAGTATGGACTACACCGCATAACATATATTATGGACTGCCTAGCATAGCATATCCATATAAGCATGAAATTATTTGATGAGGTTTGGATGACAATATGAGCATGCACTTGTTTGATGCTTGTATGGCGAAGACTAAATTGCAGGTTTAACTAAGGATTGATTATGGACTTAATAACGTATAACGATAAATTGTAGGATTTAGTAACAAACCCTTCACGGGCCTTGAGATGACAGAAATATACACGTCTCTCTTCTATTTAGATAAGGCACATGGATCGCGACTTAACCCCATCATAAGGTCAAGGGATGATAATTTTTACACATCTCCCATGGTTGTAAATAAGTCACAATTGTTTTGTTCGGTTTGTATGTTTATATATTGATTTATGAGCGTCTGTTTAGGCCATATATATTTGTTCAGATCAACCCATACAAAGGAGGTTATGGCGAAATTTTTCTGAAATTTGAGGCGTTAGCCAAATTTCAGGAAAATTAGAACGTTCTTGGAGACTGAAAGGTTGAAGAACTCAAGCTAGAATGAAAGTTAAGTTGGTTAGTCAAACGACTTTCAACTCTGTTCCATTTTCGAGACGAAAAAGTTTTAAGTGAGGGAGATAGTAACAACCCGGAATTTTGGAACCAATATAAAGTTTATTTTTAATTAATTTTAATGAAAATTAAATATTTTAAATGATTTATTTTGAGAAAAAAAAGACTAAAAATTAATTTAAACGAAGTCTGAATGTTTGAATTTATAATATATATAAATGAGCTCGTAATGGCGCGGTAGTTTGAAATTTTTAGCTTTAAACTTTAAATGATTATAAAGAATTTGTTATATGCCAGAATTTGATGAAACAAGAAACGTTAGAATCTATTTAATTATATCTTTCTAACAATTGTAAGAAATTGAGATTTCAAGTTATAAATAGTAAGTTATGTCCAAATTAAAATTTGAAATAGTCGCTATGAAATCGTTTATAAAATGTAACGATTTAATTATTTAAATAAAATGATTTTTCATTTAAATTGAGCACCGTTTGAATAGAAAATTGAGATATTGAGTTATAAAGTCAAGTATGTTTATTTTACATCTATGTGATATTTTATTTGGATATATATGATAATATTATTTTATTATTATTATTTATTTAAACTGTTTTTGGAATTTATTAATATTTTAATATTACATAGCCCTTAAAAATGGACATTTTGCAAACGACCTCATTTTTTGATGAAACTAAATTTGTTGGATTCAAAATATTAAATTATTGCTAGATTTCATATTTTGCACCAAACCGACTTAGTATGTGGTCGGACGCGACAAAACCGTTCGATGTAATAATTTAAGCCGTTTTACAAAGGAACATTATTGAGACGACCTCGAAATTCGACAAAACTTTTTCTTATTGAATCCGTAGCACCAAATAATGGTAGGATTCCAAGTTTCGTGATTTTTAGAGTCAATTTGTGACCGTGCGTGATTTCACTGTGAAAAACAGTCAATATTTCAACTTTAAAATTTTGTTGATTATGCATAGGGACTTAGTATTTGACGAAACAAGTTTCGTTGGGTCCATAATATCGAAGAGTAGCTGCATGTCTATTTTCATTGAAAATGGGATCCATATGTGATCACACGGATTTTCAAACGATGAAAACAGGCAAAAATTGAATATAATAAAATATAAAATCAATAAAAAACTTTTTGCACCTACTATATAACATCTTAAACACTTTTCTAAGCTAACCTAAATCTCTAAGTCATGGCAACCCCCTTCCTTCTTCCAAAATGTGAAATCCCCCTCCTTCAGAAAATCAAACCAATTCAAATACAAATTTATAAATCATGAAATGCATATATTCGTGATCCTTGAGTGTTCCTCTTCAATCGCATGTAATATTGTGGAGTTAGGTGAAATTTTGGTGCGCTCCAAAATTTACTGCATGCACGATATGTATTTTTTGGTGGCTAAGGTTGATGATTTCTTCGTATAGAAGCACCAGTGCATAAATTCAAGTTCGTATTCGTACTCAAGGGTAAAATAACATAGATTGTGTGAATTTAGGTGGATTTGGTGACGATTTTTGTTGGGAGGAATACATGGCAGCGTGCATTTTACTGTAAGAGGTGGGAATTTTTTTCTTTAGAGCTTGAGTTTGAGTTCATGGTGATGAAATAGTAGAGATTGCAGAGAGATGAAGATTGGTTTTGGTTTCGGGAAAAACATATGAGAAATGGAGGAGATATGGAAGGAGGAAGTTGCATGAATGGTGAATGGTTGTTGTGCATGTGCTGGAAAGGGAGGAAGGTGGATTAGAGGAAAAGATTAGAAGTTTATTAAGGTGGTTAATTAATTAATTACGTAAGTTAATGACATATATATACATCAAACTTGTAAAATTCATAACTTTTTCATACGAACACGGAATTCAGCGGAACATGATTCGTTGGAACCATATCGACGAGAGCTTTGCAATGAAACAAATTTGGAGAGATTTGGAGCTAGTCTCAATTTTTTATGGAAGAAAACGTCTAATTCTGTCAATGAACTGTTTACTGATATTTAGCGACAAACAACCAATGCGAGAACTCTCTCACTCAAATATTTTGTGCTATTATTTATTTTTATAACTGAAAAATATTGATTGCCTATGCCGATTTTTATTAAATTAATTATCACAAATTGTATGCGGTGCCTGGTAGCTCACATCACAGTTGTTTGCAAACCCATGGATGAATCGATGATTTTTATGTTATGATTTTAATGTGAATTTGAAATAAATAACATGTTAAAAACGATGTTAAATTATTTGTGGTAGTTGAAATTGGATTAAAAATCCATTTACAAGTTGAACGGCTTGTTTATGTTCACCTGTTTAAATAATATCGATAAGATGGTTTAAATTATTTATTGCTTGAAAACCCCACACGGCTATTGGGATGATATTTGATTCGCTAATATCAAGTGTTTAAATTGAATGTTAATCGATTGATTGACAGGCCAATATAAGCATTAAAAATTATTTTTGGCTTATATGGATGTTGTGCAGTAAAAGTGCTCAGCGGATCCAATGCGGCGGAGGTGCAAAAAGTTGTAGCAAGAATAAAGCGAAGAAATAGCAAGACATAGCGGTTGAGTCTATAGTAACATGTAAATCTTGCATTTAGTGTTTTATAAATATATAAATAATAAACAAAATGGAAAATTAACATTCAACTTTATTATAATTGGTGTATTCTTAATTTTAAATAAAAGCATAAGCAAATATATGTAAATAAATGTGAACTTTTAAATAGCTTGATTAAATTTAATAAAATACAATACTATTTTATATTCTGAAAAATATATGTTAAAAAATTATATTAAAAAAACCAATTTTATAATGTATAAATTTCATTTTTGAATTCATTTCTTATATAGAAGATATAACAGAAATAGCGGAATATAACCGAAATAATGGGATATATCAGGAATATTGGAATATAGCAGGGCTTAAAGTAGAAATGCTATTTCAAACACCATTTGGAAACAGTGTAGCAGTAGAAATCCGCTACACGATATGGCGGGGATATTGCGGGGTAATAGCGGGGAACAAACTGCACAGATAATGGAAGTAAGTGCATTTTGGATGTGAATGGATGTTCAATAGTTGTTTATAATTATTGTTGAATACATGTGAAGTATGAAACCCATATAATTGAAGTTATACAGTAATTGATTGATTCTCATTTCTAAACAAAATAAAACGAATATCTTAATATAATATTCAGTTAATAGTTGAAGTTCGGTTTTGATGTTCGATTCTGGATGGACACAAAAATATTATAATTGACTGAACAGGGAAATGTGCAATTTTAAAGATAAACGACTGAAATGAGCTTTCAAAGATAATTATATATATTTTATATAATTTATAAAAATGG